>JAWWMS010000173.1:109581602-109634185 GCA_035048045.1 Chlorospingus semifuscus
CGGTCCGCAGCCGCTCTGCCCACGCCGCCGCCCTGCACCCGGGGCTGGGCACCGAGGGGCCGCGCCCGCCGCGGGGGGACGGCCCCGATCCCCGCCGGGGCTCGGACTCGCAGCCGCCGCCGCCGCCGCCGCTGCCGCCGCGCTCCGCCCGCTCCTTCCCCGGCTGCTCGGCCGGCGCTTGGTGTCGCGCCCGTCCGCAGCCCCGGTCCGGTTCCACCAGCTCGCACTGACCCCGCGGCACCGGCGGGAGCCGGTAACCCTGCCCTGGGCTCCGGTAACCCTGCCCGGGGATCCGTGATCCCGGGGGTTACCGGGGGTCTCCGCTCCGGGTGACACTGCCGGGGGTCACCGGATCTCTCCGCTCCGGGGATCCGTGCCCGGGGATCACCGGGGCTCTCCGGTCCGCGTCCCCGGGGATTACCGGAGCTCTCCGCTCCGGGTGAGCCTGCCCGGGATCGATGCCCCCGGGGGTTACCGGGGTTCTCCGCTCCGGGTGAGCCTGCCCGGGGTCCGTGTCCCCGGAGCCCCCCGGGACGCCGCGCTCCGGACATGCGCAAGGATTTTGATACGGTTTTATACTCTTGGCCCTCGGGGCCTTTTATGCAACCCCAGGTCTCTCGGGGCTGTGGGACGTGGCGGGGCAGTGTACAGATCTCCGGTGGGGTCTCCGGTTTGCCCGGGGGTCACGGCCGCTGCCGCCCCTCCGCGGCTGTAGTTCGCGTTGTTCCGCCCCGCCTCTCCCACGCTCCCCGCAACACCGAGAAATAAAGGCTCTATTTTTCCAGCTCCGGCTCCGCTCAGTCTCCGTCCGCCGCCTCCCCGCCCTGTCCGGCCCCCCCCCGAATTCCCCACGGGGCCGGTCTCACCGGGACTCCCCCGGACTACAACTCCCAGCAGCCCCCGCGGGAGCGCCATCACGCACAGCTCATCTAAGGGGCGGGGCGAGGGCGGGGCGAGAGCGGGTGATTGACAGCTGCATCTGCCTATGGCCACAGAGTGGGGGCGGAAGGGGTGGTCGGTCCCGGAAGCGGAACGGGAAAAGGCGGAAGTAGAGGCCGGGGCCTGCGAGACGCACCGGCGGGAGCGGCGCTGCGGGCGGTGAGTGCGGCCGCGCCCGCGCCTTGCGCCCCGAGGCGACCGAGCCCGGTCCGAGGGTGCGGACGCGTTCCCCGGGATCTCCCCCGGCGGAGGGCGGCAGCCGCGCCCCGCTGCTTGGGGGGCTCCGTGGCGGGAGCGAAGCGGGGCTCGGTGGCGCCGCTGTGCCGGGCGGGGCGATGCCGGGGCTGGAGCGGACGGGCGGCGCCGCTGCCGGGACGGGGGCTCAGGGCGGCCGCGAAGCCTCTCCGTGCGCCGGCCTAGCGGGGCCCTGGTGCGGGGCGAGGCGGGGCGGTGGCGGCTCCGGCCCGGCGGTACCGGGGGGTGCTGAGCGCTAACGGGAGCCCGGGGAGCCCGGGGCACCGTGCCCGGCTCGGGGCAGGCGTCCCGGCGGCGCTGTGGGTGCTCGGCTCGGGCTCCTCCCGTGAGCGGGAGCGGCTCCCGGCACAGCGGGACCGAGCAGCGGCAGCCGGTACCGGGGGCTGTGCCCCGGTTCCCGTGTGTCACAGCCGTGGCTGAGCGGGAGCTGAATGGGGCTGGGGAAGGTGTGGTGCCGGCACGGACGGGGTTTTATGGTGGGATTGTGTTTTGTAGCTGCTCAGCCCCTGAGGGGGCAATGGAAGCTGCAGGAGGCCCAGCCGGGTTCCCTGAACTGAGGTGAGGGAGGTGCTTGGTTTGTGAAAAGGCTCCAGAGAGCCTGTCCTGGGTCACTGAGGCTGCCAAACCCAGCCCTGTGCCCCTCCAGGGCTCCAGTGAAGGGAAACCCGTGGGGCTGGAGGGTCCTGAAAGCCCCCACAGGCTGCAAGGACATGTTGGAGCTGCTAAAGTGAAGGAGGTGACTTGGTTTGCTGTAAATGCTCCAAGGAGCCTGTCCTGGGTCACTGAGGCTGCCAAGCCCAGCCCTGTGCTCCTCCAGGGCCCTTCTGAAGGGAAATCCGTGGTACTGGAGGGTCATGAAAGCCTCCACAGGCTGCAAGGACATTTTGGAGTTGCTGGAGTGAAGGAGGTGACTTGGTTTGTGCAAATGCTCCACAGAGCCTCTCCTGGGTCACTACTGCTGCCAAACCCAGCCCTGTGCTCCTCCAGGGCCTTTGTGAAGGGAAACCCATGGGCCTGGAGGGTCCTGAAGGCTCACAGGACATTTTGTGGCTTGTCTGTAAGGGAATCTCCATCAAGGCTGTGCTTGGAGCTCTGTCACAGCAGGACAGACCCTGCTGTGTGAGCTGGATCCTGCTGGGATTGCACCAGCAGTGTGAGCAACAGGTTTGCCCTGCTAAATCCTGGGGAAAGTGCTCAGATCTTATTGCTGGTGATGCTCAGAGCTCCTGGGGCTGGGAGTGGTGTGGGAGCTGCAGGAGCCCAGGCCAGCTCTGAGCTTTAGCTGGGATGTGGCTGCTGGAGCTCTGACCTTGGCTGTTTGCAGCCCTGCACGGAGGCTGGGGAGGAGAACATGGAGAAGGGACTATTTTAAGGCTGCTGTGGAACAACTTGCATCTGCTATTCTTAGCTTTTTGTGTGGAGGGTCAGCACACTTGAGCTGCCCTGTTTACAGCCTCACCCTGGGCCTGTGCTCTGCTGGGGCTCCTGAGCCACCTCTGAGCCTTGGACAGCCAACTCAGTCCATTGTCTTGGCTTGCCATGGGGTCTGAGGGTGCTTCCTGCAAATACCCACTGATGTCCACTCTGCCTTGGCTCTGAAAGCCTTCTACATTTCTTTTCAGCTCACATGGGTAATGAGGTGAAAGAACTGTGTCTGAAAAGGGCTGAGAATTCAGGATTGTAGCTGTAGGTGCATTCCTGGAGTGAGGCAAGCAGGTAAAGCACGAGCCTGGCTGGATCTGGGAGCTGAAGGACAGGAATGTTTGGGGTCATAGCTGGGTCTCAGTGTTGAAATCACCTCAGACCCCTCATGAGTCACAACAGTTTGCTGCAACAGTCAATACCTTCAGATCAAAAATCTGCTTCTGGGGCGGCCTTCTCTGCCAAGATGCTCTGGGTGATTTAGCTGACATTTGATTGCAGGTTGTGCAGACAGTGAGGGGTCCCTGCAGGCTCTTTAAGGGGTGCTGATGCCTCTTCAGGTGATGGAACAACTCAGGCAAGGTGAGGTGGATTCCTGGAGAGGGTTTGAGTTACTGGAGAGCAGGAGGGAAAGGCTGGCTTGGCATGTGGATATGAATATAGTGAGATAAAACATTTATCTAGTTTGGCATTGGTAGATTATTTTGCTTTCCTGTGGAACCAGTGATGTGTTGGTGTAGTGGTTTTGAGATTTCACCAATTTTTAGATTTCCCAGCCAACTGGACAGTTGGGCAGTGTGTAAAGGAGCTGTCTGGTGATGTGTGTGTGTGTGCTTGGCCAAATTGTTGTGCTGAGATGTGGGATTATCTCCATCCCAGCAAAGCCCTTTTACATCTCAACAGGGATCAGCTCCAGGGTTCCTCTGGGCCCTGCCACCAGCTCTGCATTCAAACTTCTTCACAGCTCTGCATGGTGGTCATGGCATCTCCCTGAGGAGGGAGGGGAAGGAATCCAAGTGCTTTCAGACACAGGAAATGAAATGGGAACGCTTCTAATGAAGTGGGTGTAGCCCAGAGTATTCCTGTCAGCAGACTTAAAAGAGGATAGAATGTAGAAATGTTGGAGTCAGCTGTTTTCTTCCCTTGGGGTATGAAGTTTGCAGCCTCTTATGCAAGTCCTGAGAAGTTGTCAGAATTACACTGAAAACACTTAAGCAGTGGCCAGAAACAGGAAACCTTCCTGGATGTGACAGAATTGAGGAGGTACAAAATCCATCTGAGCTCTGGGGGGAATGCTGTCCTCCCCTGGAGCACAGGAATGAGCTGCTGGAGCAACTCTGCACAAACAGATAAGAAAACACTGGTTTTCATGTTTGCTTTGGTTTGGTAGCACTCCAAATAAGGAGCTGCTTGAGGCAGGAGATCTTTGTGCAGTCTGGGAAAGATATTCTGAAGGTCACAGATTCTTTGCAGTGCAGGTGGCAGTTTGCTGCTTTGCATTGCTGATGTTGCCTTCTTGCTGGCTGACTGAATAGTGGGTGCTATCCAAGGCATGCTGAGTGTCTGCTCCAAGTGAAGCTGTGGCTGTTGAGGGCACCTGAACAGGAGTTCAACAACTTTTGCTGAAGAATTAAAACCTTGATGCTTTTGTTGCATTTGAGTCAGTCCAGGCTGCGTCCATGAGTGGATTCTCCATCCTTTAGGATAATTGGAAGTGGGTGAGGGAGCCACTGTGGGACAGGGAGCCAGTGAGCAGCTAAATGGGAGATGGAGGTGATGTAAAACTCTTCCACACAAGTCTGTGCTGGAGGGATTGTCACAGCAGGGTGGTGGCCTTGAAATCTCTGGGGATGGGGTTGTTTTGGAAAAGCTGCTTTGGAAAACAGCTGTCTGCTCCAGAGGCCATGGATGTACAAATGTCAGGAAACAGATGTGTGTGTAACAGCATGAGAGGGAGATGGTACTAATTCAGGTCTGTAGCTGAATGAATAGTTCAGCTTTGGAGTGGAAATCCTCTTTACCTCTAAATTAAGTGAGTGTGTCCAAGTCTCTGTGAGTCTCGGACGTGGGACTGCACAGAGAAGTTGTTACACTGTCATAAGTTACACAGCCATGGGAGAGCTGCTGAAAGTGCTGCCTGAGCTGATTTGGGTCTGTGAATCTGCACTTCAGGGCTGTGGGGCAGCTCCTGCCAGCTCAAGTGGAGAATGGCCCAGCTCAGGGCATTCCTGAGCCCCAGACTGTGTCCTTGCTGAGCAGGACTCTGAGGGCTCATTTTTGGGGAGGGAGAAGGTGGAAGGGCAGGGAGTATTGTCTGTGGAAGGGCAGGGAGTATTGTCTGTGGAAAGGCAGAGAATATTGTCTGTGGAAAGGCATTTTCTGTGGGAAAGCAGAGTATTTTCTGTGGAAATGTGGAGTGTTGAAACTCATGCACTCTTGGAGTGAGGCCAGCAGGTAAAGCATGAGCCTGGTTGGATTTGGGACTGATGGGACAGAGCTCTGTAGGTTAAATGTTTCCTGGTTCTCCTCCTCTGTAAGAGCTGGGTCTGTTCCTCCTTTCTCTGCAGCCTGAACCCTCCTGCAGGGTCCAGGCTTTTTCTGATTAATCATATTGATGAGTTGGAATATTAGGTTGATGTCCCATGCTGTGCTAGTGTGCTCTGTGTGTGGCTCTGGTGGGACCCAGACTTTCTTTCTGCAGGTCCTGCTTGTGCAGATTGCTCCTGATCCATGTCCTGAAGCTGATCTGCAGCCCTGGGCAGTGTGAGGTGAAGCAAAACCACTGGGTAACTTCAGGGCTTCCTTTGCCAAGGAATTCATGTAACACTGTCAGCTATTTAACGAGATAAATACTTCACTGGGGCTTTTGTCTTGAGTATTTTGGTTCTGAGCCAGCAAATCTCCAGTGAAGCAACTCCTTGCATAGCTGAGGGCAGCAGCAGTTTGGGTAACCAGAGGCTTCAGGGTTGGGTTTCTAAATATCCTCAGCTTTCAGAGTAGTTTTTGCTACTGGGTGATCACAGGGCAAAAATATCAGATTCTCTAACTTCTGACACCTTAAGTGAGCAGCTTCCTGCAGGGGATCTGACAGTAATTCCCACGTGGAGATTTGTGTTCTTGTCCTGGGTAGGTTTGTTTGAAATGGGCTCTGGTGCTATTCCCCATCATCCTGGGAGTTATGGGGAATGCTCTTGCACTTGGGCAGGCAAGGAGTGCAGCAGCCATGGCATGTGCTTTCTCATTTAGGGCACTCAGATTCTTGAATTTAATATTCCAGCCCCTTCCAGCAAACCCTGGCAGGCAGAGGAGGGCTTGGAGGAGCACAAACTGCAGAAGTGACAGACCTGGAGCTCTCACTTATGGGAGAGCATCAGGAATTGGTGCTTGGCTTTGCTCTCAAAGCAAACAAGAAACTATGCTGAGAGTTCACAATAAAAAAATCAGCTTTTGCTGTGGGATGCAGAGCTGCTGTGTGTGCTTCAGTGAGCAGGAGGTGGGCAGGGCAGGTAAACAAACAGCAAGAACCTTTTCATGGGTTGAAATGCAGTTGTGATCTCCCAACTGCTGGGTTTCACCAGTTAAAAGAAACTAGGAGGAAAATTAATGCCTGTTAATCTTGATTACATGAGTACCCCTTCCTTCTCATGGCCTTGACAGCTTGAATTAGCCAGACAAGCTGGGGTTTCAGCTGCTTTCCCTTGTCTGTGTGGTGCTGCTGTGGTTATTTTGGTCTGCCTGACCCGTGGCTCGAGTGTCAGTGCTGGGTTCTCGTGGGGAGCAGGGAGGGTGAGTGCCCAATCAATCCTGTGCTGGAAGAGTTGGGAGGATGAGCAGGAAGAAATGGCTTCACACAGCAGGGAGCTGTCCCTGTTCCTCAGGGCAGTGTCCACTGGTGGGTGTGGGCTGATCCAGCACAGCTCCAGGCTGTGCAGTTCAGCTGCAGAGCTGAGTTCTGCCTGACTGGAATCCTCAAACATCTTGGCATTGGCAGAAAGTTCCTGTCCTGCCAGGGAGTGTGCTTGCTGTCTGCAGCATTGGTGGCACTTCCTTGGGTCATTTGCTTCCTCCTGTGACCATCAGCTGCTCATCCAGGTCTTGGCTGTGTCCTTAGCCAAGGCCACCAGTTAGGGTCTCTAAATTCCACTCAAACATCTGAAAGATATGGCAACTTCTCATGTGAACATGAAGCCATATAAGCATCAAAGCACCCTTAGATGATGATCTGGTTCTCCATGATTGGACCAGCTCTGGCTGCTGCTCTGCTTGCACTGACTGGCTGTCCACAGTGAGCTGAGATGGCAAAATGCATCAAGATCTGCCTGTTGCCTCTGCAGAGCTGAGTTCTGCCTGCCTGGAATCCTCAAACATGTTGGCAGAAAGTTCCTGTCCTGTCAGGGAATGTGCTTGCTGTCTGCAGCATTGCTGGGAACTTCTTTTGGTTATTTGCATCCTCCTGTGACCATCAGCTGCTCATCCAGGTCTTGGCTGTGTCCTGAGCCCAAGGCCACCAGTTTAGAGTCTCTAAATTCCACTCAAATATCTGAAAGATATGGCAACTTCTCAGGAAGCCATATAAGCATCAGACCACCCTTAGATGATGATCTGGTTCTCCATAATTGCAGCAGCTCTGCACTGACCAGTGGCTCTCCACAGTGAACTCAACATAGATGTGCTCACCTAATTCTGTTGGAGCTCCTGCAGCACAAGCAGATGGCAAAATGCATCAAGATCTGTGAAATATAGGTCAGGCTAAGACTTGAGGATGTCAACAAGCTCATTTCCTTGTTTTGCTCTGGGAATGACCACTATCAGATTTCAGGAGGCCATAACTCAGGCACACAGTGATTTCACACAGTGTTTGTGCACAGTGTTGCTCTGGAGCAGCAGTGGAGCTGACAGACTGCCCAGGGAGTTATAAATACAAGGTTAAACCAAAGCTGTTCCCTTGCAAGCTCTGTTTAGAGGGAAAACTCTAAAAAGTGGAAGCCTCTTCAGGCTGGTGGAGATGCAGAGCTGCTGCTGAGCCTCTTGGACCTGGTGGTGACCAAGCTGCTCCTGGCCAGAGCCGGCAATGCTGCACCGTCACTGTCCAGCAAAGGCAGTTTGTTGGTCTGTTTTATATCAAACTTTCTCATCCTGTCAGTGTTTGCCCTTCCTCACTAGAGGAAGAGGAGTCCTGACTGTGCTACTTGCAAGGAGCCAGCTCTGAATTACAATATTTTCACTGCTTAACCCAACACTGGGACTCAGAGCAATGGCTTCACAGCTCAGGCTCCTAAAACATCCCACAGCACTCAGGAGTTTCACTCCTCTGTTTCTGTCCTACCTGCCAGCTCTGGTGACTGGTACCAGTTTAACAGCTGATGTGGGACTGCCTCCTGCTCAGAGCAATTTGAGGTGAGATGTCTCTAGGTCAGTGGATTTGTGTTGTGTGAGCTGCTGGGTTCTCCAGCTGCTGGCACTCACAGGCTCCAGAGCAGCTCTGAAATGGCTGCAGGTTCCCTGTCAAGCTGTGGGATTGTTTAAACTTGGGGCATAGTTAAATAACCTCAAGCAGTCACAGCTGGACAGGCCCTGCCCTGGAAAGCAGCTGTTTGAAACTCTTCTCTGTGCTGAGGAGGCTTGAGCTTTGTTCCCAGGACACTCTGCTCCAGTTTGATCTGTTTTAAACTTATTCATGGGTATCTAATTGCTGGGAAAATGCAGGATGTACACAGGGGTACTCAGGACGAGGAGAAATTGGCTTTTGGGGCATTTTCTTTCAACAAACAGCCTGCTTTAGGAGAGTAGAAGGGAAAGTGGTGATCCACAGCAGATGCAGTCAGCTGTAGCATTTATCATCCACAGGGAAGTGGGAGTTGTGAAGGCTACAGGAAATGTGCCTAAATCTGTAACTGTGTACTTGGAAAGCATTCCTGTTCCCTGCAGGCAGCAGAGCTCAGTGCTTAGGGAGGCCTTGGGATTCACTTGTGGGAAACTCTGGATGCAGATCAGCTTGTCCTGCTGTTCCTGCCATGGTTTTGTGCTTCTGCAGCACTCTGGAGGTTGGTGCTGGGGAGTGCTTGGCAGTGCTGATCCCAGGGGATGCTGTCTGTCCATGAACAGTCCATGTGAGGAGCAGCAGCCTGGTGACCTGGAATGCTGTGGGATAAAGGTGCTGAGGCACTGGGGTGGGTGTGGGAATTCCTGGTGTGCTGCAGGAATGGGAGGGGGAGCTGCTGAGGGGGCAGTCTGTGCCCAGAGAGCAGCTGCTGGCAGGTGCCTTTCAGCTCCTCAGGTGCCCTCCCTGTAGCAGACCACCTGCCTGGCTCCAGGGCCATCCTTGGGCCCTCTGGGAGGTGCAGAATGTTGTGCTGTAAGTACCTCAGGACAAACAGACAGCTCTAGAAACTCCTTTTGTCCAAGTGCCTCATGACCTGCAGAGCTGCCTGCTGCCACTGTGGCACTGGGATGGCTCTGGACAGCATTGATAGTGTGAAGTTGCTTCCTTGTGAACTCAGGGGAGGAGGAGGGAGCTAAAGGTCAGGCTCAGGTACCTCTGTGAACTGAGTAATTGCTGTTTGAGCAGACAAAGCTGTAGTAACACCCATTGTGTGCTGGGTGCTCCTTACCTGCCTCACCCCAGCAAGGTGTGTGCAACATCCACGCAGGATGGAAGTGCTGGAGGGCCCACTGGTGGGGAGGAGAGCTTGTATCACCATTACCTCTTTTCCAGGGAGCCTCTGCAGACTGAGATCCTGCTGCCTGGCTCACACTGTGGGAAGGAACCACCACCAGTGTGTGCTGATCAAACCAACCCTCTAGAACTGGTACAGCTGGTCCCTTGAGCCTGTCACTAACTCTGACCTCCTCTTCCAGTTGCAACCTGCCTACAGGTGGAGAACCTGCAGCATCCTTAACTCCAGGCACTCCTGCACTTAGACCACCACGATGGCAGGTCGAGGTGGAGCTGCCCGACCGAATGGACCAGCTGCTGGGAACAAAATCTGCCAGTTCAAACTCGTTCTGCTGGGAGAGTCAGCAGTGGGGAAGTCCAGCCTGGTCCTGCGCTTCGTCAAGGGGCAGTTCCACGAGTACCAGGAGAGCACAATTGGAGGTGAGTGCCAGCTCCAGGAGGTGCTGACCTTGCTGGGGCAGGCTGGGGTGTCAGAAACAAGACTGGCTATTTTGGTTTGGATTTTTGGCTATAAATAGAGCCAAAAAGTTAGTGCTTTAACTCTTGGTTCACTATTTGTTTGTTGGTGTAATGATCAGCAAAGCAGAGAATAACTCTATGGCAACCCCACACTTTGCCTCTGAGGCTTTGTTTCCAGTGCCTCAGCTCCAGCTTCTAATTGGAACTGAGGCCTTTAGCTTGGTTTATGGCCCTTAATTATCTTTTCAGACCATGACCTGGGATTTTGGGGCTGTTTCTAGCCTGATTCTGTTAACTGTTTTCACAGTGCTTTCAGGTCTAGTAGTTTACTAGCTTGAAATCATTAGCAAGGTGTCATCAATCAACCAAAGGCTGGTTGGCACGTGGGTCTCTGAGCAGCAGCACTGGAGGGTGTCCTGAGAAAAGGCTTGAGTTGTCCCTCTGTCACCTGTGCAGAGAGCAAGCACAGCTGAAAACATGGTTAAATGGCAAGCAGGGCCTAATGCCCCTCTGTGGAGGGCTGTGCTCTGCCTCAGTCTGTATCTGTGCCTCTGTGCTGGGTGTAACACAAGGGACAACAACCAGTTGCTAAACTGGGCTGTGTGGTGTGAGTGGGCTGAGTTTGGTGCTGTTGTTGCTGCTCCCCAGGTTGGATCTTGGTGGTGCCACAGACTGTGTGATCCCTGTCAGGGCTGCTGGGAGGGTCTGGGAATTCCACAATTACAAGCACTATGGATGCTCCAGGGGCTGGCTGCTGCCTGGGCCCTCTGGGCCACCTTCCTGTCACTGTGTGACAGTTCTGGGTTGTGACACGGCTGCCACAATGAGTGGCACCGGCCTGTCCAGGGCTCAGCTCGCTCCCACGTGGCAGCAGAGCTGCTCTGAGGGGCCCTGCTGGAGCTGAGGCAAACCCCCTTGTGTTGCAGCTGCCTTCCTCACACAGACAGTGTGTCTGGATGACACAACGGTGAAGTTTGAGATCTGGGACACGGCGGGGCAGGAGCGATACCACAGCCTGGCCCCCATGTACTACCGGGGGGCCCAGGCTGCCATCGTGGTCTACGACATCACCAACACAGTGAGTCTGGGCAGGGCTGGCTGGGGGGCTGCCAGGGCTTTCTCCCTGTGCCAGGGGCTGCTCCCTGGGGCTGGGTCCTGCTCAGAGCCCTGCAGGTACCTGGCTGGGGCTGCCAAGTTCTTAAAAGCTGCTCACGGCCTCTTCCTCAGCTCCGGCCAAGGCTGGGAGCTGATTAAGGATCCTGCTGCCAAGTGCTGCAGAGGCAGGACTCTTCTCACAGGAAAGCCTTGTTCTAATCATATCTGCCCTCTGGATTCCTACATGGCTGCCCTTCCTGACTGCTGCCTCCTGTTTGCTTCCAGGACACATTTGTACGAGCCAAGAACTGGGTGAAAGAGTTGCAGAGGCAGGCTAGCCCCAATATTGTAATTGCACTAGCAGGAAACAAGGCAGACCTTGCTAACAAGAGAGCTGTGGACTTCCAGGTGAGTGAGAATCCAGAGAAGTTGTTACCCTTGCAGGTCAGGAATGGATATTTTTGCTTAAGTGAGGGAGGTGGCAGCTATGTAAAATGTGCTTTGAGGGAGAATGAAAGTGAAGTTTTGTGCTGAGGACTGCAGGATGCCACTGAGCAGGGTCTGTGCCCTTGCTTCTGTAACAACACTTGTGGCCCTGGCTGGTGAAAGTCCTTGTAAATGTGGAGGAGGAGGAGGAGGAGGCCCACAGAGCACAAACTTCTGTCCTCATCCTCCTTTGCTTTACTCATGTGGGGATGTCTGCAGGGTGGGAAACAGCATCTTCTGGGTATGAGACACACGAGGAATCACTCCCAGCTTGTTCTCTGCTCTTCACAGCTCTTACCTCATCTGAGGCAAGTGCTCAAGAGAGGTTCTTTCCCAGCCCTTGCACAGGATTGCTCGTGGTGCCCTTGCAATGGGTGGCACACTGCCAGCTGACCCAGCTCCCTTCAGGTGCTGTGTGTCTCAGTCAGGCTGTCCCCAGCCCAGCTGTGGGACACTGGCTGCTGCTGCTGGAGCATGTCCCTGCGTTGTCCAGGCCAGGTGGGAGCAGGGACAGGTTTGGGAATTTCTGGCCCAGGGTAGGACATAGTGTTTCTCCAGCAGTTAGTGTGTTGACAAGTGAAGTGCACAAAGTCTGCTCAGGCCTCCTGCCAGGCTGCTTTTAGCACTCTGATGTGGTTGTTTGTAGGATGCACAGACATATGCAGATGACAACAGCTTGCTGTTCATGGAGACGTCAGCGAAGACAGCGATGAATGTGAATGAAATCTTCATGGCAATAGGTACGGCCTGTGTGTGGGGCTGGGGCAGCTCTGAGTGCCAGCACTGCAGCCCAGGAGGGTCCTGTGTCACCCAGGACTGGTGGCTCCTACAATTTGCCACACTGGTGTGATTGGTCATTCCCTGAGTGTATGGAGCCTTAGCCTTGTAAAGGTTCCCTGAGTGTGGGGTGGTGATGGAGATGGGAGCAGGTGTGATGCCAGCCAGAGCTGAGGAAGGAGCGGCAAAATGCATGTTTGTGCTGTCCCAAACTCTGCTGGAGCAGGCTGCACCCAGCCTGGCATGCACAGTGTGAGGAAGTTGGCTGTGGTGGTGTTCACAGGGGTCCCAGGATGAGGGAAGAGATGAGAATCTTGACTCCATGTTTCAGAAGGCTGATTTATTATTTTATGATATATATTATATTAAAGGTAAATGATATATTAAAACTGTACTAAAAGAATAGAAGAAAGGATTTCATCAGAAGGCTAGCAAGGAATAGAAAGGAGTGATAATAAAATCTTGTGACTGACCAGAGAGTCAGAGACAGCTGACTGCGATTGGCTGTTAACTAAAAACAACCACACGAGACCAATCACAGATGCACCTGTTGCATTCCACAGCAGCAGATAATTATTGTTTACATTTTGTTTCTGAGGCTTCTCAGGAGAAAAAATCCTAAGGAAAGGATTTTTCATAAGGTGTGTCTGTGACAGTTGGAGAACCCTGCTAACAATCCCATTTCTCCTAGCCAAGAAACTGCCAAAAAACGAACCCCAGAACGCTCCTGGTGGCCCGGGCAGGAATCGGGTGGTGGACCTTCAGGAGAGCAGCCAGCCCAGCAGAAGCCAGTGCTGCAGCAACTGAGCAGCTGCTGCAGCCCACGAGCCCTTGGAGGAGTGACTGGAACCCACGCTAACGATCGCACTTACCGTAGGGCGGCTGCTGCTGGCGCCGCCGTGATTCTCCATCCCTTTCTGATCATAGGCTGGAGGGAGTTCTTCCACCTGCACCTTTCTGTACAAATACTAATTCAATTCTAAGTCTTAAGTCACTTTTTTAATATATGAACTTCTGCTCTTCCCTCTTCCTGGTGGTGGTGGATGCAGGAGCTGGTGTCTGCCCAGCCAGCGTGGCCGTCCCGCAGGTGAGGCCAGCAGCAGCCAGGTCCCACAGCACTGTAGTTCACTATGGGAAACAAAGGGATATTGGGACACGTGTTTAAAGTTCCCTGTCTGTAAGAGCTGAGGCTGATCCCGTACGATGTGCCCAGAACAACCACTAAACTGTAGCATTAGAGACAAACTCCGGCTCTTGGGCCACTTATTGACCAAATCAACGATGAGTATTTGGGGTGGGGCAGAGGGAAGCAAAACTGGTTTCTTCTGTATTTTGTATTGTATGTTTCTCCATGTAACCAATCAGTATCTTGTCAATATAGTACATCCAACGAGCTGCCTGTTGTCTTTCTTTGTGTTGGACTCCAGCATGCCAACTCTTCTTTTCTCTCAGTTCTGTCGTAATGCACTAATCCTGTTGCAACTTTTGCAAAAAAATCTTGTATAGAAATTTGTCCTTTTCTTGATGGTTGTGATGCCACTAATATTGTTAACCCTGCTCTGGTGGGAATACACAAGGTTTACTGATGTACAGAGGTGGGGTGGGGGAGACCTTGGGTAACCTGTTGGTGGGAATGACATGTATTTGCAAAAGCCTGTAATTCCACAAAGAATGAAGGGAGGTATTAAATGGCTTCTGTTGCCAGACTCTAACTGATGTTGGCTGCTGCCTAGTGCCTAATGCAGTGTCTTATGCATCCTGGTATTTAAGAGGAACTGTTGACTTAGTCTTCATCACAAACTTCAGTTTTGTGTGATTAAAACAAAATTTTTATAAACCTATCATAACAACAATGTCCATGTTTCTTAATGCAGCAGGGACTGGACCTGAGCACAACAGTTCTTGGTGGAAGCTGAGCTGTGCTGGGCTTCTCCTGGTATGTCCCACACCTTGGTAGGGAAATGGGGCCCTTCCTTCCTTCCTTAGGAGGGGGAAATGGGGCTCCTGAGCTTGGGCTGTGTGGCTGCTCCTGCACACAGTGCTGCTGCTGCTGTTCACTTGGCTCCAGTGTGCTCAAGGAAGCTTGAGGGAATAATTGTAGGAGTTATTCCTTGCTTGATACTTCTGGGGAAACTCTACAATGCAAGATGGGAAGAGGTGGGGGAACAGTGTGTGGAGGAGCTCTGCTCTGCAGTGGGACAGGCTTGGGATGGTGCTCCAGAGTTCATGAACACAATGTCTGTCCCTGGAGCACGATGGCCTTGGAAGATGCTGCTCTCCTGTCACTGCTGCAAGGACTGTGAGACCCAAACACCCTGGGACCTGGAGTCAGTGTGGAAGAAGGAGCAGCCCCTTGTGGCTCCATCCCTGCCAGCTGTGCTGCCAGCAGCACCATTTGTGCTCAGGAGAGGCTGAGGATGGAGATGTGCTGCATTTGGAACCCTCACAGCTGAGGGGCTGGGTCACAGAGCCTGTGAGTAGAGGTGTATGAACAGCCTTGGCTTGTGTGTCCTTCATCTGCTATCCAAGGCAGATGGATTTCCTTAAAATCCTGGAAGCAGGAAGGGTCTGGAGTGATTTGGTGATGGAGCACCTGGGATCATGCTGGAGCCTGGGCTGCCTGTGGGGTGTGGGCTCCTTTGTGTGGTGCTGTTTGTGCCTGCACTGCTGAGCTGCTGGAGCTGCTCAGGATCTCTGTGGGACCACGCAGTGCTTACTGTGTGGGGTGGGCTGATGCTGCTGGTGTCCCCAGGCAGCCAGAGCTGGACCAGTTTGGAGAAGAGCTTCCCTGATGCCACTCAGAACCATTCGTGTACACTGTGCAGTGCTGTTGCCATCTGCTGGCTCCTCTCCCTGCTTTCTTCCTAGATTTGGAGTCTCTGTGAAGGCACCTGTGATACCCCAAGGAGGGTGCTGCTGCTTGCAGCAGGTGCTCAGGGGCTCAGTAACGAGGCTGGGGACCTGCTGGTGTTCCTGGTGTGTGTGATCTCAGGCTGCTTTAGCACAAACAGGCGTTCCTGCCTGCATACCTGCAGCCTGCCCACACAGCTGCTGCCTGCCCGGGCCTGAGCAGGTGTTTGTGGTGGTTATGCACCGCACCCGGCGTTGGGCTGCTCCCTCCCTGCTCCTGGGAGCTCGGGGTGGACTCCAGCAGCCCCTTGCCAAGCTGGGAAAGGGAAAGTGTGGCTACAAGAGTCTCACACCACGCGCTGCCAGGCAGCCCGATGTGGTTGTATAGGGATGGGTATTGGTTGGGGTTGTGGAGCTGAAGATGATGCTGGCAGCAGGGTGAGGAAGGGGTGAGGCACCCCTGCTGCTCCTGAACAGGTGAGTGGGACTGCCCTTCCTCCCAGATCCTGTCTCCTCCCTCACAGACCCCTCTGGCTCTGCTGTCTGACCCCATTTTGTGCTGCCCTGAGCTTCTTCCCTCCCTGTGCGTCCCATTCCTCTGGCACCAAGAGCAGGGCGCAGCCTCCCCATTAATCAACGCCCAGAGAACACAAAAGAAGATTCAATGCAAAAGTATTTTTATTGGATACAAAAACATTCCAGTTTAGTGAAAAAAATGGCATCATTGCTGATGGAGCTTGTCTGGGCTTCAACCCGAGACGTGCTCCTGTCTGCTCCGGTCCTGCCGTGGCCATCGGGTCCCATCCTCTCACACCTGGGCTTTGGTGGCTCCGTTCTCAGAAGCTGGTCCGGTCTGTGGGGCAGCAGAGCTGACCTGGATGGGCACACTCCTCTCAGGAGCGGCTGGCAGTGCCAGCTTGGGGGCCTCGATGAGGAGCTGCCCATCCTTGGACAGGGAGCAGGTCAGCGCTTCGGCATCCACCTCCTCGGGCACGTCCCACTCCCGCTTCAGCACCTCGTACTTGTAGGAGAAGGAGCCCTTCTCATCGACGTTCTGAGTCTCCTTCTGGCCCACCAGCACCACCTTCCTGCCCACCACCTTCACCGACAGCTCCTCGGGAGCGAAGTTCTTCACGTCCTGGCAGACCGAGAAGCCGTCCCCGGAGCTGTGGCTCAGGCTCATGCTGCTGCTCGGGCTGTGCTCCAGGGCCATGGCTCCGTGGTTGCTCAGGAGCTGCTCGAAGCTGCTCATGAACTCCCGAGCTTTCTCCATCTCCTGCTGCAGCTCGGTGAAGATGGTCTCTGCGTGTGGCCACAGGGTTCTCACTGTGCCCAGCCGGCTGGCCAGGGAGCTGGAGGCGAAGGGTGCGAGGTGCATCCGGCAAAGCATCGCTGTGGCTGCTGCTGCTGTGGCTGCTGCTGCTGCTGCTGCCGCCTTTCCAGTGATCTGGAAGCGTTCTGCCCCGCTGCTGCCGCCGCAGGTTTTTATACCCGATTCGCCGGAGGCGTGGCATTGTCCCGCACATTACGTCAGCCTCGGGAGAAAAGCTCAGCTCTTTCCAGCCCGTTCCAGCTCATTCTTGTTACTCACCCGTGAGGAGAGGCAGGGCTGACGTCGTGCCCGGCATACCTTCGCCCTGACTCTCACAGCTTTGCTCTCCTGGCTTATAATTAGCAGCATCACCTCAGCCTCCGAGCGGGATGCCTGAGCCACCCTTGCCAAAAATCTGTGCCCTTTGCATTTCCCAGGCACGGAGTGAGTCTGGGCTCGTCTCCTCCCTGCCTCCCCCCACCCTGCCCTGTGTTCCATTTCCCCCCATCTGTGCCCAGGTAGAGATCTCAGGTGAGACCAGAAGTCAGCCCGTGTCCCCATGCCCAGGTGGGGTCCTCAGGGGTCAGCCCGTGTCCCCATGCCCAGGTGGGGTGTGCAGTGGGGTGTTTAGGGGTCAGCCCTATGCCTAGATGGGGTGCTGAGGGGTCTGTCTGTGGCCCCATGCCCAGGTTGGGTGCGCAGTGGGGTGCTCAGGGGTCAATCTGTGTCCCCATTCCCAGGTGGGGTGCTGAGGGGTCAGCCCGTGTCCCCATGCCCAAGTGGGGTGCACCTCCCCAGTGAGGTGTTTAGGGGTCAGCCCCATGCCCAGGTGGGGTGCTTAGGGGTCAGGTTGGGGGTGCCCAACAGGGAGAGGGGTCCCAGAAAGTGAAAGGAAGTGCCTGGCAGCAGATGCCCTGGGACATGTACAGGGGTGGGATCAGTTCCTGTACTGGCAGGAGTGATGAGTTCCTGGCACAGTGGAGCCTTCCTCCACCGAGCCCCCAGCAGGGAAGGGCTCTGTAGCCCCCGGCCATGGCCCCACGGGCCCTGCTGCATCACGATGGCTGTGCAGAAACCCGAGCTCACGGCGGTGACTGCGGCTCCCTATTTGGGGCATGTGACCTGTCCCCAGAAACAGGCGCTGCTATTTTGGCTGCTGGATAATCAGCCTCTCAAAAATAGGCGATGGCTCCAGGAGGCTGCGTGGGGGGAGAGAGCATTCTGGAAGGGACACACCCCTGGGCAGGGGAGAATAAAACCCGCTGCTCCCCTTCCCCAGCCCAGCACTGCACGGAGCAGCATCAGCAGCACAGCCTGGAGCACTCCTCGCTCGCAGCAGAGATGCTTTGCCGCCTGCACTTTATGCCGCCCATGTCCAGCTCGCTGTTCCCGTGGCTGGGACCCGTCCGCACCCTGTGGCCACATCCAGGCACCCTTTTCGCCGAGCTGGAGCGGGAGATGCGGCTGGAGATGGAGCGGGCTCGGGAGTTCATGAGCAGCGTGGAGCAGTACCTGAGCGGCGGGAGCAGCCCCGGCCGGCTCGGCATCGCCCCCAGCACCAGCGCAGCGCTGCCCCACAGCTCCGGGGATGGTTTCTCGGTGTGCCAGGACGTGAAGGACTTTGCCCCCGAGCAGCTGTCGGTGAAGGTGGTGGGCAGGAAGGTGGTGCTGGTGGGCCAGAAGGAGACGCAGAGCACGGACGAGAAGGGCTCCTTCTCCTACAAGTACGAGGTGCTGAAGCGGGAGTGGGACGTGCCCGAGGAGGTGGATGCCGAGGCGCTGACCTGCTCCCTGTCCAAGGATGGGCAGCTCCGCATCGAGGCCCCCAAGCTGGCACTGCCAGCCGCTCCTGAGAGGAATGTGCCCATCCAGATGGGGCCGGCGGTGGCACAGCAAGCTGGCAGCGCTGAGGAGGGAGCCGAGAGGGCCAAGGCGTGAAGAGAAGCGACGGGGACCAGGCTGAGCCTGGCGACAACGGGGGCAGCTGCTGGCCGCAGAGCGGGACCGCGCCACGGCCCGGGGCGTGGGGTCTGCCCGGAACATGCGGCTTTTTTTGATATGTAATAAATATTCCTAACTTTTATTCGTGTGGTTTCGGGTTCTGGTCTTGCTTTGCAGTGCTCCTGCCCGTGCCCACCCAGGGTGGGGAACGGGGCTGTGCTGGCACCGGGCATGGCCCGGGCACCTCTGCCAGGGGAACGGGGCTGTGCTGGCACCCGGCATGGCCCCGGCACCTCTGCCAGGGGAACGGGGCTGTGCTGGCACCGGGTATGGCTCTGGTACCTCTGCCGGGGGAACGGGGCTGTGCTGGCACCGGGCATGGCCCGGGCACCTCTGCCGGGGGAGAGGGGCTGTGCTGGCACCGGGCATGGCCCTGGCACCTCTGCCCCGGCAGAGGAGGATGTGCGAGGGGCTCCGGACCATGAGCAGCACCGAGAATCCCCGGCAGGTCCTGAGCATCCCCCCGGGCAGCCTTGGAACCGGTGGCTCCCATCCTCGGGATGCTGCTGGAACATTCCCGTGCCTGCCTCGCCGGCAGTGCTGGCACATTCCAGGCGGTGCCCGCTCCTGCCCGGCTCTAATCCGCTTCCCCCGCGGTCAGAGGGGCGCGGTCGGTCTCTCATTAATGGCCCCGCGGGCGGAGCCGGTTCGCCGGTACCGGCTGGGAGGCGCGGCCACGCTCCGTGCCAGCCGCCCAAGCAGGCTGCGAGCAGGCGGAGGGCGGGTCACACACCGCGTTTGGAGAACAGGGCGTGGCCATGCTCCATATCTGTGGGAGGCAGCGGAGCTCGGAGCGGTACCGGTTACCGGAGGGGTGCGAGCGCTCCGCCGGGCACCGACAGCTCGGCATCGCCCCGTGAGGGGCTGTCGCGGTGGGTCGTCATGAACGGCCCTCGATCCTCTCTGGGCGGTTCGCGCCGCCCGCAGTGCCGAGTGGGAGCTCTGCTCTCGTTTGGGGCACCGGGTGACGTGAACCGGCCCCGGGAGCGCCGTCCCGGGAGCAGCGGCCCCGCCTTCCCCGCCGCCGCAGCAGCGAACTACAACTCCCGGCGTTCCCTGCGCTCCCGGCGCGCAGGCGCAGTGCGCGCGGGGCGCACGCCGGGCCCGGCATGGCGGAGCCGGAGGCCGCGCAGCCCGGGCGGCCCCCGCCGGGCCCGGCCACGGCAACAGCGGCCACAGCGGGGGCGAGCGGGGGAACGGCTGGAGGAGCGGGATCCAGCGACCCGGCACGGCCCGGGCTGAGCCAGCAGCAGCGGGCGAGCCAGCGCAAGGCGCAGGTGCGGGGGTTCCCCCGCGGGAAGAAGCTGGAGAAGCTGGGGGTGTTCTCGGCTTGCAAGGTGGGGACGGCGGCACCGGGAGGGCACGGAGGGCACGGAGGGCACGGCGGGGGGGTTCGAGGCTGTGCACGAGTGGGGGATGCAAGGACGGGCATGTGGGGGGTGCAGGGGATACGGGAGTGGGGGTTCAGGGCTGTGCATGGGTGGGGGATGGAGGATGAGGATGCTGACATGAGGGGGGATGCAGACGGGTATGGGTGTGGGAGGGGAATCTAGGGGTGCAGGGGGGTGAGTGGAAGGAATAAATGGACAAAGGATGCGGGATTGGGATGTACATGGGGTGCAGGATGGGGGTGCTGGGCAGGGGGTGCAGGATGGGAGTGCTGAGTTACCCAAGGGAGGTGCAGGGATGTCACTGAGCAGGGGCTGCAGAGTCCTGGGGCTGCACGGGGCAGTGTTGGGGTGGTGGGGGCTGAGAAAAGCTGGGCTGGGTGAAAAGGGGTAGGTGGGAGCCGGGGAAATCCTTCGGCCACAGAAGGTGGCACCCACTGCAACAACCACTGCTGTCCTTATTCCCAGGCCAACGATGCCTGCAAGTGCAATGGCTGGAAGAACCCCAACCCCCCCACAGCCCCTCGAATGGACCTGCAGCAGCCAGTGACCAACCTGAGTGAACCCTGCCGGAGCTGTGGCCATGCTCTGGGTAACTCCTGTGGGATTGGTCCCTTATTCTCACTGTGGTGCTGATCCCTTGTTCTCACTGTGGTGCTGATCCCTTGTTCTCACTGTGGTACTGATCCCTTGTTCTCACTGTGGTGCTGATCCCTTGTTCTCACTGTGGTGCTGATTGATCCCTCAGCTCTCTGTGGTGCTGATCTCTTGTTCTCTCTGTGGTGAAATAGGAGTTTTTTGAGCCAGGTCTCATAAGCTTTTGGAGGTCTATTTCACACCCAAGACAGCTCAGCTGCCTTAGAAGGCATAAAATCAGCAGGATGGCTTCTGTTGCAGTGTTGGAAACAGAAAGGTTTTAATAAAAGGCAAAATAACAAACTCTTTATAGACAAAAACTAAGTGCAAAAAGCTCTCCTGCCCTTAGTAAAACACTTCACAAAAGCAATTAGTTTCTTTGTTCTCTTCTTTTTCTAGTAAATTCCCCAAGCAAAACTTTATGGCTCCTGTCCAATTAGCTATTCTTAAATTTGAGGTGAAGTCCCCTAAGTCCTATAAGGTGTCTTTTCACTTGATTGAAGAGAAAAACTTCTAAGATTATTTCCTTTTTAAGAAGACAAAAGATAGTTTTGTCTCTCCATCAATAAGAAACACATTCCTATTCTGTGGTGCTGATCCCTCAATGGCACTGTGGTGCTGATCCTTGGCTTTCTTTTTGTGGTGATGATCCCTTGGCTTTCTTTTTGTGGTGATGATCCCTTGGCTTTCTCTTTGTGGTGCTGATCCCTTGGCTTTCTCCCTGGCACAGCTGACCATGTGTCCCACCTGGAGAACGTCTCAGAGGAGGAGATCAACCGTCTGCTGGGCATGGTGGTGGATGTGGAGAACCTCTTCATGTCAGTGCACAAGGAGGAGGACACAGACACCAAGCAGGTGTATTTCTACCTGTTCAAGGTGAGTCTGGAGCTGGGCAGGTCTCACTGCCCCACTCATGGGGGGAAATGTGCAGAGTTTCTGGTCATTGTGGGGGTTGCTGTCCTGCTGTTTGTGCTCTGCTGGAGCTGGTGCTGAAGCTGTGAACCATCCCACAACCCAGAGAGCTGGAATGCTGACCCTCTTCTGGAGTCACTGCTCTCCTGGCCTGGAATTCCCTGGGGGGGCAGTTCTATGGGATGAGCGGGTGTGCTCCCAGGGCAGCACCAAGGCCTTCCTGGCTGTAGGAATTAGAGCAGCCCCATGGCAGCATTCAGCCACCTCCACCATTCCTGGAATATCCAGTTCCCGGCACTCTTCTGACCATGTCTGTTGGTGTCTTTGCAGCTGCTGAGGAAGTGCATCCTGCAGATGAGCCAGCCTGTGGTCGAGGGGTCCCTGGGGAGCCCTCCCTTTGAGAAACCAAACATTGAGCAGGTGAGACTGGTGCACTGCCCTGATGGCTTGTCCTGTGTTCTGCTGCTCTTGCATGGTCCCCTCACTCTCTGGGAGGCAGCATGGAAGTGCCCAGAGCAGCTCCTGGCACCCTCCCACTGTGCCATCCTGTCCCCAGGGAGTTCTGAATTCTGTGCAGTACAAATTCAGCTCCTGGCACCCTCCCACTGTGCCATCCTCTCTCCCCAGGGAGTTCTGAATTTTGTGCAGTACAAGTTCAGCCACTTGCCACCCAAGGAGCGCCAGACCATGTATGAGCTCTCCAAGATGTTCCTGCTGTGCCTCAACTACTGGAAGCTGGAGACGCCGTCCCAGTTCCGTCAGCGCTCCCAGAATGATGATGTGGCCACCTACAAGGTCAACTACACCAGGTGAGGGGGGCAGGGGGCCTCTGAGCCAGCCACCCTGGGGTCTCCCAGACTGTCAGTCACTAGGAGAGCAGGCACTCAATGGGGCCAAGGCTTCTGAATGTCAGCAATGCCTTCATCCAGCCTGCTCCCAGTAATATTGTCCCAGGAGTGATATGGTTGCTCTGGGGTCTCTGGTTCTCTCCTGCTGCTCAGAGTGACCCCCAGATGTGTTAAAAAGTCTCTTTTCCCAGCCCAGCAGTTGAAGAAGGAGTCAGAACTCTTCATTTCTCTGTCTCAAGGTTGTTTATTGTTTCTTGTCTATAAAATTCTTTCTCCTGGCCTGCTGAGGTCTGCTCAACAAGACAATCAGAGGCACACTGCCCATCTTTTATCTTTTTATACTAAAAACTACATGTACATTATTTACAATTACTTTCCAATACCTATCACCTATGTTAGACAGTGAGCTTCTACTCTAAACCAATCTAAAAGTGCCAACATCACAGCAGAAGATGGAGGCCAAGAAGAAGAAGGAGAAAGGCTGGACATGCCCAGATCCCTCCATCTTGCCTCCTGAACCCCCATACCAAAAACCCTAAAATCTACTTTTCCACCCTGATAACTTCACTAATATTCCACCTAAACTGTTGTGGCTTGCTGATCTTCATCTAAGGTTGGTAACTTGCTACATGGGTCATAATCAAAACCACAGGCATTTTGGGCTCTGTGCCAGGGTCTCTGAGACACCTGGCAGGGGTCTTGGCTGCTCAGGACAGCCAGAGGGATGTCCTGGGTCCTGACAGGGCAGCAGGAATAGCCCAGAACATGTAAATAGGGCAGAGCAGTCTCCTATAGACACGAGCCAGGGGTAGGAAACCCTTGCCACAAGAGCAGCCACGTCCCATGGGGTGACAAGGAATGCATCTTACCCTGCTATGGACCTCTTAGATCCAAAAGATCTCAGATCTTTTTCTCCTTAAAGCCAGCCCTTAATGAAGATACATCTGCGCTGGTCTTCTTGACCTTTGTGAAATCCCATGACATCAATCCTACACAGCGCGGGTTTTCTGAAGTCCTCTTCTTTCCTAAGGGCTTAGAACTCAACTCCAGATTAAGTCTGCCATTTCCCTGACTTCACTGGTCTGCCTCTGATCCGTATGAATGGATTGACTGATTTTACTTCAAAAAGTGCTGGCTCCGCCTAAACACAGTGTCCAGTTTTATTCCAGTCCATTGCAGACTTACCTGAAGAACTTGATAAAAGCAAAGCAGAATAATTCAAATTACCTGATTTCATTGTCCCAGATGTTTTATAGGTTTCAGCTTCTCAGATTCTGCTGAAGCTCATATTTCTGAGAGCTGAAAAGATGTCCTACATGGTTGTCTTCTATTGGCACCTAGAAAGAGTTAGAGCAAAGCCCACTCATCAAATCCAGAGAGTGTGAGATTCATTCATGTCACTTTTGGAAAAAGAAATAATACATATATAGAATAATTATGGTATTTAGATGTGGTCAACACCTGTCTGAATGGCATTGGACACCTGCTGACAGCCATAGGATGGGACAGTGGAGACTTCATGCTTCTGGACCAGGAACTGAAAGCCAGAAGAGGTATCACTTCTGGAGGTACCCATCTTCCTCCATGGTTTATAGTCTAAGATTAATTACTTGGACCAGTTGCCTAATTTTCCTTCTCTTCCTTTACATTTTACATCTGAATAAAGAAATTTTCCCTTGATATCAGCTCCTACAACCCAGAAATATTCCCACTGGTCACTACAGTGAAGGTAAGCTGTTCTATTTGAGCTCCCCATACCATCCATTCTGAGGATCAGTGATCCAGGTAGCAGCTGTAAAAGGAGTTAAAAAATGATTCCCATTGGAGCACAGTTATGTCTTTATGCTATTGCATAAGTACTTTCTAAAAGGTGAAAGATGGAAAAAGCAGGCACTGAAATCAGATCCCTTTTCCCTTTCTGGATCTCAGTCCATGTTCCTCTCTAAGACTCAATTAAACTTATTGGATGCTTTAATGACAAGTTAAATGCAAGTTAACCAGTGCCAGGACAGATTTGCTGCCTCTTATCCGCATAATTTCTTAGTTTCTTTCAAACTCCAAAAGAAGATGATCACATACACATACCCAGTGAAAGAAAAGTTCCTTTATTGTGTTAATTCCCAAATGGAATCACTTAGAAGAAGGCCAGTTGCATGTGTCAAAACCAGAACAAGCACCAAACTCCCATTTTAACAGGAATAACCAAGATAATTTCCCCATGTTCACAAATTAGCACTTTTTTACTTCCCAGGGTAGATGTAGCTGTATATTCATTATCATATTATGATCATTCATGTCTCCACAGCGTCTCTGCATTGGGTAATTCCCAACCCCATCTGAGCAGCCTTTCCCACTGTCATGGTGCTACTTAAGAGCAGGCTGTCATGTTCTGTAAGACATTCCAAATCCTCCAGCCTAGAAAAGACATCAAGCTTCTTTCAGCTCTGTGCCCCTGCTACTTTCTTAGCTTTAGTGAAGCTCTCATGGTTTCTGGTCTTGTGTCCTTTGGGACTTTCTTAATCTTTTCTCCAGCAGTTCTCCAGTTCCTGCCTCAGAGCTTTTTGTAATAACTTCCTACCTGAGAAGAAGCTTTGCTGTTGTGGTTGAACAAAAAATCCAACTAAAATGTAAATGTGTGTTATCAGCTTAATGTAAGCCATAGAATATCAATAATAAATTCATAAGATAATTTAGATTGGAAGTAACTTCTGAATGCTACATGGTGCAATCAACCATCAACACAAGCCCAACTATTAGGCTGGTTTGGGTCATGCCCAGTTCTTGTACTTCAGTGAGTTATTTACCCTGACTACTTCTGATGGGTATCCACTCTGGGTTAGAAATGTGAGGGATTTGCTCCATGACTGGAATTTTTTGAAGGAGTTATGGAATTAGTAATACAGATCAACACTGAAACAGAAGGCAGCTCTTGCTGAGCAAAGAATTGCAACCATTTTGAGGCTGCACATTAGTCTTACACATGAATTTGATTATATGTAAATTTCAAGACTGTTTTACTGCACAGTGAATTGAGACTGGAAAAAAGTGGCAGTGGTGGGTAGAAGGTGCTGGCAGTAGGGTTCAGTACATATGAGACAACACATTTCAGCACCTGCACTTCCAGGCTTGGATCTCCAATACCCCAAGGGTTTTGATCTTCAGACCATGACAGGAGGTGTCCATTTTCACTCCTCTCCTGAAAAAAAGTGACTTGAAAGCACTGGTTTTATAGGATTAAACAGGCCTTGTATTTTGCTGGCTTATTTTTTTGATTAACCTTTTAACCTGTACACTAATTGCAAGAGGTGAAAGGGAAGGAGATTTCACAAAACATAGGTTTGGACAGATGCCCTGAACCAAAGTAGAGCAGTAGTAACAACTCGTGAATTTACAGACATCCAGAAATTATGGGCACATTGTACTTCTGGAAAATATATTAGGTGAGGGATAGCTTTATCCCTCAGGTGAGTGTTCAGCTTCTTTAGTGACCCATAACTCAGGAGTGTGGCAGGCATTAGCTCTTTACAAAACATCTTTATCCTTCATGGCTGAGACAGAAGACGTAGCATGCCGAGTATCTTACTTATTCAGCAGTGATTTGAGTAATTTTATTTTAAACACTGACTTGGTGTGGTAAGTATAATGGATGAAGGGAAGAAAAAAAAAAAGAAAAGTGAGTCAGTAGAAGTGTATCTAATTTTTTATTAAATATATCACTGTTGCAATCTGACTGGTACTATAAGGGAAAATTACACACCATAAAACAGTACAGAGAATGGATTTGATGCATAATACAGGAGCCTGCCTGCAGAAGAAGCCATGTCACATAAAACTGTAAATATATCCTTACAAATTCAGACACATTGGGAAAACAGAGGGATTTTTGCACCGTGTGTCTTGAATCAAGAAAAGGGAAATGCATTGGTATGTCTGTTTTACCTGCCCTAATCTCTGTTTGCCAATATCAGAGGCCATCCCCTTGTCTTTATTATCACAGTCACTGAGACATTAGAACAGAAAAGAAGTGTCTTCTGTTGATACACAGGAACACCTGAAACTGCTCCTATTCGCAGAAAACAAGTTGGTTGGTTTTTAGCATCTAAAAACCTCCTTTCCTGACCTTTTTTCTTTTAGGCCAAGGTGCCAGACAAAGAACAGTGCTTCAAAGAAACCCAGTAATAGTTTAAGTTCTGAGGGAAGGTAAGTAATTTTTTGTTTAACACATCAAACAGTCTTAGGAAGATCTCTCTCTATGAAATATATAATAATGGATTATACATGTTATAATATATTTATGATATAATAATTCTCAGGGTTTTCTGAATTGGATCTTTGAAGGGAAGTTTTGAATCAAAGCTTCTTAGAAAAACCTTAGTATTATCAGTGAATAATGAAATTCTCATATTTTTATTTTTTGGGATGGTGCACATATGTAAAGAAAATCTATAAATTTAATATAAATTACCATAAATATTTTTGTTCTACTTAGAAGACTCTTCAATTCAAAATAATATAGAAATAATTTTACAAGTTTAAAATTAATATTTGTCAAAAGTGAAATTGAAATTTCTTTATTTAAGTAAAACAGTTCAGTTTGTTCAACTCAATGTAAAAAGCACATTTCCATTTTATTTTCTTGATATATTATTTTCCTCAGACATTTTCCTTTATATATATACCATCAAACTCCAAAAATCCACTGTTGGGCCAGCCGTAGTTTTGCGGCCAGCCCATTTTTCTGACTTTAAGCTTTACATAGTTCTTTCATTTTTCAATACTTTTCACTTATGGAATTATTTTAATTATTGAATTATTGAATTCTGGTCAGCTATTGAATTTAATCCTGGACACTTGAAGATCCTGTGACTTCCATTACAGGATTGGGAAATATATTTGGTGTTTTAGGTACTTCAGTGGTCCTCATGCATAGGTGCATCGTAGTTTATCTATCAAATTAAGGCACGAAAGCTTGGCATCAGTAATTAGGATGAGGGTTTCAAAAATTACCAAAAAAAAATCCTTTTTTTTCTTGTAAAACTTTTTAAAAGCATTTTTACCTCTAAATGTACTCTCAAGAGTTGTCTGTTTTGAGACAGAAAACAAACCGAAGCAAAGCAAAAACAACAAAACAAGCTTGTTTTGACAGTGCAAAACAACATTTTTTTATTATTATTCAATGAGATGAATATTTTCCATAAACATTCTCGCTCTGAACAAAGAGACAATTTCCATTCAAAGCTGTTTAAAGGGAAATGTTCAGAGCAGTCTAAGCAGCCTTAGGTGACTGCCTTTCACTGATGGGTGAAGCGAATGCTTAAGAGATGTCACTTTCAGAAAGCTTTATAGGATCCTTGGGAATGGCAGTCACTTGCTAAATATTAGGCTCTAGTGTTTAATATTATTTTATCTTTGCTTTCTTCCTTTCCTTTTTATGAGTCGGAGCCGTAAAGAAGGAATGTGCACATAGATGTGAAATCTGCTGGATTCAGATCATGCTGGGACTGTGCAGAAATGGAATATCTCAATTTATCTTTTAAGAGATAAACACGAGCTGGATAGATCAGTTATGACACTGACATATCAACAACATTCAAGGGGCAGCAGAAGATAGGGGATCTTTAATTTTAAGTGATTAATTTTAATGGCATGCAGGCTCACATTAATCTTCCTTGCACTGCCTGTCTTCCCTGGCCTCAATCCCACAAGCACTAAAGTTCATCTCCAGTTTACTCACAGAGGCAGGAGAGCTGGGGCTGGGTGCAGAGAGCACAGACCTCTGCTCAGGAAAGTTTAGCACCTGAAGAAAAGTCAATCGGTCTTATCACTTTCAAGAAAATCACCTTTTTTTTTTTTTTCTTTTTTTTTTCTTTTTCCTGACACAATAAAGATCAAGAATTCCTGATTTGTGTGATCCACCCAGCAGTAATTTTCTATCCTGGCAGAACAAAATTTGCTGGGATATAGATTTTTCAGAATAATTCCCTGGACATAATGTCAGTGTCTCATGGGTTCTGCAATGGTATCAATAATCATAGAGGCAATTTTCTTGCAGTGAAATTAACTGTATAAAATTGTAAAAGAACAAGCCACAACAAGCCATATATAAAGTGTAAATATAGTAAAAGAAGTATGATACCAGACAGTCTTCTCACAGTATCTAGGTGGATGCATTTTGCTAAGCCCTATTAAAATTCTAGTTTGCAAAACTGTGAGACTAAATGCACATTTTTTGCTCCTGTGCTCTTCTTTAGCACCAGTTTCTGGAACTGGCTTGTTTTACCAATGAACTATTTTGTCTGTCAGCTTATATTAAGTCAAATTAGTTCTCATTTCAATAACTGACAAAGATCATCTTTGACAACATCAGTGACCTCACATGTCCTGACAAGGGCACATAGTCAAAGTCTATAGAAAAGGAAGGAAAGTTTTGTAAATTGTGTGCCAGAGGAATGCTAGTATTAGGAGAACACTTAGGCTCCTTGGATATATGAAACCCTACATGAGAGCTTTGTGTTTTAACTGTACTTCATATGTGTTTTGAAGATTAATAGGCAGATAGCTGGGAAGACAGACAGAAGAAACAAGAAGGCAGACAAAGGTGAGATAAACAGGAAAAAAATTAATAAATTCATTAACTGGTGTTGCAAATGTCCTGCATGTCAACAATTGTAACTAATTTAAATTTTTTTTCACCATTACTAACACAGAATTCAGGTGTATTATTTTAATCAGAAAATTTGTGTGTCAGTTTAGGCAATTCCAAAGTTGATCCCATCATATGGTGGGATGAAACAGTCTGAAAGTTGTAAATGTATAGAGGTATTTTTCTCACTTGGAGAATTTATTATTGATATAATAGAAATCCTTTAAGTTGAGCACCTCAGTTGCTTTATTGAAGCAAAAGTATGGGACTATTTTTGTAAGATGAAACCCACTCTGGTGCACATGCCCTTCTGGAGAGTTCCACAGAAGTTTGTGCCACGTCTGTGGTACAAAAGCCTTTGTACAGGACCCATTCATGAGGGGTAAATGTCATTTCCAATAGAGTAAGTTGCTCAAGGAGGCAGAGGAATGCCTATCATTTCTGTTTCTCCTGACTAGACCTGACATTCATCTGGTGGTGTCAGGGATGGTTTAAGGATTGCTAAATGCATCTTCTGTCCTCCCATCATTCAAACAAACAGAATGCCTGATAATCCCTTAACCAAGAAGCTGCTTCATAGTAAATGTGATAAAGTCCTCAAAATAGGAGGATTTTAAGACAAAGGCTTTTCTTATGTCTCAATATAAATCCACATATTTGTCTTCTCCTTGGAAAGAATGTATATCTCAAAAATTTTTAGCTGTCAACACTCAATCCTTTATATTTTTTGTATTTCTCATATCCCATCTCATTGTTTCAGGGTATATGAAGGGATTGCTCCTTCCACCAAGACGTGGTTATCTCAGCCTGGAATAATTGTTGTGTTCCATAGAAGACCTAACACATTACCATTAACAGATTTGCCTAAAAAAAGATGAAATTCTATCTAACAGAAGCTTCAGGATCTGATATGCATCCACAAATGTTAAGAGTTATCTTCTCAGTTTTCTTTGAAACCTAGAAATGGAACAATTAAAGATTCCAAATATAACCTAAAAACATTGTCACACTGATTAAGGGTTAATTATTTTCAAATGAGAATTAAAAATATGGGTCTACTCGCACAAATGTACGTAAACTTTATACAAGTGTTTTATTATGCAGTGCGTAATACAGAATGGAATGAAAGTCCAGCACAGCTTCATCCTGGAGAAGAGAGATTCACCTACTCAGTGCTTAAGATCAGGTTTGCATGGGTTGAGGTAGTAGTGCCTTTCTAATTTAATCATGTCACTTATTCCTGACGCCCCAGACTTCTAATCTTGTGTGTCTGATTTCTAGTTCACATACAATCGTCATATATCCAAGAATGCAGCTTGACAATTCCCTGCTCATGGAGCCTGAATCTTTAATATTATGAACTTGGATCTTAATATTTAGATATTAATATTCCAGAACTAATTGCAGAAATATTGTATATTCTGCTCAGTATTTAGCATAACTCCTACTGATTGAGATCTGATTGCTCACCACCTTTGAACAAGTATCCAACACAAGCTTAAAAACTTCCCTATCTCTGGAAGCGTTCAGGGCCAGGTTGCACAGGGCTAGGAGCAACTTGGGCTAGTGGAAGATGTCCCTGCCCATGGCAGGGAGTGGAATAAGCTGGTTTCAAGGTCCTTTCCAACCGAAACCATCCTGTGATTCCATAGTTTACCACCTTACACACTTATCATTGAATATTACAAGAAAAGTTCTGTAAAAACCTTAGGAAAGAGTTTGCAATACACAAAGTTTCACATTTTCAACTGGTGCCTTCAATTTGCTGTGAGTTTACCTAGTTTTTGTTTTCTATTATTTATATTCCCAAAGTGCGTGTGGCACCCAGAAAAATGTTGACATGTAAATTATTAATTAGGCTAAATCACTTACCAGATTTTCATACATTTGGAGATTCATTTCCTTTCCCCAATTAACCCCTTAACCCCTCAACTACCATTTCATTAAGTAAACAGGAGAGTTGTGTAAACCAGTGAATATTTATTAACAGAGTTGTGCCAATTAGTAAGGAATATATTTTTCCAAGGCAAGGGCCAAACAGCCCTCCAGTCTTCTTTTGTATTCCCATGTTTCCATTTCATTTGGATAGTGGAAGTGGCAGGTGTTGAAGGCTAAGCTCTGTATCCAATTTGAGGCTGCTCAAGTCTGCTGATTAGGTGATCACTTCAGATGAAATTTCTCCAAGGAAGGCAAGATTCCTTCATTTTGGTCAGTCTATAAATAGTATCTTTGGTAGTAATATCCTTGCTGAACTTGGTTGCATGGCACATCAACAACATCTGTTTATCCCAAATGGGCAAATTTTGAAATGATGATCTTCACAATAAAGGCATGTACACAAAATATTGCATAAAAGGGCTCAGTTCCTCTGACAAAGATCAAATAAAACTTGGTTGGTTGATCTGTCCATGCCTATAGGGTATTAGTGATTATAATATTGTGCTTTAATGGACTATGGACCCAATTTACATAACATTTACATGTCATCTACATACTCTTTATGGAATAAAAACCCAGTGATTCAGACAGAAAAAATATCTAAGACGTACAGATGCATTCTTCAAGCTGATTCTTTTTGCTCTTCAGCTTGCAGCTGAGAGTTTTGACTTTACCTGTTCCCTCTGGAACCCAAAAGCAGAGCAGGAGGATTACTGCAGCCCCAGCCCCGGTACTCTCAGTGGGACAATGCCCATTAAGAGCCCATCAAACCCAACCAGCATTTCATTTGCACAGAAATGACTCTTTGAATAAAAGCATGAATGTATTAAAACGTTCTCTTTTTTGAGAAATTTCTACTTTTCTGTGTTTCCTGCCGGGAGAATCTTTGGCATGATCAGATACAGAGATTTTTAAGTGTCTTCACAATAGTCCTGTACTTCTGCTTTGCAGTTTGGGAAAAAGGAATGGGGATGACAGAATTGTGGCTCAACCACAATGCAGACTTTCTGTGTAGCACTGACAATCACAGAGACCATTTAGGCTTTCCTGTTCAAGAAAGAAATGTCAAGAAACCCTTTATTAAATTCCTGGCAAGTCTTGCTCATTTACAGCTTTGGGAAGGAGTGACCAGATGTCCTAAAATGCTGAGATGCTCAGTAATGTCCCAGTGCTGCTGCCTTGGCCCTGGAGGCCTGAAACATGGGAGGAATCCACAGGAGTCACACAGAAACTCCCCAAGGCTACTGAGTCTCCTCTGAGCTAAAAATAAAATGGGCACCTCAGGGCAATGTCTTATGATTTAATCAACCTGTGTATCTATAATAGCTCTGATGATAACCAGAAAGGGGAAATATCAGGGCCAAAGTGATACTATGCTCACCAGGACACATCCTGTGCCTAGGATGAAGGTACACTTATTTATGAGCACAAAACAAAAATAATTTTAGAATTCAGACAGGAACTGAGAAATTTGGATACTAGGCCTTCCTGATCTGTGTTTGGGACCAGTACATTTTATGAAATATGTGAAGCATTGCAGTCCTTCTACTGGAAAAGGAACGAGAGGAAAGAAGAAAGAAGAAAGAAGAAAGAAGAAAGAAGAAAGAAAGAAGAAAGAAGAAAGAAGAAAGAAGAAAGAAGAAAGAAGGAAGAAGAAAGAAGAAAAAATAGGAAGAAAGTAGAAAGAAGAAAAAATAAGGAAGAAAGAAGAAAGAAAAATAAAAAAAAAAATAAATTTAGCACCAGTGGTGAGGACCTTCATCTAGTCATGGACAGGAAGTTAAGGAAAAAAGTCAAAAGCAGACTTTTTCTTCTGATATTCCCATGACAAATTCAACAAAGGAAGTTTAGCCAACACCTTGGATTTGAATTCAGAGCCATCACTGCTTGAGAACCTTGGCCAGACAGACTCTTCATAGCATTAGTTGGCACTGTTCCCAAAAGTTTGGTTTGTGTTCTTGGCTTTGCCACTTCTCACAGACAAACCTGGCAGAATCTGCTGACTCAAGGTCACTAAAAGAGACTGCTTCAATTAATCTAAAACATCCAACCAAGGCCAGGTTAGGCGGAATATGGAGAAACCTGTTCTAGAGAAAGGTGTCCCTGCCCATGGCAGGGGGTTGGAACTGGATGAACTTTAAGGTTCCTTCCAACCCAAACCATCCTGTGATTCTGTAATAGGGTTGGTGTTGTACAGAAGGACCTACAGATCTGTGCTTGAACAGGTCATGCAAATCTTTGCATGAACACAAATCCCTCCAAGTGAATCCTGCTGCAAAGGGCTGCTTTATCTGCATTGTGTTATACATGGTGATAGTTTATCCACAGGGATAATGACCAAAACAAAAAATATTGGTCAAATAAATAATAAGTCTGAAAGTTAGTGCATTAGAATTGTGACATTGAGTATTAAATTGTCAGTGGAAGAGTCAAATGAGCTGGGAGATGCCATGTGGTAGAAGCTGTTTGAGCACAGCTAAAAGACAGTTCTAACAGGGAAGAAGGATAACCCTGGATACAAAGATGACCTGAGACAGGGCATGGTCTAAGAGATGAAACATCTGTAATTCAGGATGTTTTGATAACCACTGGAAAAGAAGAGTGCAAGAAACTGAGCAGATGACTGTAAAAGTATGAAAACAAGGTAAAATAAGAATTCCTTTGTTGGAAGAGTGAGTTGAAAAACAAGTTTTCTGAAGAAAAGAACTGTGGAAATAATAGGTAGAAGAACAGGTGGAAAAGGAAAAAAAAATAAGTGGAACAATTCTGTCATACAAAAAGAGATTAAGAGACAGTGGCGAAAATCCTCAGAAGAAATGGTGTGCAGCTGGTTGTGAGAGAACAGAAAAAGGGAAGTTCTTTGGACAGAAGGAGGAACAGAAGAGACAGATTGTGGTTCACAGAGTTCATGGTAGCTCCACAAAGCCATGTGTGGTTGTGGACTTTTGTTGGGGAGAATTACAAGACCTGTCAAGTTGGTAGAGAGAACAAAAGACTGGAAAGTCTTTTCTTCTGCCAGGAAAAAGCACACAAGGAGTAAAATATAAACAGTGAGAGAACATACATTTATCTGCTTCCCTGTATTTCCTGGGCCCTTGATGGGAAAAAAGAGACATATGTATTAATGAGTATGTGCTTTCTAGACTAGAGACATGTATGAGGTTGTGGGGAGGTATGGTTTTACCTCTTCTCCCAGGCAAGTCATGATAGCACAAGGGAAAATGATCTAAAGATATGCCAGCAGAGGTCCAGGTTGGATATCAGAAAAGATTTCCTCACTGAAAGAGTGGTCAAGCATTGGAACAGACTGCCCAGGGAGGCATCACCATCGCTGGGAATGTTCAAAAAGTTAGTAGAGTGATATGGTTTAGTGGTCATGGAGATAAATGGTCTTAAGGTTGGAATTGATGATCTGAAGGCTGTTTCCCACCTTAGTGATTCTATGTTCTCTGAGGAAAACAATTACTGTCTAACTTTGGGCTAATAACTGTGCTCATAGCTCTGATCATGCTTCCTCTGGTGACAAATGTTCAAGTTCTGTCCCATTTTTAACACTGATGCCAATATTCTACTGTTGCTATTAGTGTCCACTGGGGGTATTTTGACAACCCAACACAAGCTGCTGACTTTGAAAATCTGATTAACATTTTAATTTCAATCATTTGCACACCAATAAACCTTTGTACTTTTTCAGAAGGAGAATATAAATTGTCCCCTGTATTGCAAGCAGCATATCTACAACAATGTTCACCACCATCACCATAATTGTTCTGCTTTACAAACCAAACCCTTGATACAGATTTCAAAGAGCTTTCATGTAAAATCCTTCTTGACCTTGTTGCATTGTCAACAGAGAACAACCTTGATGTACAGTCTCTGGTGGCTTTCTTTCTGTTTCATATTTTTTTTAAACATCAATATGTAATGATACAAAAGGATTTCTGGTAATATAATTTTTTGACTAGCAGCAAAATAGCTGCCACTTCACACCATTGAATATTATTATTATGTGTTTATTATCTTGTCATCTTTTTCTATCTTTTTTCCCTCTTTATAGAAAAGGTTTTTTCTAATATCCTTTTAACTGGAAAACATTCTCAAGCCCTTTTTGCAGTTGCTTGGCCTCCACTTATTATTTTTTTCTGTTAGCAGGCAAGGAAGAGAGGAATAAAAAGGCTTCTGGTTGTTCCTAAAAAGAAAGTATGTGTGTTTTTTAGTCAGAGCAGAAATGGAAAAAAGTGGGCTCTTGGGCTCCAATCCATTCTACTGTGAGTTAAGGACTTCATTTCACTCACTTTAGTTTGGATCAAGGCTGTGTGTTTGTATTTCTGTGATGACTGCAGCAGCACCGACCCATTCAGGTTGGGGTCTTTCAAGTGGAATGAAATGCATGACTCAAATCCCTTGCTCCATCAGAGCTTTGTGTGTGGGTCTGTTGTGCACAGCAGCGACGTGAGGAGTCTTTGAGCTGAGCTGAGCTCAGTGGAATTGTGATAGTGTGGGTCTCTGCCCAGGTGGTTTACCCCACCATGTCTGATGCACATTTTCTCTATCTTGTGCTACCACTGCAGTTACTTTCTGTCTTCTCTTTCAAATCAGGACAGATTCTTGCCATTCATTTGAGCATTTACCTTCCCCCACCACTTCAGTGGTGCAAGTTTGGTAATAACCCCACTGCATTTGAAGGTATCTGCTCCCTCTGCCAAAAAAGATACAATGAAATCAGAAAAGGATGTTTAATCAGAAAAGGATGTTTACATGCCTCAAATTCCTCGTGTAGGAATTGTTCTTTATAACAGAACATCTGTGTTAGGTGAGATTGAAGGTCCAGCCAACCCATCATTTCATAGAATTACTAAGGTCAGAAAAGACCTCCAATATCATCAGATACAACCTTTGCCCAAACTCCACCACGTTCACTAAACCATACCACAAAGTGTCAATTTTAAACACATCCAGGGATGGTGAGTCTGCCACTTCCCTGAAGAGCCTGTTCCAAAGTTCAGATAAGCCCTTTGTTCCTAAAAGGAGAAATTCTGGTGCATTTCATGTCCCAAGGTCAGAACTCTTCTGGGAAATTTGTACCCTTGGTTTGAGCTGCTGTCTTTCTCCAGAAGCTGCCGCACCCAGGAGTGAAAAAATAGAGGCAGAATCAATACTTTCAGCATATTTCTCTCATAAATTTGGTGTTTTCCCTTTGCTTCTTATCTGTATTCTTTCCAATCAAGTAGCTTAACTCATAGGGTGACTTGTTACCTTTTTCTTGGTGGGGACAGTTTGTTTCCCATAGTGCAGAGCAGGACTAAACTCAGTTTTCAAGCCTGTCTATACCAGTGGCGTCCATGTTCCCTTGAAAAAGTGGGGAACATGGTTCAGATTCCTTCAGGCTATAAACAGACAAGGAGTTGAACCTACACCTTGGTGCAGCAGTTACAAGGATTAAATTCTTCTGGTCACCCATTGAATAGAAGAACTAAACCCACAAATGCAGCCCTTGCAGGGATGTGGAGAGTAAACGGTGATTTTGACTACAAATTTGTGATTTTGACCCAAAAGCCATGATTTGGCTTAGTCCAGAATGTCAGTGCAACTGCTTTTATCCCTTTCCTTTTTTTTATTTTTCCTTTAGCCACAAAGGGAACAAACAATGCCCAGACCAAGATCCACCATTATTAGCATCTGCTGGAGGTCTGTAGCCTTTTCTTTTGTGCTGTAAATGCTATTAAACATTTCCTTTTATGTGTTCCACATCTTCTAAAGCAACTCACTCTTAAAACAATAAAATTTGGAGGGGAGGGAACAACCGACCCCAAACAAGGAGCCATTCTGTGTAGAAAGGGCCACAGTCCTGTTAATTCAAATGACATTTTGACAGTAGCATGCTGTCAGCCCAATGGTTTGACCTATACAACAACCTCTAATTATTACTAATTAAAGAATTAATTATTCATGGCAGCACGCGCTATTAGCATAGCAGAGATGTGTTGGAATATGAGTTATGCACGGTTTATGAATCTTCAGAAAATAGATTCTTTAATAAATTAATAAAGGGGCTCTGGGGTTTCATTAAAAGGTGGCTGGAGGGGTTGCAAGCCAGTTTCCAAGGAGACCACAGGTGGTTTGCTTGGATTTTTTTTTTAGTTAAACTTGTTTGGACCAGATGATTTCCCTTCCCCCCTCCCCCTCTCCCTCTGTCCTCACTGCTCTTTCCTCAGGCAGCGAGGAGAATGTTTTAATGAAACCCCTGTTGTCCTCATATCGCTTTGATCCCCGTGTGGTCTCCAACCTCCATGTTGGCCAGTTGGAGGATAGTGCAGTTGTTTAGGTTTTTTTCCTTTTTTTTCCTATTCTGGGGTTTTTTTTCTTTTTTTGATTGAAAGCTCCAACCAGCTCCACCATGAATAAACAACAGAAATTATAAAAGCACGCGGGTAAAGGAGAATAGAACAAACAAAGGAGAAAATAAGGAAATTCCATAAATTCAAATGAAACCATCAGGATGGGAGCAGAGTTAATTACTTTGTTTTCTGTCTGAAGAGCAGATTTAGTGGTTGTTCTTGTTACTATTTTTATATCCATGTTTGTTTCTAACATGATATTTCTTATTCTTTGGGCTGGTTTATAGATGTTATTGTTACTATAAAAACAGGAGAGAGAACATTTTCCTCTTCTTTTAATTTTTTTGTTTTCATTCTGTCATGACCAATGTTTCCCAACATTTATTTCACTCTAATAATGCAGAGGATGATATTACTACCTCCCACTACTGCTAACTAAACAGTGATATAAATAGCAATAACAATGCTTCCAAGCTTTTTCTCCAACTTCCAGATCGCATTAAAATTCCATCCTTGATTAAGAAAAGCCTCAACAAAATAGCAGCTACATTAAAAGGATAAAATTAAACAGTTCTGCCTCATTTTATGAAAGTTTGTCTTCCATCCAGTGAAGGGCATAACCACCAAATGGAGTAATCGTTGCTGCTACACAGATTCCCACCACAATTACCAGTACTGCTGTCAGGGGCCAAGCAGGTCCATCATCTTGATGCTTCTGGGCTCCAGAAAGATGATCATGAGGGAGGATTCATTTCCTGTGCTACTGCTCACCAAAATGTTAGGATAAGGACATTCTATTGGAAGTGATCCATCCCATCTAGCTGAGACACTGCTGTAAGGAAAAGAGGAGTTACCTCCACAAGCTATAGGGAAAATTTGGTGTTTTAGGCACAACTTTTCAATAAGGTGCAAGATGAGTCTCACACCTTGTACCTTCAAGTTCTTGCATGAAGCCCATCACTTCTCATTCAGTTGAAACACAGCTTCAGAGAGACACTGCTATTTCTTAGTTTCGGATAGCACTTGAAGATTAATTTATTTGTATTCTTGGCAAAGTGTTCCACAAAATATCTATTGTAGAGCTTATGTGTTCTTGTATTAATTCCTGTCACATTTAGGTAGAAATTCTCACTCTGTGAGGGTGGGCAGGCCATGGTACAGGCTGCTCAGAGAAGCTGTGGCTGCCCTGGATCCCTGGAAGTGTCCAAGGCCAGGTGGGATGGGGCTTGGAGCAACCTGGTCTGGTGGAATGTGTCATGGTTCAGGAATGATATTCTCTGATTTAGTGCTCCCACTTAAACCACTCCAAGCCATGTGTTGCTCACTCACTCACTCTCCCCTTAGGCTGCAGAGGGCTGGAGAGAGTTAGAGGCACAGAAGGTGAAGGGAGTGGGTTGAGGTGAGAACGATTTACTGGGAACAGCAGTGAGGTAAGCAAATGAACAGTAACAGCCACAATACTGTGATGACAGAGGGTACAAGAAAGGAAATGTTACTGCTCAACCCTGAGGAACCCCCAAAACCAGAAAATACCTGACCTCTCCCACACTACCCCAGCCTGGAAGGAAACCTGGGTCCCATTCCCAGAAAATGATGAGAGGATGTATAGAATTACCTCCAAGTCCTGGTAATCACCTTCTCCTTCCTGGCTACTGCAAAAATTAACCCTCTCCTGGCCAGAACCAGGATAAAGGTGTCCCTGCCCAAGGCAGAGGGCTGGCACTAGATGGTCTTTAAGGTACCTTCCTACCCAAACCATTCCATGATTCTGTGATTTTTAGGGGCAATGATCACTTATTACTACATCTGCATGCACTGTCTAAAGCAATAAAATTTCAATCTCAGGGGAAGCTGTGGCTGCTCTGATAATCCAACTATATTTTTCTCTTGTCTTTTTGATCCTTTTCACTTTATAGCAGCACTCAGAGATTCTAATAAGGAACTGAGGTTCCACTTTGCTATGTGTGGTATGCACATATAAATGGGATCACATTACAACCTTGCAGCAGTTGGATAAACTTGATCTGCCTGTGTCTGTTTGGCAAACTGACAGGCAAAATCCATTCCTGTTGAAGACAGATCTTTCAAACAGTGTGGATGATCCCAAGCAATTAACCTAATAGGTCATAAAATACCAATTCCAAGACCCTAGAAACCTGAATAAAACATTGTGTTTGGAACAGACCAGTTATTTAAGACCAAGTTCCCACAGAAATGTATCAAGTGTCATGCTACATATTTTGGAATAACTCCTCAAGTCTAGCAAAGAGTTCTGTGGTCAAATTTGCCAGTCAAAATGTATCCAGGTTATGATATCAATATCCCAGTAATAATACCAATACCAATTATACCAATAGCTCAGCAATAATACCAGTAACCAAAGTCAGCTGGGATATCCCAGTTTACTCAAATAAAAGCAAAATTGTGCATCTGGTGCCCACTTCCCAGATAAGCATGCAAAGCTTTAGAGAAAGGAAGTGCATCTTATTTTGCCCTGAGAAAAAAAGTGAAAAACTTTTGGTTTCAAATGAAAACACATGCTGAAATTTCCATGTTAAAATATGCAGGATAATTCTTGTTTTCCTATATGGATTAAGTCCCTGTCCTGAACAAGATATCTGTCTGGGATTCTTTATAATAATTTTGCTCTTGGCAAGTTTAGAAATGAGATCAGGACATAATTCAGAATTGAGTTCCTAATCCAAATTGGGATTTAAAATATAAAAAGGAAAAGTCTCAGTTTAACCCAGACATGGGTGATGCTTCTACACTGATCACCTAAAGTTTTAATGAAGTCTAAAGCAAATTGACTGAGAAGATTCTCAGAAAACCCGGCCAATTTTATTTAAATACCTTGAAAATAATTTATATGCTTAACTTCAGGCACAAAGGTTTGAAAACCTAATTGGTTCAGCCAATATTACACAGAAAAGTTAGCATTACACTTTTCTGTCTATTGCAGTTAACAGGATCCAGCACAGACTGAGATATTTTTCCAAAGTCTGGTATAGATTGTAATTGTTGATTTGGTTTCTGCCAAGATTTTAGGACAAATCTGCCTGACAGCCATCAAAAAAATGACCAAGAACAGGCTGAGAGTTCACACACGAAAACTCAGGATGCTGCATGCTCAAAAGAGATCCTTGCAACACCTTTACCTCAAGTAAAAAGACATAATTGAAAAAAAAATATTTGACTGGACAGGATGGTTTGAAAATATCCCCTGCTCATTTTTCATAGAACTGTTAGAACAGTTCTAGCTTTTTTACATAAGTGAGATATTTAAATTTTTCATAATTTTGCAAATATTTTTTCATAGTAAGTCATCTATAGGAAATATTTCCTTTAGAAAAGGACTGAGAAAAAAAGAGTTTAATGATATAAAACAACACACACACAATTCTGCATTTCTCATTTAATATGCACACCACAAATCTGTAGACAGGGGACAAAGACATAAGAATATGTGCAGGTATGCTCAGATTTAATAATTTAAGGAGCAATATTAACATTTTAATTTACTTTTTATATTTTGTTTTGGTCCTTCACGTGACCAGTAAAGTAGTTTCAGTTTCCTCTGAACCACTTAGCAATATTTATTTCATTCAGTTCCTCACCTATCTTTGAAATACATTTACCACCTGCCAGTGAAACACTTTCAACACCAGTGACTGAAAACTATCTCTAGGTTTTTCAGGACAATATTTGGAAATTTTACAGTGATCCTTACTCCTTCAATATATTTTCCTCTTTCCTCCAGATTTATGTGCTGGGATTATTTATTTATGGTTTCATCAGATATTTTCAATCAGGTTTCTTTAATGGAGGAAGGAATTTCACTTGCTTCCTCATGCTTCTTGTGCTTTGCTTATCAGTTTGTGCTTACAGATTTGTATACTAGAAGCCTTTTTTCTGTGTATTATGAACATTTTCTTCCCTAAAATAGTTCTTTTTATTTGTCCTTTTTTTTCCCTGTTCTTCTCTATATATTTTTAATGCTATTGCTGCCTAACGAAAACACTGTTTTTATTTCCTGGAGAAATTCAATATTCTTAATTTTGGGTTCACTAGCCTCAAAATACATTAATTTTTTATAGAATTTTTCTCTGTCCAGCTCATCTGCCCAAAAGCAAAGGTCTGGAGTGATCTGCAAGCCCAGCTGTGGGGCAAATAGGGATCAGCTATGGCTCAGCTTTAACTGAGAAACAATTGTCCAAACAGTTCTATCAGGGCTATTATGGTGCTGCTCATTTAACAATGATCTGGACTGGAACATGAAATCAGGAGAAATAAATGGATACCAAAACACTGAAGTTAATTACTAACACAAATGGATGTTTACTAATATATATTGTAGAAGCAGTTTTCACTCTAGGAAAATATTATCAGACCCTATGGGCATCCATTCCCTACTTTTTTTTTTTTTTTTTCTTTAATGAGCTCAGGAAAGATTAAAGCCCTAATTAAACACATATTTTATTTCTGTATTTAGGGTTTTGTTTTGTTTTTTAAACTACATCCTTTTAATGTAAAACCGACATTCTGGCATTGCTCATATGCCCAGAAGAATTAGATAATCAACAGCAGTTTATAATAAGAGTGAGCCAGAACAGAGCATGAAGTTCAATAAAAAAGGGGATATTTTTCTTCACAAGGTTTGGAGAGATCAGATTTTCTTCTGGATCTGGAGTTTTATTCTGCAAGTCAGGTTGAGAATTGCAAATGTATTACACTTAGAAACCATTTATTTTAACTGAAGTGAAAGTTGGGAGCCAATTGGTGACAGACACAATTTAAAGAGTATATATTAAAGAAATCAAAATTTAATTAAAATGAAATTAAATCTGAGCAGGACAGTGACTCCACATACAGACAACTAGATCCAATGTAATCATTGAGCTGTGACTCAGCTCTCCTAAATCCAGACATGTATGATATTTGTTCCCATGTGAGCATTTTGGATCCCAGCTTTGGTCTAAGAGTGAGTTAATTCAGTCAATAGAATGGGAAAAATGTCACAATGAATCCTGAAGGAAGACTCCACATTCACACAGCTGAACTGCCCTCCAAAATCTGCCTCAGTGCCACTGACAAAAGTGGGGCAGTGTGGAAACACCTGTGAGCAATTAAAAATGTGATGCTCGAAACCAACATCCTCAAAGTAGAGCTGATGCTTTAAAGAAGTTAAAAGGAGATGAGGTAAATGGCTGAGATTTAAAAATCCATTTTTGTGCCTGGTGGAGTTAGCTGAAGTTGATCCCACTCTTCCTGTCCCAAACACCATCATATCCTATTGGCACGTGGGTGGAATTGGCAATGTTAGAAATTCCTAACATACCAGTAAAATGACGGGTAAATGTATTTGGACTATGGATAAGAAATAGGAAAGCTGCCTGTAAATAAGCAATGGGAAGGTCTAAGAACTTCTTAAATGAAATAATTATTCTGTTACCCAAACCATGCTGTTCACTTTGGTGACGGATGAGGAAAGAGAGGACTTCAAGGAGACCTCCCAGTACATCAAGAGAATGTTCAATACAGCTGTAAAAGGAGTTTTTGCTAGGGCAAGCTCTGCCAGAACAAGGGAGAATGGCCTAAAGCTGAAGGAAGGTAGATTTAGGTGGGATATTAGAAGAAATTCTTCGCTGTGAGGGTGGTGAGGCCCTGGCACAGGTTGCGCAGAAAAGCTGTGCCTGCCCCATCCATGGAAGTGTCCAAGGCCAGGTTGGATGAGGCTTGAAGCAACCTGGGATAGTGAGAGGTGTCCCTGCCCATAGCAAGAAAGTTGAAATAAGATGAGATATAAGCTCCCTTCCAACCCATATTATTCTGTGATTCTCAGAGTTGATGGTGTGAGATTCTGGAGCAGCCTGACCTTACCAAAAACCTGTGGACCACGCTCATGGTGATACTGCCCAACAGCAGCAGTGGATGAAAAATGAAGAACAGCATGGAGTCTTCTGACTGTGTGAGCCTACGTAAGAGCTGATACTAATAATATGCCTGGGGGTGAATTACTCCTGTTCATTATGAACGTTATTCCTGATATTGTGTCAAGAAGCGCTCCTTTTTGCTCCTTTTTATGTGTAAGAGCCATAAAGCAATCAAAATTTCTCCAAAGATTTTGCATCCTACAAAATTTTAACTCTCATCTTATTTCACAGTGCGCAAGATTTTTTTCCTTTAAAAAAACCCAACAAACTCTTTCTATAAATGAATGCAAAGCACAGTAAATATTTGAAAGAATGTCAATGCATGGAAATTATTTACCTTGCAATTCACATGTGGTAGCTGGAAGAAAATTTTCAGAATATCTGTAAGGAATTTTCAGATGGTTGGTAAGGCCATACCTTTTCACAACCACAACTTTTTATAGAAAGAATTCATAATTTATCCATTTGCACAAATATTCAGGAGAGATCAATGATGTTATCAAATAATTCTTCAGTGCATTCCCACTTACTAGTGTGTTACCCAGGCAATGTCATAGGCAAGACATGAAAAGTACTTTTATTAAAGTCAAACACTTTATTGGAGGATCCAAATATTAAAAGTAATCAGCAATATTTTTCCTGGCTCTGCAAATAGCTTAAACTAATGTTAGTGGAAACATCTCTGTCACTGAACCACCAGACCAGATGTATCACTCAGCAACTGTCCAGGTACTAAACTTTTATGTAGAGCACTAAAACCACAGGGGATGCAGAGCAAGAGGTATAAATTATGAATAATGTTATCTCCCTGTATAGATAATTAAATATAAATAGCTCTGATTACTCCAGTGCTGTACATAGATGCTCACACCAGATGAGCATCCAGAGTCTTCTTACACCTGAGGAAAAAAGTCGGACTCAGGTCTCTCTAACTTGACTGTGAGACCTCAGGTCTAATTCAGCAGGTTTAAATTCAGATTAGCTCTGTGTAAAATAGGATCCAAATTGGCTGTGGTTGAGGGATTTACCTCAAGTTCCAATTGAGTTTGATTTGCCCACAATGCGTCTGTTTCTTAAAATGTTAATGGAAATGGAAAGAGCAGATTCTTGCTGCTCTTAACTGCAACCACTAATGAAAACAACAGTGGAGAGAAGTGCCAAGGCTGAGGGATAAAGTTTCTGGGATAAGACATGACATTTATTATTAATCTACATAATATTTGTGATTTGTTCCTATTACTACAGTTTCTGTGATGTTTCTGTTTTGCTTTGTGCTGCATTTCCTTAGCAAGAACATCCTTCTCCAGAACAGAAGTTATTTAACTCACATGGATTCCACTTAGTGTCCTCCATAGGTGCAACATTGAATGGAAACTCACCTGGAAGTTGACATTTTAGCTATCACTGCACTGAGGATAATATTCATAACTGAGCATTATCTGCCCATACATTTTTTTTTCTATCCATATGCTGTTTTTTTCCTAACCAAGGAAATTTTCCTCACAACAGTATGGGCTGTTCAGTGATGGTCAAAAGTCCAAAAGATCTTGACTGACTGTAGTAAGATTGAAAGGTATTGGTCACACTCAGATAAAGAAATTTAAAGTCAAATTCTTAATATTTTTCCCTTTAAATAGAACATGCAGTATATTAGCCATCAGCTTTCTATATGATCCTGCAGGGGAAGTGCAGAGAGCTTAAGCTGAACATTTAAACCTCCTAAAAGAAAGAGTTTAACAGAGGCAGGGGTTGGTCTCCTCTCCCAGAGTGTCAGAATCACATATGACATCAAATACTTAGAATTTGTCTTGGAATTTTAGTTACAAACACTCGTTACACATAGTAATCATTATAAGGATGTTATTTTATCTATCTCTGTGTTCTTGATAGAACTAAGTTTTGTGTTATTTCTTTTACCTTCTTTTTAATGATCAACATTCATTCAACCAAGTGTTCTTTAATAATGGGAAGGGGTGGATAAGTGATGAGGTATTTTATAACTAGAGTTGCTTGAATTCTCTAATTAATTTATTCAAAACTTCCCATTTCCATTGAGGGAGTTGTATTAGGTCCTCAAACTTGACCTTTCTCTGCATTGCATTTTGCCTTCCTTCTGTTACCCTCACACTAATCCGGGTGGCTGATCCCCTCTTTTGTCACACTGTCATAGGTTTATGAAATCATCAGACATGCCCAAAACTCTCCTCTCTCCCACCTCCCAATAATCTTAAACATTGATAGGATTTCACACAAGCTTTTCCAATAGATGTCTTCAAATGGTGCTGAATTTCAGACACGCTGTGAAGGCTTTTCCCTGCCTTTCAGGGTGGAACACACTCAATCCATCCTATTTTTTACGATGTGCTGCTGTCCCTTTCAGACCCTGCTGGAGGATCTCAATGCATGGCACAGCTCCTCTGAATGAGCCTGTTGTCTGAGGGGGAGAGACAATGGGCTTTATTTAATGAGATTAGTTACAATAGGAAAAACAGCTAAAAGGAAAAAAAAAAAAAGGAAAAAAAAAAGAAAAAAGAAGCAGCAGTTATAGCAATTGGAGTGACTGTTAAACCATTCTTTTATGCAAGCTTGGCACCAGCCATACCTTTTCCTGGACATTTGCCAACATCCTTCACAGTTTAGACTCAGTCGTTGATTTTTTTTTGTTACAATTTCCGCTCGACTTTACAGTTGCATGGCCCATGGTGTAATTCATTTCCGCTGTGAAAATGCTCCAGTATATTAACACTTCTGCCTGCTTGTAACTTGATCAAAGCCCACGTATCTGCTTTAATTTACTCTTAACGGTGGCTTTTTTCTTTTTTTTTTTTTAGGTAAGGTAGATTTATTTCAAGCTGTGTCACCGCTGAGAATGGGAACCTTGTTTTCAGCAGAGAACCAACAGCAAATCCACTTAGGGAATATGTTCAGATATGGAGGAACAACTGCAAATGCAGCTGTCCCATGAAAATATCCTGGTGCTCTTGTCAAGGACATGGGCACCTTTCAGAAGGTGATTTTTTCTGTACTGCTACCTCTAAGCAGCTGTCTGTGTCACTGAATGGGAAAAGCAATATTTATATATAACTTGATAATTGGCATTGGGAGTAGTTACAACTAATTTATTTCCTTTTCCTCAGTTTTCTTGGAGAAAACAGGCTGAAGCCTTTAGTGAGAAGCCCAGTAGTCAAATGCCTCCTCTTTGAAACAGGATATGGAGAGACTCAGAATTACAGGGAAAAATTAGTGGGTTCACTTGGATGGTGAGAGACACAACTTTCAGCTAATAAAAAAAAAATTAAGCAAATAAAGAATCTTCCCAGAATATGAAAATTCTGAAATTTAGCAGTTCCAGGATGAAGGTTGCCAGCATACAACTACTCCTTAAGATAATTTTTTTGAAGATCTGATAGCATAGAATCACAGATTCAGAGAAAGATTTGGGTTGGAAGATATTTTATCAGTGTATTCTCTCATTCCACCCCCTCTACCATGGGCAGGGACATCTTCCAATAGACCACATTGCTCCATGATCCATTCAATCTGGCCTTGAGCACTTCCAGGGATCCAGGGGCAACCACAGCTTCTCTGGGAAATCTGTACCAGGGCTTCACCACCCTCACAGCCAAGAATTCCTTCCCAATATCCCATCCATCCCTGCCCGATGACAGTGGGAAGCCATTCCCTTGTCCTGTCCCTGGGTCCCTTGTCCCAAGCCCCTCTCCAGCTCTCCTGGAGCCCCTTTAGGCACTGGAAGGGTCACTAAAGTGTCCCCTTGGTCTTCTCTTTTCCAAGCTGGACACCCCCAGCTCTCAGTCTCTCTCCAGAGCAGAGGGGCTCCAGCACTCAGAGCATCTTTTTGTTCTCCCCTGCACTGGCTCCAACAGCATGTTGTAGTTTGTTTCCATAAAAAAAAAAAAAACAAAAACCAAAACCTGAATTATTTCTCAGTCCAGGTGATCACTTAAAGTTTAAAACCTAGAAACAACAACAAAATCAGACTCATATTTCTACATCACATAATTTTTAATGGACTCTGCAGTTTCTTTTTCCTTCCTCTGATCTCCACTCTGGCAGCAAAAATCCACCCACAGGAATCAGCCCCAGCTCCCATTGACAGAGGTATCCAGCAGCAAGAGTTGGCTGCAGCTCTCTACCACCACATCAAAAGCCCCCTGCTGAACTGCTCATGAGGTTTTCCCTTGTCTCCATGTACTTTACAGTCTTCCAGTCCCAGGCTGCCCAGCCCTGAGACTGAGGAGCTGGGAAAAGCAGACAAGGATCTACAGTCTTGCAGGAGACGTGAGGGGCTGAATCATGCTGAGTTCAGACTAAACCACTGGATAATTGCACTGTCTTATTGCTAAGCAGTTTCCAAAAACTTACAGTTTGGCCAAATCTGGGAAGGTTTCACATGAACGGCATCCCTGATCTTGTTTTAAGTGATTCCTCAAGCAGGACTAATAATATTTTCATGATTCTTTCTTCTTGTTCTTTTGAATAGTAAGGTCTTTTAGTATAAACATTTCAAAAGAGTAAAAAAAAAAATAAATCAGACTCTCTACCCTTCAAGAGGAAAAAGGCTAAAACCAAAATAAAAAGCAAACAGTTGGATGCAAACTCTGGGCAAATAATTTTCTAGCCAAATATTTTGACTTTTGCACAATTACAAATAAATAATTGTAGATTTTTATATTAGGGTGCAATCTAATATGATTCCCATCTACACCTATCCTAAAAAATGAAAAATAAGTCTCTGATTCTTATTCATTTACATTAAAGACTACATCCCTTTCAAGTATTGGTAAGATTTGGTTGGAGAAGACAGCCAGAATTAGGTCTTAATTCTCATAGGTGGTGAATCTGCCCCTAAATATATGAATTATCTTAAGGTACATCCTTGTGTTGATAAAAGTGGATTATTGACTGTGGTTTATTAGAATCACAGAATCATAGAGTGCATTAGGTTGGAAGGGATCTTAAAGCTCATTTTGTTTCACCTCCCTTCCATGGGCAGGGACACCTCCCACTATCCCAGGTTGCTCCAAGCCCTGTCCAACCTGGCCTTGGACACCCCCAGGAATGGGGCAGCCCCAGCTTCTCTGGGCAACCTGTGCCAGCATCTCACCACCCTCTGAATAAAGAATTTCCTCCTAAAATCCTGTATAAATCTACTCTCAGTCTGAAGCCATTCCCTTCTGGCCTATTACTCCATGGCCCTGAAAACAGATTGTCTTCACCTTTCTTGTCAGCTCCTTCAGGTACTGGAAGGGCACAATCAGGTCACCCTGAAACCTTCTCTTCTCCCAGCCAAAGAATCCCAATTCTCTCAGCCTTTCCTCATAGCAGAGGTGATCCATCCTTCTGAAATTCTCAGTGGTTGTGTCAGGTCTGCGTCCTTCTCTCTTCTGTGCTGGGACTCCAGGGTTGGGGGCAGCTCTGCAGGTGGGGTCTCACCTGCTCAGGGCAGAGGGGCAGAATTCCCCCTCCCCTGCTGCCCACAGGGGGGTATCAGCCCACAGCAGGTGGGTTTCTGGGTCCCAGAGCACAGATGGGGCATGGCCAGCTCTCACCCACCAGCACCTCCAAACATCCCAAATATGCCAAGTCCTCCTTGGCACTTCAGCTCTTGATTCATTCCCCAGCCTGCAGAGGACTTGTCCTGATATTGCCTGGTGCATTTATAAAGTTGCATCTTGGGGAATTAGTAGGTGACACCCACAAGCTGCTCATATGAATGACAACTGTATGGCTACAAAGAAAGAGGAACACTGGAGAAAATAAAAATCTGTATTTCCGTGCAGTCACCATGTAAATATGAATTGGAGCGTTAATATGATGGTACCATAAGGACATTAATTCAGCATAGTAAACTTGTTTCATTGTATTGCTATTTTTATTTTATATCTCCCTTTATTGTTTTATTGCCTATTTTTTGTTGGCAGCATTAGAAAGCACCCACAGAGGGGCAGTTTGCATTGCAGGCAGTGCCAGTCTGGTCCTTGATGCAAATAAAGGACATGAACACACAAAGAGGAAAGTTTAATCAGCGCATCATCATGAGAAATGTGCATTTCTCAGCTTGCCCCTGAAATCTCACTCAGCTCCAGGGGTAGCAATTTTGGTTAGCTCCAGGGAAACGGGGGGACAGTTATTTTTCCCACTGCTGTTCAGCATCTGCCCGCGGTCAGGCAAAAGGGAAGAGTGTGAATTTACGCTTCCGGTTCGTTTGAACAGAAATAATGAAACTGTCAACGAGTTATGAAAAAGGGGGAAATCTGTGCATGGCTATTTGTGCTCATCAAACCTCATCTCTTTATTCAATCAGTGAAAGAAGAACTGATGGGGAAAAAAAGGTGGTTAGAAACACCTGGAGGGAATATGAAGGTATAGGAAGTATTTGAGGGTGGTGAGGTCCTGGCACAGGATGCCCAGAGAAGCTGTGGCTGCCTCTGGATCTATGGAAGTGTCCAAGGCCAGGCTGGATGGGGCTTGGAACAACCTGGGATAGAGGAACATGTCCCTGCCCATGGCAGGGTATGAAATGAGATCACCTTTAAGGTCCCTTCCAACCCAAACCATTGTATCATGCTGGCCTCAGATATTTCCAGGGATGGGGCAGCCACAACTTTTCTGGACCTCACCACTCTCAGAGGAAAGAATTTATTCCTCATCTACAATCCAGCCCTGTGCTCTGTGGGTTGGAAGCCATTCTCCCACGTCTTGTCACTTCAGGTCCTTGTTCAAAGTCCCTCTCCAGTTCTCTTGGATCCCCTTTAGGCTCTGGAAGGGGTTCTAAGGTTCCCTTGCAACCTTCTCTTCTCCAGGCTGAACAGCCCCAAGTCTCTTTTGTTCAGTCAGATCTGACTTAAACCCTCAGTGTTTGTTTTGGGTTTTTTTTCCCCAGAACTAAACCCTCACATTTTAATTCCAAAGCCCTACTCCTCAGCTTTACCTATGCAATTAACTGCTTAAATTAGTTCCTTAGGAAAGTATCATGTTTTCTGGGTTTCTTGAAAAAAACCCACATTTTCAAATTTATGGTTTTTTAGAGACTGCAAAATAAAATAAGAGAAGATACTGGAAAAAAAAACCAAAAAACCCAACAAAAACCAACCCTCAACCCAAATGAAACCAAAATCTTCACATTGTGGAATTAGACAGTGTGAGTCAGTGCACTTTTGTCCAGTACCTCTGTCTCAGTTCTAAAGAGCTAAAACATTGAATTTTCCATTTTCATGAAGAATGAAAACCATTTTGCAGCTAAGGCAGGACAGTGGCTGTCATGTCAGCTGCCAGTGCTGTGAGCCTGTGCCTGAAAACCCATTATGGAAATCAGTCCCAATAAATTATTTGCTTTGACTTTTCCCATCTCATACAAAGTAAGTGTTCATTGTCCAACTAATAAAAGAGAGAGAGATTTAGAAAGCCCTTAATAACCAGTAATTAGCTTTCTATTTCCTGTTATAAAAATTGAACGCAGGAAAGAACTGAGTCATTCCTACCATTTTCAAGGAAGGAATTGTCATTTCTCTTATAGATCCTCCCACAAAGTTGTAATTAATTTTAGCATCCAGATTGTAAATGATGGCCAGGATTGTCATCATCATGGAAGCCAAGAGGATGTAGGAAATGGGAGGAGGAAATAGAAATGTTTCTTGGTTTTGCTTGAGATTATGAGTTCTACCGACCAAAAAGCCAGTGAACCAAACAACTTTTAAAAACCCCCCAAAAAACCAAAACAAACAAACAGACAAAAAAAACCTCAAAAAAAAAAATAAGGAAAAGAAGAAAAATCTAAGCAAATGTGGAAGCAAGATAGTTCCTCCAAGAGGCAGCTATCCACCCTCAACTTTGGCAGGCAAGGAAATCATTAATAGCAACAACAAGGGAGCATTCATTGTTGTACAGCCATGTAGCTTCGTGGCTCTGTGCTGCATGGAGAGAGAGACTGATGCTGAAAAAAACCACCACAAAACACTTCTAATATTTCCTTCCTCCATAGTAGAAACCATCTGAAATTAATGAGTCTTATTAATGTAAATTGCACCACGCTGTCAGACATAAATATCCCAATACCAAAGGGGCCCATTACCATTAACATCAGAAATGATCAACAAATAAAACTGTTAATGCCACAATATTTACTGGACAAATTGACTACACTCCAAGATAGGCTTATGATCGTGTCTTGCTGTTCGATTTCATTTCCCTGCAAGATGCACTAATGCATGTTGTTATGTGCAGCTGTGGCCGCTTTCCATAAAAAATATCTGTTTTCTATTGAGAGGTGTAGAGCTCGACTTAATCACTGCTGTTTTCTCCCCCTAGTGAAAACGGAACGTTTTGGTCTCTTCAAAACTGATAGGGGAAAATCAGGGATTTTTATTAGAAAGGATAGGAACAAGATTGAAGTTCGGTTCTCAAGAGGAAAAAAATAAAAAGAAGAAGCAAAACAAAACACCAGACTAATGACTTAAGTCAATCACAAACAGATGTTCTCCTAAAGAGCTAATAAATTTTTTTTCCTGATTTTTTTTTCATCAGAAGTGCAAAACACAGCAGCCTTTGAGTAAAATATCAGGTTTTTCTGCTGACATTTTTTCAAATTTGAATTTTTAAAAGACACCAGATTTTTAACAACAAAGGTCTAGTTTATCATCAGTAAAAAAAAAACAGAACCAATTTTTCAAATATACCATTAATATGAAAAAACTCACATAAATACAGTTAAAAGTCTATGAAAAAAAATAAAGACATCAATTTTAGACTTTTTTTAGGGTTTGCATAACTTTTCCTCTGGTTTCCAACAACTGAATTTCAACTTTTAAGATATCCTTCAAAAGTTCAAGATGTAGTTCTACCTAATCAGAATGTCATGTGGAGTGAGTCTGATTGGAAAAAAAAAAAATCAGAAAAAAAATCTATATTTGTATAGGAGAACCAGCCCTGTTCCACCCTAATTTTGGCTTTAAACACCTAATTCCCATTAACTTTCCTAGGGTTTTGGAAGTTCTAGCCTCCTTTAACAAACCTCAAGTCTGTGAATGTGACTGATTCCCTAATTTTATCATTAAAACACCAGGCATACATTCCAAGCAACTCATCTGGGCTCCCTTAATGGTTGATAGAGGAGGATGTGCACATCCAGAAGGAAATTTGTCCCATCTGGAGAGACACATCTAAGAGATGTGGGGCAAATTTTCTTCTGAAGAAGTCTGTCTCTCCTTCCACTGTAGCAGCTGTGGAGCTAGTGCCACATGCCTCAATTTCAGATTCAATGAAATCAATCTTTAACAAAATGTAAATAATGAAACATCAGCATGGGCCCAAAATTTTTGGCATTCTAATTATTTAAAAAAAGAATAAATCCAGCCAAAAAATCCTAAGATCCATACCTGTAGAGAAGCCAAACTTAATTCCTGCATTTTTCTGGTCTTTAAGTCAATAAGTAATTTTTGTCCACCATAAATTCAAGAACCTCAGTTTTCCATAGAAGGTATCTGAGTATAGGGTAAACAGATAGCACAGAGCTACGCTGGATTTTCTTCAGCTTCATATGTTGCTGTCCTGGTTTAGGGCAAATTTGTTAAGGAATGTCCAAGGGGGCCCCTCCAGAAAGCAAAAACCCACACGGCCCCTCCCCCCAATCGGTTCGGGAAAAGATTCCTTGGAGAG
>JAWWMS010000173.1:109652145-109664347 GCA_035048045.1 Chlorospingus semifuscus
GCTGCAGAGAGACCTTAGAGCCTCTTCCAGCACCTAAAGGGGTTCCAAGAGAGCTGGAGAGGGGCTTGGGACAAGGGCTGGAGTGACAGGGCTCCTCTGTGGCTGGGATAAACTGTCTGGCACAATCTGCACATTACTGTGGTGTTCAACAACACATTCCTGCTGCTGGCATCCCCAACCTGGTAGAGACCAGAAGGGTGGGAAGATTCCTTCTCCCACAAAGGAATTGCAGGATTAGCTGACAGCCAAGGCCTTAGCAGGAAGGCCGGTTAATGTATTGTTTCATCTACAACATAAAATGTAAGCAATGTTTCCCTCTTACCCAGCAGCTGTTACCTCAAACATAAGCTGTTAAAAATCCCTCATTATTCCATGCAGCCAGGCCAGGCCCATTTCCTGTGCAGTTGTCATCTCCTTAATATATTATGACATTACAGACTTTATTAGTATATTTGCAGTGCCTTTTTATTTTTTATTAGCTAATGGGCTGTTTGCTTACACCATATTTGCTTAGTCTTTCAGAGCTCAGCCAATAAAATGGCCAAACGTGATCCCATCTGGAAGCCATTAAAGATCAATAGAGATGGAATCCGAAGAAGAAAGAATGGTGGAGGAAAAAAAAAAGAAAAAAGAAAAATCTACTATCAAAACAGTTGTGAATAAAAACCTGTCAGCTTCTGTTTTCAAATCCGGATGTGCTAAAGCTCATCGCAATTCCAACGTGACAAAAAGCACCATGGTCTTGTTAACATCAGGAACAACTAATCTAGTTTAAAGGAATCATAAATATGATTAAAGCTCATGGTTTCCTTGATTCTTTGGGAAAATGGAAACCTTTCTAGCACACGTTGCTTTCTTCTGAAGTGCAGGGCTCTTTGTGGAGAAACAGCTCAGAGGAGAAACAGCTTCTGTGACAGAAATCCAAGTTATGGTGACACATCTCTCTGCCACTTTCATGGTGATATCAAAACACCTGCAGGTGTCAACATGACAAGATTGTGCCCAAAATGAGGAAATTTCATTGTGAGATGCACATTATGGCAGTCAGATATGTAAAGTGGTGTCTGACTCCAAAGAATATTAACTCTGTATCTTCAGTACTTAAATATTTTGGCAAATACACATGTCTAGGAAGGTTTTGAAGAGCTCCTGCAGTAGATGAGGTTCTTGGCTCCAATAAGGCAGTCACCCCATAGAAAGGAAGAGAGGATTTGAGGTTTTGCAGGAGCAAAGGGGACTGTGAACACCATTCTTCCATGGGCTCATCACTGACCCGGAGCAAAAATCAGCCCTGAGTGTGGCACCCAGTGAGGGAGATGTGCTCAGGGCTGGCATTTGTCTGTGGCATAGGCACTGAGTGTTTCAGCCATTCAAGAGGGATGTGTTTGTTCTGGCCATGCCTCAATCTCTGGTGCCTGGGCACTTGGAACAGTGAAATCAGAGGTGCCCACCCTCACCTGGGCTGTGCGTGCTCCCCTCTGCCTCCAGACACCTCCAGCAGATCCGTGTCTGCTTTAATCACTTTGCAGCCTCAGAGAGGAGCAGACATTTCCAGGGCTTGACCCACCTGACCTGCTTTAGAAACATGCCTGGGGATGAGACAAACTGCATCCCCAAAGGACCTTTTCCCCTCCTGCCTCTCTGGAGGCATTTGGGATGATTCAGTCCGATGCAAATCCCTGCTCTGGTGACAAGTGCCACCCAGCCAGCACCTGTGTGGGCAATGGCTGCAGCCATACCAGAAACTAAACACTGCTAGAACCTGAGCTAATGGTCACCACCTTCCTCTGATCACATGATTTATTTCCCTTAACCTCTAAACAGGAGTGGCTGCTTCCAGAATATCTGCTAAAATGTTCTTCAGCCAGAGAGCAGATGCCTAAATCTGCCCCTAGCTTGGAGATCTTTGAGTCTGTGTGGGAGAAAAGAAATTTGTCCAGAGTTTAGAACTCATCCTGTTGCAGAAATGTTTGTTCCAGGGAGTTTTTTCTCAGTGAGGACTGCAGAGAGGCTTGAGAAGAGGAAGGTCTGGGAGAACCTTGTCTGTGTGTACAGCTGCACAATATGGTAGAATGAATTATAAAAATCATGGAATTGCAGAATGGTTTAGGTTGGAAGGGATCTCAAAGAAGAAACCTGAAATTTTATACCTAAAATTTGGTATTTAAAGGGAAGAGAGGTCTAAATAACCACTCTGGACAACTCTTCAAGTTTTTAGCTAGTTAAAGAAAATCCTTCTTTGCGCTGGATACAGGAGCTGTCTTAGGCTTAAGACATTTTGAAGTGAATTGGAGACTACAGAGAATGTAGTGTGCATTTAAAATCATCATATTAATAAAATTCAAAGATTGGCATTGATGATCTTTGTCTTCTCCCACCTTAATAGTTCCATGATTCTATTCTATGGTGTGCCCAGGAAGATACAGGATTCAAAGGGTCATGACAAGACAGGATTGTGTTTAAAAATGGGAAAAAGTGCAGGAGATTAATGTGTCAGTGCTTAGGTACCAAAGCAATGGCCACTTTAGGCAGGAAAAGCAGATAACCACTAGATTTCACAGGAAAATCTTTGGTAGCTGAGGCCACCAAACTGTCCAGATAAAAGGAAGCATCTGGGAACATTTGGGATTTGGCAGCACCACGAGAAGCAACACGCAGTTTAAAAATACTGCCCCTCAATGGGAGAAAATGTATTTCTATTAAGGGACCAGAATTGCTCTACGCCTGTTGGAATTTTTGCTTGTGCACAGGAATTTAGCTCCAGGTTCATGTCTGTCACTAAAATTGACAACTGCCTATGGCTCTCTACAATTGAAACGTAGATCTTAAATTTCACATCATTATCCAAATAAAATATATCTGCCAAGGGGGACTGGTATTACACAGTTAGAGAACTGTGATACCAGTTGTCTGATTAACATATTGAGAGGAATATAAGAATTTCTCACCTATTTTCCAGAGGGAGACTAACTGGGGAGCTTGTGGTAAAGAGACTAATTGAACATCCTCCCTCTGCTCACTATGGGGATGCCCAGAAATATGTGTGCTCTGTGTAAGCAGGTTTTCCCTCTGCATATTACATTTGCTTTTTAGGACAGTAAGGAACAAAATTATTAATTTTTTTTTTTTTTTACCTCTTTTACTAAAAAAGAGTTAGCCAAATTTTCACATTGAAAAGTGTATGACTTTCCACAGAAAGGTTTCTCATGGCTGCATAAAAGAGCAAAGAGATTAAACAGAGAAGTTGCTTTCAGAATGAAGAAGTTCTTTTTTCAGGAGATATCAATGGAGCAGAGATCAGAGAAAACCTGTCCAAGCTTCATTCAGACAATGATTTATTAATAGCTGAGACAGATGTGAATTTACACATTACAGGCAGAGTCCAGTTCAGACCTGGATCCACATTTTGTGTGTGACTGAGGTCAGGATTTTGGATCAGTTCATCAAAGCAGCTGACCAGGGAGGATGCTTCAGAACGAAACCTGCCTCTGAAGTTCTTCCAGGGCTTGTGTCTGATACATTCGTGACATATCAGAGAGAGCTGCTTTCATCTCTTCTGTTTTGCCAGGACTTAAGAAATAAAAATCTGGGTCTGAGGACTCAGAAACAGAGGAGAGTGTTGCTGTGAGTCAGCTGAGTCACAGTAGGAGATTCTGTGCACATTCTTAACCCATGACATATTTGAGCTAATGAGAATCATGTTACCTTCTAGAAAAATAAGTTAAAGCTGGCACAAATTACCTGTAGAATTGCCACAGATGAAAAATATGCCCACAGACCACTGACACCCATAGGCTGATGTATCATCCCTTGTATCCCACCTTGGAGCCAAATGATCCATTCCAGGTTTATTCCACCTTGGACAGTAAATAGAATTTGACCCATACCAGGCCTGTGCAGGTATAGCTCTTCTACTTTTAGCCTTCTAAAAAGCACAGGCTGCCACAAAAAGACTGCAGCCAGCAGGTCAAAAGAAGGGATTGTTTCCCACTCTTCCTCACTCTTTGGCTCTCGTGAATAGTCTGAATATACTGTGTCCAGTCATCTGAATAGTCTGCCCAGTTCTGTGCTTCTTTGTGGAAGAGAGAGATTGAAAACTGGAGAAAGTCCAAGAACTACTGCTGCTAACACAGTTACAGAGCTGGAACATGCAGAGATGTATGAAAAGATGTGGAGGGAAATGTGTTTGTCTTGAGAACAGAAAACTAAATGGAATTCTGGTTGTTGCTTTTGACTACCCAAGGTGGTTTTTTAGAAATTGTTGAAATTATTAAATATTTTTTCCCCCCTTGTAGGTGTTATGATTCTCCTCCTTGCTGTTTTTGAAGATAGGAGTGACATCTGCTTTCTAATAGTCCTCAGGACCCTTCCAGAGCTGCTGCCACCTTTCAAAGAAAACTCAAATTGTCCTTGCAATGACCTTGTCCAGATACCTCAGCACTCACAGGTGCATCCCATCAGCTCCTATGGACATGAGTATGTTCAGCCTGTTTAAATGTTCCCAAACCTGATCCTCCTCCACTGGAGGTAAGTCTTCCTTGAAAGGCAGTCTGATTAGTAAATACAGATGGAGAAGGCATAGAGCACTTCATCTTTTTTAGTGTTCTTTGTCACCTGGTCCCCAACCCCATTCAAAAGCAAACCAAAATTCCCTGTGGGCTTCCTTTTGCTCCATATGTGCTTGCAGAAGTTTTCCCTGCTGTACTTCACCTGTGAAATCAGCTCCAGGTGGATTTTTGCTTTACTACCCTTGTCCCTGCACTTGGACATTGTCACTTGTCTTAGATCACCCCACCCTGCTTCCAGCTCTTGCGTGCTCCCTTCTGAGGCTTTCTGAGCCTTCATTCTGAGGTTTTTTGGGAGCTTCTTGTTCATCCATTTAGGCCTTCTGCCACCTTAGAGTTGGAATATTTTCAGCTGGAAGGGACCTGTAATGATCATCCAGTCTGCCTGGGGATCAGGGATGATCAATTGTTCAAACATGTTGTTAAGGGCATTGTACAAATGCCATTTAAACCCTGACAGACTGGAATATCAGCAACTTCTGGAAGCCTCTTCCATGTATGATCACCTTCCAGGTAAAGAAATGCTTCCAAATGCCCAGTCTAGAACTACCCTGGTGCCACTTTCATCCATTCCCAGGTGTCCTATCTCTGGATAACTGGGAGAAGACCTCACACAAAAGAAGATGTAACTGGATGAGAATGTCTAAAACTGTGCTGAGTCAGGCAGATTCAGTAATCCTTGGGCAAGAAACACAGGAATAAAGTGGACAGTCAATGAACAAGCCTTGCTTTTGTGAACTGCATTGCTCAGACTGATCTCAGTCCACCCTAGCTCATTTACAGTCTGTATCTAAGAGGGATGCTCTAAATTGGATGTGGCTCAGAGAAAAGTCTAACCGTGGGATAATTAAGAGCCTCATTTTGTCTAACGGTCTGCAAAGAAGATTGCAGGAAGGTTTTAATTTTAAATAAAATATAAGGTTTTAAGTAAACCTTTATTGTAACAGAGAAATATACTAGAGAAGTCTGGTGGGAAGATGCTGAAGTTAGACAAGGGAAAAATAAGAAGAGGGCTCCATTCATGGCCAAGACACGACAAAAACATCAAAAGGGTTCCATGAATGCCTCCATTTTTGGTGTTTTCATATAAAGAAAGACTGGCTCACCAAGGGATATGATTTAGCCAGAAATGGATAATTAGCTCAAAACAGATGTTAATAGGTAAAACTTTATCACCTGTTTTATACAGAAAATTAGATTCAACAATCAAATGTGGGTGCTTTTTTTCCCCTGGCTATAAAAATATGTGATTGCTTCCAGAGTCAGAACATTGCTCATATAAGGGGATTTCATGTAGTTTGCAGAGGAAAAACACTGGAAAATGAGTAGGCACATGAAAACCTGCCATTAGAGAAGCTCCAATAATGAGCTACTCATGTCCTGCAGGAAGCTGTAGTTTCCCTGAGTAAAGGAATATCTCAATATAAATAAAACAGAACCTATCACCATGTTTTCTGAGACCTTGCAAATGAATACTGTTCCTGATTTCTAGTGATGCCATAAGCCATAGAAAGGCCCTTGTGCTCTTCTGACTTGGTTGCCTTGCAGAGAGGCACACCATCCACACTCACAAGAGGATGTGAACATTAAGCAGTTTTGTGAGAAAATAAAAAAAATTTAATAGTGAGGTCCATTCTGCACAGTAATGCTAGAAAATGCTGCTTTGTGGTTTCTGTTGGTCATTTGGGTCTCATTTTTTAAGTCCTTATTAGAATAAGAAAGGAAGCATTGGGAAAGAAAAAGAAAAAGGCCAAGAGAGAAAATGCTCTGTTATGCTGAGCCCCTTTTCATGACAGTTTAGTCTCAGAAAGAGTAATTTCCAATCAGAGGCACAGCACATCCTGAGTCACTATGAGATCCTGATTCACTGCCATTTATCTTCTGCACCAGAAGGACACAACTGTGCTTGGACACTCACAGTGTCAAAATGCTTAACAAATTATTCTGATGTTTTTAATCTCTTCAACAGCTTCTTCATCTTTCAACGCTTCATTCTGTAGGGAAGAATCAGGAATTTTTCCCATCTGTTGTGAAATTGAAATGATTTCAACCTGCAAATTATTTCAGACTTGGTGGAAGAACAGAGACTGTGATCTGATGTTAATGTTCCAGTATTTGATATTTCCTCCTTGCCCCATGATACTTTATAGGGTATTACCATTATTTTTATCATTATTTTTAAATGATGGAATGTAATCTTGAATATGTTTGCAAATAGAAATAAAATTATATAAGTTTATGCATCAAAATTCATAGTGTTTAGCATGTAAGAAACACTTTTAGCAGTTGGAGTTGGAACTAGATGACCTTAAATGTCCCTTCCAACCAAAACCATTCTGTGATTCTATGATACAAGTGCTCATATCTTATAAAGAAAGAAGACACATCCTCAAAAATGTGAATTCTGTGCCACAAAATGCCCAGAGCAACAGCAGGCCAAAACCAAAATGTAAAGTTTGAGCCAAATCTTATCTAATTTAAGGTATCTCTAATGAAGGTCTGAATCTTCCACATGTGAGTGAAACATCAGAGATTCTCACTGTACATAAGGAATTAATACAGACTGCAGCTCTACCTCATGGGAAAATAAAAAACTAAAATTTATTTGTTTGGGTTTTATTTTTCAATATCTTGCAACTTTGGGTGATAGAATCTTCTTGAGAATGTGCAGGAATGCAGTAGAATGCTAATAATAAATTAAATAATGTATCTAAAATATGTATCTCCTGACAAATGAAAGAACATTAAAATATTCTCATCTGGGGCTAAAATAGCAACTCAAAACCACCAGAATCAGTCAGAATTAATCAGTACAGAAAAAAAGAAGCTCCTTGATGCTGCTGTTATGGCTCATTCCAGGAAAATAGGCAGCACCTCACTGTCCTTTCTGAGGACCCATTATTACTTGCAGATTCGATGGCATTATGGCATGTTCAGGTGAAAATTATCCACACTCTGAAATCCTACCATTTTTAGCCTTGATGATTATTTCTCTGAGAGGTTTTCAACCTGGTCTTGGAAAAATCAGTCAGGGTGGACAAAAACTCCTCAGGAATTACATGAGCAGTTGCACCGCTCATCCTACAAATGATTCACAGGAAGAAATCTATTTTGCAAATATTGAATGTTTTCTCTTTATTCTTTGGGTTTTTTTCTGGTTTTTTTTCTTTTTTTTTTTTGTTGTTGTTGTTTTTTTGTTTTGGTTTGGTTTCTTTTTTGTTTTTGGTTTTTGGTTTTTGTTTTTTCTTTTTTCTTTTTTTGAGAAATCAGAAGCAGTGTGTGAATGACACTTTGCCCTGTTTCCCTTCTCCAAGCCAGTATTCTGGAAGCTGGCTCCCATCGAAATGCCAGGGGAAAAGCATCCTACAACTCAGGATACTGCACTATACTGCCTTAAAAAAGAAAATTAATTGATTGTTAGGAGCCAAACTGCTTATCCCAGCTAGAGGATACTTTCTCTTAGAAGTTTTTCCTCTAAGCCAGGTCCTCAGCTGGTATAAATCTGAGAAGTCTGTTCAAATTAATATAGTTACACAGATTTACATGATCCAACTGCTTGATTTCAGCTAAACTGCTCCTGTCAGAAGGCAATTTTTGGTTTAAGGTAATAAATCCTTGACCCACACTGAGGCAAGTGGAGAAGAATCAAAACCAATCATTCTTCTTTTTCTCTTTTTTCACTTTATGTGCAAGGAAGGAAAAGAAAAAACAATAAAATGAGATCTACAATTAAATATATATAGTCCACGAGGAGGTTTACTAAAGGAAATGAGGGAGATGGATAGAAAGAGAAACAGAGCACACATTGAAACCGTGTGCCCTATTTGCTGAATGTAGCCTTTGTGAAGCCTGATGGATCAGAAAAGAACTGGAAGCTGCAGTGCTCTGTTTATCCAAAAATAAAATATTGCATAGGTCAAGCAAGCACAATGCAATTCCTCCTCCCTTTAACCGGAGCTCAGCCTTGACCTGAAAAGCCAACTCTGTAATGTGCTGAAAGCCTTTCAGGTTTCCACTGCAGGAAGGGACTGACAGCTTTCCTGAGCTATGCCAGGAATAGGATGGATGTACAAAAATTAATCAAGATCCAATTTAGCAAGAGCTTGAGCACACACATAACTCCCTTTACCCTCCAAACTAGGCACTCACTTATACAAATTACTAAATTAGTGTGAATTGGAAAAAAAAAAAAAATCCCAAACTGAGAGAAATCTTGTGGGAGAAGATTCCCTGTTACATTATGCAGAAATATACCCAAAATTAATTTGAAGCAGTTTTATCCTCTCCTGTACTTTTTAACATCTATAAAAATTGGTAAAAATACTTCTCTAGCAGTGAGGGGGAAAATTAAAATGAAGTCTAAAGCCTCTGACAATCATCAGGGTCCTCACTTTTATCAAATGATGTATGTGTATATGTATATTTAGTGAAAGGTCAGCCAATGCTGGAGCCAAACTGGGCCATTTTTAACTCCTAACAAATTTTGAAGTTATTTATAACCTTCTGATGGAAAGAAAAAAGTCACAGTTCTCAGGAAACCTTTCTGAGGCCATCTCACTCTCTTCTCTTAGATATGTTTACAGTTATCTTGCCAGAACACATGGTTGTTCATTCATTCTTGTCTGATCAAACTCAGTTTCAATCTGACCTTCAGAATGACAGGCTGATACATCCCTTTCACTGAGGACTGAAATCCCTGATCTCTCAGAAAACTGGCAAGCAGAGAGGATGTTACCAACAGGTGAATCTCAAAAGTTTCAGAATTTCCTTCAGGTAAATCTCAAAAAAAACCTGATTAATCTAAAAATTAGATACAAACCCACAGCAATGAGTTTAGTAGTGCCAACATATCTATCACTGTGAATCACTATGAATCACACATCCCACTAGCTGTGGGAAGAGGGAGACAGCTGAACCCCATCCCAAATATCCAAGTGGTTCCCTTGGATTTGAGAATTGATCCACTGTGATTCCTGTGAGCTGGAATCACCATCCCTGTAGGGATTTAAAGGATGTGTACTTGTGGCACTTGGGGACACGGTTTAGTGGTGGCCTTGGCAGAGCTGGCTAAACACTTGGACTAAGTGTGAAACATTTTTTCTAACCTAAACAATTCCATGAGTCTATAATTCCATAAAAGGCCCTGAGGTCCTTCCTAGTTTGTTGCAGTTGTGTATCTGTTGCTCTAATTTTGACAAGAAATGAGCGTGAAATATATAAAGTACATAAAAATAACAAAGACTTATTTGTTGCATTTGTCTTGAAATATATTTTATTTAGGAATATAGGGGGGAAAAAAGGTATTGTTGAAGTACTTTCTATAAGTCATTTGGTTTTCTTTAAAAAGTTTCAGTTCTTTATCCGCTAAGCAAATCTTGACTATCTTCACACAGAGTGAAAAAAACCCCAAAACCCTATGACTAAAATTTTAACTTTGGAAAAAAGGCTAAGAATGTCTTGATATTTTTAATTTATGACATTAAAATGCACTTGTATTTGCACCTTCTTAATCTGCTGGTGTTTTACAATACATCATTGCAGTGTAGAATCAGAGAGTCACAGAATGGTTTGGGTTGGAAGGCACCTTTTGCCATGTGCAGGGATATCTCACACTAGAGCAGTACCTGAATTCCCCACATTATGTTCTGGGGAAGGATTTAGGAGAGTCAGCCCCCATCCATAGTGGTCCTCCATCCTTTTCTCCTCTCCATTCCTCACCTGGCATTTATTCTCTAACAGGATGTGGTGACAGCAGCACTGGTGGGTAAAGACCTGCAGAAGCTGTGAGCCCTTTAGGAAACTGAGAAACAGCAGTTACAAAATCCAATGCTGGGGTTTTTTTGGGGGTGGTTTTGTTTGTTTTTTGTTTTTTTTACTGGGAAAATGTTTACACTATTTTGATTTTTCCTGTGATTCGCCTAAAGTCAAGGTAATCTGTTTACAATAGAGAAAAAAAGGCAACAAAAATAGAGAGATAGTGTTAAGAGCAAATCCTTGCCAGGCATGACTCCTTGTGCAGCCACTGAAATCATACCTGTGTCCATCTTGTCAAGTGCTGATCCCTAAATCAAGACTCAATCACTGAGACACAAAGCTCCTCCACTGGAAAGCAAATAGGGACAGACAAGTAGTGCAGGATGATGGAATCAGAGGGGACACGTGTTTCCCAAATCTGATGCTGCTTTTTCTATAAAAAGTCGAAAAAATTGCTCAGTGATTGGAATGAGTGAAGGACTTTGAGGGTGTTGGTGTTGGGCATGGGGAAGGCTGGGCTCAGGATGTACAGACAACATTTCCAAAGCCTGTGTTGAGCAGTGAAGCCCCAAACACACCTCGGGGATCAAACATCTTCCTGAGGTATGGCTGGACCTTGTGATCTTTAGAGGTCTTTTCCAGTATTAGTGATTCTGTGATTCTGAAGGACACATTTCTGTAATAATTACAAAAACAAGCAAAGACAAAATTAGGGAAACTTTAAAACTAAAGAACATAAACTCCTCAGTTTATTTTCTCTACAGAACATCCCAGTGACAAATTTTCTATTTCTTTGGTCTGGATCTCTTAAAAACCATTAACAAATCCAGTGGCCAAACCACATATTTAAATGCTCAAATTAATTACCCTAAAATATCAGATTAACATCTCTATGGGTGCCTGATCTTCAGCAGATAAGATTTTTCCTCCTTGAGCTCCTGAATATGAAACTTGCACCCTGCAGCCATGGAGAGCAGCCTAGAGACAGCTCTGCAGTGGGGAAAATTGCACCATCCTTTGTTCCACAAACACTTAAAATGGGAATAATGCACCTTTTGTTTTGATTTTTTTTTTTCATTTTTGCAATGTACATAGACATTGTAAAGCGAAAAGGTAAAGCAAAGAAAACTCTGTACAGGAATAAAAAGGATGTTTAAAGGGGGGAAAAAAGGGTTAAAACTTCATAGGCACGAAATGATGAATTCTAAGATCTCTCTAACATCTTCAATCACCCCAGAAATCAAAACTCAGGGATGTGCATCCGTGCACAAAGGCTGGAAACTCTTTGGATCCGCTCCTGCTCCTGATCACAGGAGTTTCTCTCCTCTGACCGCGCAGGATGGGGCCCTTTCATTATCTTCCAACCAGCCGATAATTAGCAAGTTTCGTAACAATCCTGTCAGATGAGCAGCCTGGGGAAAGGGAAAGGAATCTATTATGTGTCCAGAGCCTTCTGTCTGCCCGATCTCTTAAGCAGATTGGAGCGGCGCTCCAGCGCCCCAGGTGAAGGCGGCGCGGGGCTCCTGGGGGTTATCGAACCTGCCAGGGCTCGGGGCACAGCAAAGCCTTCCGCAGGGAAAGGTCCTCCCAAGTATCTCCGGGATTATCCCTCCCTGCACCCGCACATCATCTGGCTTTAAACTTCAGCCCCTCTGGCGAAGCGCTGGCTCCGAGCGCCGCTCCATCCTCTCCTTATCCTTTAGTCCCGGTTTTTTCCATTCTCACCCCCTCCCCATCCCTCCTTATCCTTCAGTCCCGGCTTTTCCCCGCTCATCCCCTCCCCATCCCTCCTTATCCTTCAGTCCCGGCTTTTCCATTCTCACCCCTTCCCCATCCCTCCCCATCCCTCCTTATCCTTTAGTCCCGGTTTTTCCTCTCTCGCC
>JAWWMS010000173.1:109670439-109690199 GCA_035048045.1 Chlorospingus semifuscus
TTTCTTTTCTTTTCTTTTCTTTTCTTTTCTTTTCTTTTCTTTTCTTTTCTTTTCTTTTCTTTTCTTTTCTTTTCTCCAAGTGCACATCTCCTTCTTCTGGAGGACTCCAAACCTGGAGATTTAATCAGTAGGGTGGGGACTCTTACAACGTTACCCACTGGCTAAATAAGCCACTTTCAGTTTGTGCACACAGATTTGATACTTTTCCAGCATCAGATAGCATCTCAAAAAGATTTCTTTTATCTTTATCCTTGTTCAAACAAGATGTCTGGGTGGTAATGTTTCCGTTCTCTCTCAGCCCACAGTCCTAACAATAACACACTTCACATGGGTTAATCAAACTGAGATAATAGTGTCATAACTGAGCCAAAATTCTGGAAATCTCACAGAGCAGCAAGAGAAACACCAATTCAGTGAAATTTTCCTGTGCCAAAGCAATGAACACAACTGGAATTGTACTGTTGCAAGTATCTGCACAACAATGCAAAGACTACAGGCAGGTTTTTCTTTCAGGGAAGTGGTTCTCAATTGTTTTTAAGATAATCAGCTTTATTTTCAACAAATAAACTGCTATTCCCATTTACTAACAACATGGATAACTTGATTAACCTAAACTTTTAAATTCTGGAAGGTTAAAATTCCCTTGAATTGGGAATTATTGTCCATTATAGTTCCCCATTTAAATGCTATTTCACCCCTTCAGCTTCACTTGCTACCTCAGTGCATCCCAAGAAAGTTTCGTTCAGTTCCTAAATACTCACTGTTCAAGCCTTGACAATTACACTCAGAATATTTGCATATTGTTATTATGTTTCTGTTAACCATCTATGAGCAAAGCTTTATTTGTTCTACCCTTGTACTTGCCCCTAATAATACCACAATTCCCAGCTTTGATCTCCTTGTTCTTGGAATAATTCTTGCGTCTTGTCAGCACCTTTTTATTTTGATGATGTTGACAATAAAATATTTTTCCAGGTGAATTTGCTGGGACTTACCTAGAGGTCTTCCCTTCCTCAACTGGGATATAACATGCTCCTGTATGCAAACTTTAGGACTGTAGCAAGAACTCTTATCTTACTCAGTTTTCCAGCCCAGTACCTCTCAGGATTGCCAAACAGAGATCATCTGCACTGGGCAATTGAAGTGAGACAAGGTTGCTCAGAACTTGGACTAAATCCCTGACTCCTGAGCCTCTCATCACCCAGCTGGTTTCTCCTACCTGTGTAGGTAAAGGTTCTCTGACTTCTGAAAAAGTGAAGTTTTTTCCTTTCAATACTTAGAGGCAGCTCACAAAAAATATGAAGAGGAACTTCTGACAAGAACACGAGGATGAGATGTAGTGGCTTTAAACTAAAAAAAAAAGGGAGATTTACATGAGATATCAGGAATATTTTTTTTTTTCTTAGGAGTGTGGTTAGGTCCTGGCACAGGTTGCCCAGAGAAGCTGTGGCTTCCTCATCCCTGAAAGTGTCCAAGGCCAGGTTGAATGGAGTTTGGAGCAACCTGGGATCGTGGAAATTGTCCTGCCCATGGCAGGAGATTGGAACTGGATGAGCTTTCAAGTCCCTTCCAATCTAAACAGGTCCATGATTCAATGATTACACAAAAAGAAATGCAAAGGAAAGAAAGGGCAAGACTCCTTAAGGAGGAAACAAATAATTTATGCTGGTAGTGGCTGGAAATGCCCTTTGTGTTACGATTTTAACTAAAATTAAGACATGAAAGTCATGTCAATGCCTTATTCTTCTACTCCACACTATTGGTCACCTTTTCACTTTACAGTCAGGTTTGGATAATTGAGGAAACCCATGTGGCTATGGTACATTCATGGCACGTCTAATTAGAACAACAGAAATTGAACTAAAACAAATTATTTCCACAAGTAGTAACATTTTTATTTTTTTGATGCATATTTCTCTCAGCTGTCTGCCCAAGCACTTTGTAGTCTGCTCTGTTCAGGCCTCCATCAGCAGCTGAGAGACATTAGTGTAGCTGCATGTGTGCTACTCTGTATGCAAAAGATATCTATGAGTATTAACTAAATTTGCAAGAGGAATTAGGATCAGTAATAAATGCTTTAGCAAAGAGGCTTTTGGGAATAAAAAATATATCTTCAGGCAAAATTCTCATAAACTAGACATCATCTTTGATTTACAGTTTATAGTATTTTCTTGCCTGCGTCCAATATTCCCAGCTTCAGTGCTCCTGTTCTGCTTGGTGTGATTGACTGTGTAGGGTGGGAGGGCAGCTCTGGAGGATGAAAAGTTAAGTCAATGCAGTCATGAACCTAGGGAAATAAGGAACATAATCTTCAGTTTGTGCTAACCCAGCCAGGCTGAAACCCACTGGATTCCCTCACTGGTCCTAATACACAAATACTGTGCCAATGATAACCAATTCAGTGGCAGAACACAGGTTTTGGTTGAAAGAGCAAAATATGGCCATGTGTGCAAGGAGGAGGTAGAGATGAATGTTTCTGGGATGCTCCCTTCCCATTCCACACAAAACCAGCTGTCAGTCTCAGGCCCACTGGGAGCTTCACCTCAATTTTGAGAGCTGGGTTGTAGTTGTTGTCCACCTCTGCTCCTAGATTCAGATTCAGAGAACATGAGGCCAGAAGGGGCCATTAGAATTCTCTTGCCTGATCTCCTGTGCAATAAGTGGATTATTATGATCTCCCCTGTCCTTAAAGTCTTTAGATCACATTGTCGCATACCTTGGCTTTTGAAGAATTATCCCCAAAAGGATTTTTTCCTTTTTTTTCCCTTTTAATTTTAAATGAGCCTATTAATGGAGCTTCCACCAGTGACAGGTTGTTTAAAAGTCACTTTAGGACTATTTTTTCCCCTTCTGGTAGTCAGCTTCTACGTTCCTTTAATTAATTTAATTTCATTGCTCATGGCAATGTCCACACCCTAAATAATTCTTCACCTTCTTTGGCATTTAAACCTTTCAAATGACTGTAGGCAATTTTTCTATATCTTTTTAGTCATTTCCTAGCCAAGCTACATGGATATTAGTTTTTCAGATCTGTCCTCATAAGACAGCCCTCCCCAGCCTGTGCAGTGAAGTCTCAGCCTTGTTCTTCACTGCCACACAGGCAGAGCTCTGAGTTCTCTTCCTGAGTTAACCCATCCAGCCCAAACAAGGTGTGGGCAAAATTCCCAACTTGACAAGTCCATCAAAGCTGCCACTGACTTCACTCAGTGTTGGAGCAGGACTTAAAATTTGTGTGGTTCCTTTTGGTGAATGATACAAGGAAATGAGTTAGAAGCTTTGCTAATGTTATCTCTGAAAACATTTTCTTTTCTATGTCCTGACACAACCTCATGGCTATTTTTCAGATCACTTTTATTTCAAGTAATTTTGTTCTATTCTTTTTGCCTGAGTTTCACTTACCGCACAATCTCTTTGCATGAATTGGTGGGTTTTTATTTTTTATTCAGAGTGTTTTACCTTGTGTTTTTCAAGCTGAATTTTATTTCACATCTCTTGCCAGTGTATTCCCTGTGTGCCCCTCTGTATTATTCCTCTTTCCTCTAAGGTGACCTCTCCATCCCTGGTATGTTCTCACTAAGATGAGGTTTTATTGTGCCCCTCAGTTTCTAACTGAATGTCCTCATTTCAAAGAGGAATCAACAGATTATATTTTGCAAATGCAATTATAATCAGCTATTTACAATAACCTTCCTTCAAAGCAATAATGACAACTTCCAACTTTTATTTTGCTGTGTGGTATAAGCAAGAGGATCTCACTAGGACAGCTGTACCATTCTCCACATTATTCAAAGGAATTCTAGTTTTCATTAACTTCTTGCTGAGGGTTTTCATTACATTTTCAGCCCATACAATAGACTTATTAGTCAAGCCAGTGCAAACTAATGTGCTGAATTAGATTTTGAGTCTAATACTTGGCAATTACCTATTCTACAGTAATACATAAAATATTGTTAGGGTCATATCAGTATCTCTCTGTACCTTACTGTCCATTCATAGTATATGCACTAATATATTATGTATATTTTGATATGTTCAAATCAAATGTATTATTTACATCTTCATAAATATTAATATATATAATAGATGTAATATATATAATAGATGTAATATATATAATAGATATAATATAGTATATATATATAATATATTGTATATATATTATATATATAATATAAATATATGTGTGTGCAATGTGTTTTGGTATATACGTACCTTAGTAAGACACTAAGTATGCCTGAAAAACACTCAGTAGCCAAGAGAAAGTGTCTGAAAAACTTCAATTTAGTCACTCAATGTGAAAAGAAGAGTAAAATTCAAGTGGAAAAATCAAAACCAGTGAGAAGATGCATGATTAAGTTTATCTCCAAGAGAATTTTTCAAAATAAATCTTCAATGAATTTATAAAAGTGCAGGTAGTTACTGAATAAGATGGTGAGTATTAAAATGTAAAGTGTTGATTGTGAATAGGGTAGAAAATTCCATCAGTTGGGGCTTAAATACTGTTTCTGTGACAATGAGGATACAGGAGGGACACGTGATTGGCATGGCCATCTTGTCATGGAGGATCCAGTTTAACTGCCTAAAAGTGCATAGACACTGTCATCCTCAATTCCCTGGAGCATCCAAGGCATTCTTATGGGACTGACAGATAGATACAGGATCAATACAAACCTTATGATTCTTCAGAGTGGTACAGCCTGGAACTGCAAGATGGTATTTGATGTACAAGAGTATGCACCCAGGTGTAACCTCAGTTTCTGCACTGTCACAAGGGGAGATGGCACTGGATAGCCCCAGGTGGCTGCTCAGAGAAGATGTGGCTGCCCTGGAAGTGTTCAAGGCCAGGTTGGGCAGGGTTTGGAGCAACCTGAGATGGTGGAAGTGTCTCTGTCCATAAAAGGGGTTTGAAATGAGCTAATTTTTAAGGTCCCTTCCACCCCAAGCCCTTCTGCGATTCTGTGATTCTGAGATATCCCCCCTCTGTTCCTTTAAATCAGTTTCATGAGACAGATTTCCTTAGGAAACAAAACTCTTCTATCAATGTGTGTTATAATTCAAACTTTAAGTGGGTGCCTACCTGTCAGGCTGTGCATTTCCTAACTACACCTGTAAGGAAATCCATAAAATCCATCAGTGGCTGCTCACTGCTTGTTTTTTGGTGATATGGAGGAGCTGTTGTACAGGATTAGTCAATTCATCCAAAATCAGGAAGGAACCCTGTGCTAGAGCTTGAAACAGCTTGCAGGTCAAAACTGATTTTCTCCCCCTGTGTGGACAGAGAGAAATTAGGTTAGAGGAGGAAAACAACCAAAACCAACAAACTATTGCAAGGCAGCAAAATTAAGCTGAAATCAAACTTTAACCCTTGATGCTTTTGAGTACAGATCATTGCCAAGGACTATTTGCCAGGGCTTCGTTTCTCTGTTTTAATGAACTTAGGCCAAGAGCTGAGAGTATTGCAGGATGCAAAGCAGTCCAACACCCCAATACATTTATGAAAGCAAATAAAGCTTCCAAAATAATTTTGGTGATTTTGGTGCTGTCTGTATTTTGGTACACTCCAGAGAGTTGTCCAGTGCTGTCATGGGAAATCCTGCACCAAACTCTTTAATCTTCTCAACCTCAGAAATCATGGATGACCGTAACAAGAATTCTCACAGGAAGGATTCATGACCAATTCCACCCCCTGAGCCAGGCCCAATCATTTTGGGGACAATTCTAGATGGCCAGAGACACTCTAAAGACTAAACAGTGGACAAAACTCAGTTCTAGTGCCTGACAATATTATGAAGTGTTAAATTCACCTGTGTAGCTTCTGGGTCAGCTCAGATATTTGCTTGGTTACTGAAAAGCAATCTTATTGCTGACATGAATTTTAATTATGTATTTCCTAATGGAATTATAATGATTACAAATTCCCATTTTTAGTAAATAAGAAATAAATAAATAGAAAGAGAGAAAAATAGAGAAAATAATATTGAAATTGAAGTGTCAAAATGAGCTATTTTAACATTATTGGATTAAAATATTTATTTCCCTGTTCTATGCAATTTTTCATGTTAAAGTGATCTTTATTTTATATAAAATGCAAAGTTTGGATTTAAAAACTCTATCACACACACACAAACCCAAACCCAAAAAACAGAACTGCATAACAAAACCGGATAGCCAGATATTACTTTAAGTGGTTGGGAAATCAAGTAGAAAGATGTGAAAGTAGGATTTTCACAAGCGCCTACATGATTTGGGAGCAGAAGTCTCATGTAAAGACATGTGGTTTTATCTATCAAAGTGTCTTGCCCAAAGTTATTCAACAGACCAGTGACATATCAGGAGGACCTTTGATATGAGTGCATATTTAGTTTCATAATTTCTTTATTGTTTGTCTGACCTACTGTGTCCCAATGTTCCTCTCCACCAGCTTGGTCCTTATTCAGAGAAATTCCATTTTATTTAATGTTTCTGCATAACCCAATTGCTATCCACTGCAAAGACATCACAGGCCACAGACTCCACACACCTGACCTGGCATTTACTGCAGCCCAGAGACCCTCAGTGCAATCCATAAAGGACATTTGGCATTGCTCTGCCTTGCCAAATCCACCTCAGGGTTAAGCTTCATATGTTCTCTTTTGCATCAGTTCCTTTAAAGATGGTGCTTTCTTTAATGAGCTGTCAGAGCTGAGCATTTCTCTGCAGTTAAATGGTACCAAGCTTCCCCTGGATTTATTCATGCTCATAATTAGGGAGCACAGCCCTGTCCCCAGCTGCAAGCTGGGAGTCAGTGGCAGGTGAGGTGCATGGGGAGCAGGGAGTGTCAGAGCCATCAGGTCACCCTGAATGTGGCCATTTAAAAAAATCCTCCACAGAAAAGTGAGGATTTGTCATACCAGGCTGAACTGATGACCCCTCAAGCACCTCTGGCAACATTCAGTTCCTGATTTTTAGGTAAAAGGAAAGGAAAAATACAAAGGTGTCCCACATGTTGAGTTCCCAATTTAAGTCAAAGTTTCTTTCTTTTTTGTCCCAGGATGGAAGAAAAGGAGAATTTTTCTTTTATTCTTCTATTGTTATTTTAATTTTCTCACTGAGGGTGAGACACAATTTTCATAGAATCATCACAGAATCACAGAATGGTTTGGGTTGGAAGGGACCTTAAATCTCATCCACTTCCAACCCCCTGCCATGGACAGGGACACCTTCCACTATCCCAAGTTGCTCCAAGCCCTGTCCAACCTGGCCTTGGGCACTTCCAAGGATGAGAACTCCAACAAAAAAGCTTTAAATTGTCCATTGGAACTTTTTCTTTTCAAAAAGAAAAGGGACATTATAAAAAAAAAAAACAAAAAAAAAAACCCTGACAGTTGTTTTTCAATATGCAATAAAATTTTATAAAATATTCTGATAATACCTTCCACGAGGATTTAAATAGGATTGCTCTGACAAGTCAGCATTTTAAGGAGAAGGTGGCTTTTGATATCAAGGTTTGTTTATATTTCAGGAAAAAGAGAACCAGCTCTAATCATACTTTATCTGCTTCTCCTTTTTAAGCTGCTGTCTTTTGGGTAGAGAGATCATTTTTACAAAGAGTTTTTACAGCAGACCCACTAGGCATTATTAGAATCAAACTGATGATATTCCTCCTTAGGGCTAAAGAAATGGAGATAAGAGAAGTAAATACAATATTCAAGGTAATTTTTAATAAAACTGAAAAAGAAAAAAGTCTGTGCTTTCTTCAAATTTAGATGATTCTCTTGATCCTGAAAATAAATGCAACAATTTGCCAACCAAACTAATTTTCCAAAGCAGTAATTTTATAATAGGATGAGTTTGGAGGTTTAACCACAAAGAAATAGCCATTTCCTTTTCCTGCAGAAGTTGATATGAAAAGAGGGTAGATAGCATGAATAATTATGATGGCTTGAAGAATATGTTTTGAAACTGCTTCAGAGTGAAGATTAGCTTTTTTGAGTAGATGGACATTTTCACAGTAAGTCTTCAGTGAAGGGGCTTGAATGATGCAAAGCATTTTTATTTTATTTTATTTTTTATTTTATTTTATTATATTTTGTAATAGATTTTTTTCTTTTTTGCCCAACAGGGCACTACATACATATACAAGTATTCCAATGTATCTATCAAACTCAAAACCAGTAATAATTCAGTCTGCTCAATTGCTTTAATCCAAGGATATAGTGAAGTTCCTGATCTGTCTGGTTATTATCCAAGATGCAGGCCAAATCTTCAGAAGGCTAAATAAATCCGTAAGTCTTTGACCCCTCTGAAACTTACTGGGAAAAAATAGAAATTCTAATGGTTCCAGGAATATCTATGGCTTAGTGTGTTGAACTGTTTCATTTTAACAGATCTAAATTATTTCTTCTTTTCGGTCTTTCCTTTTAATATAAATTGCATTAGAAGTCAAAACTGAAAATATCTATTGGCCCAAAAAAAACCCTTTTTAAAAATTTAGTAATGTCCAAGTGGGCTATTTTTGTACTTCTTGACTTCTTGTACATCCCTACAGTTCTTTCACTTTTTTTTAATATTAAACTAGCTATGTTTTTTTTTTCTGAGAAAACCTGTGGATTCAACAATCAGCCAACCCCTTCCAAAGATTTTGTTGAAAATTTTCAACCCCTTTCTGTTTATTCACTGCCCTGCTACACTAATGGCTTGCTGCCCTGTAATCCTGACACAGGGGCAGTTTTTCCCAGGATAGACACAAAGCCCATGGGAATCTGCACATGTTTGAGCTCCTGCAGCCTTTTAATCTGCAAGTGGCACCATTAACCCCAATAAAAGCGTTCACAGGCATGTGCCACAGTGCCCACTGCTCCTGCCCTTTGTTCCCAGTGCCCATTCTGTGAATAGGAAAGGAAAACTTGGCTAATAACCTGACTTAAATGGGAGCCAGCATCAAATGTGACCCCTTTCTCCTTCAAGTTTGGGATGTACATGTCATTTCTAAACCAGCTGTGAGAGGGAGAGCTGCCTCCTGAACTGAACCTGCTCCCTTCTGCCCCTGTGTCCCCCATGGCTGTAGAGAACAACTTGGATCTTGGAATCATGGAATGGTTTGGGTTTGAAGGGACCCTAAAGATCATCCAGTTCCAAGCCCCTGCCATGGATGGGGACACCTTCCACTATCCCAGGTTGTTCCCATCCAGCCTGGCCTTGGAGAATTTCAGGGATGGGACAGCCACAGCTTCCCTGGGCAACCTGTGCCAGGCCCTGAACGTCCTCACAGGGAAAAAATTCTTCTTAACATCTAGGAATATTTGATATATTTAAATTCTGTCTAGCTCATGCTGGAAGGAATAATACCACATTATTTTTTTATTCTGGTTTGAATCTGAACTCAGGCTTGGAGTTCTTCCAGTGACACCCACAGGCTTTGCCTTGCATCTATCCACCACAGCCACCATTAAAACAAAAGATCAACACTTAAACCCTTTCTTTATTTCCCACTGTCACTTTGGATGCAGCTTTCCCCTTGTAAGAAGAGGAAATGCCAAAAGTGTCACAGTAAATGCAATTACCAGCGTCTGCTTAATGTTTGGGGCTCGAGCCCTTTTGTTTGTTTGTTTTCCTCTTTCAGCTCTCACATTTACTTCTCCAGAGAAAAGCCTGACGTCTTTAAAAAACCATGAGTGAGACGATCCCACAGAAAGAGCTGCTGCCACAATGAAGCAGAAGTTAAGTGACACCAAAGTCCCCTTGTCTGGCAGGCACATGCACACCCGGAGTCCCATCTGCCGGCTCCCGATAACTCATTTGCAGGGGGCACGACGAATGGCTGGGCTCGGAGCAGGCGGAATCAGCTGCAGCACACGTGCCTCTTGCTCTCTAATTCTTTATTGTTATTCCCTGAACTCTGGTGGCCCCAAGCAGCAGGAGACAGGGACACATGTAACAGCTCTCACCCTCTGGCCCAGATACCAACCCCCTTTTTTTATTTTATTTTTCTTTTTTTTTTTTGTGCGTGTGTGTTAGGCTACAAACACTTCCCAGGACTCTCATTCACCGTGGCAGAGCCGTTCCGAGAATTCGGCTGACACTCACATGGAGCTCGTTTTCTGTTCCTTTCAGCAATGCCACTGCTCAGGAGGCAGAAACACTCACATCCAGGCTTGCAGTGAGTAAACCTTTAGCAAAACTCCACCAGGAAAAAAAAGAAAAAAAAAAAAAGGGGAAAAGTCCAGCAAATCCATCATTGTATCAGAGCAGCAGCAATCGGGAGCCAAGCAGGAATTTTTTCCCAAGTAACAAGGAGGTACTGCCCACACTTGGCTTATCTGGGCAGTGATTTACATACATAACTCTCCATGAAGAAGAGGTATCCGCTCTCTTTGACCTCAGTAAATCAAAAGCAGACAGGTCACAACTTTAACTTATTTCTTTGGATACCAATCCAGCGACACACAGAACTGTATGAAGCACATGCATAATACATAACCCAGCTCTGGTGCCGACCATCTGACTTCTTTTAAGCCCCCTGGTTTTTGTATTTTAATGGTGCTGAATTTAGACCTGTCATTCCAGGTTCTTTTCGTGTCTGTTGAATGTATTTGGCCAGAGTTTGTTCTCTGCCTTTCCAATGAGGTCAGTAAGTAACTCGGTGTTTACACAGATGTTTCACAGAATAGAATCCATTGTTAATATGTAAATTGCATATGAGTGCCTGCCACTGAGTGTATATATTTATAGCTGGATAGTTGCAGGTAAATAGAGATACATGGATCTGCATATATATAGAGACAGAGGTAGGTAAAGATATAGATATATAATTTGCATATAAAGACACAGAAATTCCCAGAATTATGTATAAGATTTGAATTACTATATAGGTACTACATGTAAGATATTAGGAATTACATAGGTATATACCTACCCTATAGGTATACAGAGATATATAGACATATATATACATGTATTGGAAGACAACCTTATCACATGTGGTTACTATTATTTCCTGTCTATCATCATATGATGATAAGATATTGTTTCTGTTCAAATAGGTGTAAATATCCTTCAGCAGCTCCTGGCTTCTGATTTAGCAGGGAAGAGAGATGGTTCTGGTGTCAGCATTAGGAGTCTGCTTTCTTGTCTGCCTGAAGACAAGTGCAGCCCTGCACCAAGCAAATTTCATTGCTTCTTCAAAATATTTTTAAATAATAAGAAGCATTTTGGTTATTATTATTATCAATATAATTATTATTATTATTATCATAATCATCATCATGAACAGAACAGACTTTCTGCAACAAGAGTGCCTTTAAAATGAAGGAGCAGTGATGAGACGGACTACATCATATCTTGACTTTGCAATTTGATGGTTTTGAAAAGCCTGAAAGAAAACAAAACATTTCTTTAAAGCACAAATTGTTCAGGCTTTGCCCCTTTAAAAAATCATAGAAAGTCCTGAACTGGATGGGACCCACAAGGATGATTGAGTTCCACCCCTGGGCCTGCACAGGACAACCCCAGCAATACTGTGTGGTTCAAAGAATTGTGCAAATACTCCTGGAGTTCTGGCAGCCTTGAGGCTGTGACCATTCCCTGGGGAGCCTGTTCAGTTTTGGGATGACCCTGGAATCTCCAGTCCCAAACTGAAGATATTTCAGAAAAATTGTGTTCAAACTATGAGAGGTAGAGTCACCGCATATCCCTGTGAAATATAATTACCCCTAAGCTTAGTGGAATAAGAGGTTAAATTAAATACATTATCCTCATATTTTTGCACAGGAATGTTAATCATAGAACCAAAGAATGGTTTGGGTTGGAAGGGACCCTGAAGATCCTCTAGCTCCAACCCCCTGCCATGGGCAGGAATGCTTCTGAAGAGAGATACATCAGGGCTGTGTCTGTGCTTGTAGGTAAGTGAGGATCTCATTTTACCTTTCATGTCCTCCTACAAACTGCTTTTACTGCTTTCCCCCTCACTCTGCTTCACTCCTCTTCCTCAAAAGGCCCCACATTTTGTCTATGAAGCCCCTGGCCCTTTCAATCCCACAGTGACCTGCATCAAGAAAGTCCTAGAAGGTGCATCCCACCTCACACTCCCAAGAGAAGTTCACTGCTAACAAATCAGTCTCCAGTTAAACCTCCAGCCAATATCTCAGCTGGGTTTTTATAAAGATGTGCTAAAGTGTTTCCTCCTACAAATATCACAGAAAAGCTCTGTTCTTCTTTTTACCCTGCTAACTCAGAAGTGCAGAGGGAAGGAAAGTTTTGACACTGGGGATGACATTTTCAGCACAGAGGCCTTTGCTCCAGCCCTTGCTCCCAGCATTGTTTCTCTGTTATATGAAATAACCATTTAATGCAAAATAAAGAATCCTTTGAACAGGGGCAGGAGCCCACACCCAGCTCATGTGATAAACCCATGAGTCACATTGCTCCTCGCTCTTGCTCTGGCCATCCCAGGGAACAGCTCGCCCTTCCCTCCACGGAAGCAGTTTGAAATTTCCAGCCTTCACCACTGCCACGAAGCTGCAACAAGCCCAGTGCGGGTGGATGATGCAGAATTGATCTCAGAGCTCAAACTGCTGCTTGCCTGGGTGCAGTGCACGTGGCCTCCTGACCTAATTCTGCTCGTGATTTGCAGGCAGGATGTGCTTCTCTCTCCTCGCCCAGACCCTGCCTGCCTGGAGGAAGACTGATTTCCCTAAGCTGAATCTAACCAGGATAAAAAAACTGCGTGGGAGAGACAAATGTAACCTCTCCCAGAAAAGGATGGATCTTCTGGCATCTCTGGATGCTGTTTGTTATACAGGCCACGGAATTAAGCATCCTCAAAGCCACGAAATAAAACTTGTTCAGGTGAAAATAGCAAATGAGGGTTTCAAGATGAGGGGGGAGTATGTTTAATATTTAAAGACCAGACACGAGGTAGAGTAAATGAGAAAACTGTTTGCAGGGAGGGGGAGCAAGCAGATGGGAGACAGCCTGTATCAATACACCACCAATGGGACTAAGGGCAATCATGATTATTTAAGCTTTTCAAGGGCAAAATAAATAACCCAATCAATTTTTTGTTAATGAAAAATTGGTAAAGTGTGACTGCTACTTACATAGAGGTAAGAAGGGAGCATAACCCCACATATTTGACATGACCAAAAGAGTCCCCACCATTTCTTCATTCTTAGCTGAATTTCAGTTTTGATCCTTGTATCAGGGATAATAGAGGAGAATGGAAAGGATGTAAACAGAGCTAACAAATACCACTAAAAATAATAAAAGGATAAAAACTGGGATATAAATAAGGGAGATAAACCAGACACATATATTATTTTGCTTTTGAAGAGTTGAAATGAGACTTTCTAATGGGTTTTAAAGGCAAAGCTGTTTAATTAACAAAAGAAGGCATTTTACATGTAATTAATCCATGGTATTTGGTATCACTTTCCATTACTGTAGCAAAATACCTCTGCATATGTAGGGCTAATTTATGGATAACCCATCCCTGGAAGCGTCCAAGACCAGGCTGGATGGGGCTTGGAGCAACCTGGCCTGACGAAAGTTGTCCCTGCTTATGGAAGGAGAGGAGCTTCAAGGTCCCTTCCAATCAAACTCATTCTGTAATTCTGTGTTTCAATTATAAACTTCACTCCCATAAACACTGCTTATGTCATACTGCACTTGAAGCAATCCCAACAGTTCATAATCAGTTTCATTCACCAGTCATTAGATTATTTGCATGATTTCTTACTATTTTCCTGGATTTCACAATTCTTTTTTGTCTCTTTTTTTTTCTCTTTTTTTTCCCCCCATGTATTCAAAGTATTAAAATTGCACACGTCTTCTTTGGCTTCAGCTTGCATGTTTTATTTAAAAAATGTCACTTGTGTGTTGTTCAGGATGAAATAACGCTGTGTGATGGTGTTCAAACCAGACCTTCTGTCGCATCTCCTTCATTAAAGGCCTTTACAAACAGGTTAGAGGATGAGCTCTGAGAAACAACACAGGTAGAGCTGATCCTGCCCTGGGGCTGGGCCATGGAAGAGGTGACCACTTGAGGTCCCTTCCAGCCTTAGGAGTCTATGTTTCATTATTCTGATACAGCAAATTGCTGTGCCCCATTAAAATGACGTAACACACATTGCTGGAAGTCCCAAGAGAGCTCATTAGAGAGAGGTGAGATTTTGGTTTAACCCTTTTTTTTTTCATTGTAGAAACCAACCAAAAAATAGCATGCAACCAACAATTCAGAAACACAGAGATAAACTTATATCCCATACATGCTGGAGGAGATTCATCTTAAAATCATCTACTTTGCAATCTCCTTCTGGAACATCTTACACTGACTCCAGTTAGAATCTGGTCACTGGAGAAGGTGATGTTGTGTGAGTTTCTAACTGAGATTCGGGTTTTATTCTGTATTCCCTATTTCTGTGAGATCCAATTCTGAAAACCTATATTTGTTCATAGTCCAAACTACCTGTTAAACTTCAAGTAGAACAAGCCAGATTATCAGACTCTGAGTATTTACTATTCCCAGAGTGTCTCTAGCAAAGTATTTGGAGAGGTGATCTTTGAGAATCCACAGAGAAGAGGGGAGAGATGGGGTTGCCATGGGGGTAGAAGATTAAGTGGAGGGAGTTTATGAGTCCACCAGAAATGGTGCAGACTGGAGAAACTACCCTTAGTGAAGTTCTACTATAATTGCACCCTTAGAAGGAAAAATAGAAAGGTTTTATTGTATTCACTGAGTGGTTTTAGTACTGGCCAGAGGTAGAAATGAGCCTTTACTGTAAGACCTGACTGAATTTAGCTTGGAGTTTAGAGATGATCGTATTTTATTAACTTTATTTTTTTTCCCTAGACACTGATAAAAACTATAGAGAGCAGATCTCAGCACTCCTTTGTACAGCTAGTAACAAGATAAAGGCACACAGATTAAGGAATTTTAAAAAATAGAGGAAAAAAAAACAGACTGCCTGGACATGCACTGAGGCTCATTGCTGCAGGCACTCACTGCTAAGAGGTTATAGGGGACAAAATCTGAATTGATCATTTCTGAATTTGTCAGTTTGCAGCCAAATTCAAAAGGAAAGAGCAGTGACTCTCTGACTGGGAAAGTAAAAATGTTCATTAATACTTTGGGTGGGTTATGAAAAATTCAGGCATTGGAACAGGCTGCTCAGGGTAGAGTCATCATCTCTGAAAGTGTTCAAAAATGTGTGGATGTGGCATTTGGGGACATGGGTTAGAGGTCACTTCAGCAGTGCTGGGTGAGTGGTTGAACTTGATAATTTTAGAGACCTTTTCCAACCTTAAAAATTCCATGATTCTAAATATTCAAAAGATTCTGCCTAATTTGAACCACCATAAATATGTATACATACATGTAATACTTGTTTTATTTCTCAAATCAAGCTCAGCTCAACTCACTGTTACCAGGCATAGATGATGCTAAATTGAATAATTTTCCTACAGCTAATGGGATTCTTCATGATCCTAAACTTCTTACCAGCAGCCTTAGGCATGGCTAACCAGTAAGGAGTATCTATTTCCCTTCCCTTTCTTTTGTACATTTAAACAAATAAAAGTCTCAATTACAGAATCCAGAGTGGCTTTCCCCTCACTGCCAGACTTCAATTTTCCTTCGTTCCCCATATTTTATTTTTTCCATTGCTCTTTAATTTAAATGTGATATTATAGGTGGACTTGCATCGTTTCTCTTGGTGGCATCCTGCACCTTTGGGAATCAAGGACTCCTTATGGAAGAACTGTGGAGGTAAATCAAAGGATTTCACTTCCTTCTAGTAGGTTTGCTTTCAGTGTGCGAGGACAGCAAGGCCACCATAGAAATTCCAGGAGCCCACCACAAGGTGCCAAACATTCAATCCTAGAGCTCTTCTGCCCATAAGCCTTTGACATCACAGAATCGTTCTTGGGTATGAAGCCTCAGCACATCCTGGCCTCCCACCCCTTCCTGGGATTTCTGTTCTCTGCTCTGCAAAATCAGTCACTTCTTTGTTCAGCAACAGATGGGACCCTGTACCCAGTTTCAATCCCTGTAACAGATTAGATGACACATGGAGATTAAAAGTGAAAAAATTATTCAGGCTAAAGTGGCTAAAACTTGACATTTCCAGCTAAACTCCCAAATGACTCAGAAGAACCATGATCTCCTAGGCAAGATGGAGATCTCAGACCCAAGAACCAAAATCATTTATCTATCTGGGACAGAAGAAAGACTGAGCTCATTTTCATTGTGCCTTCATTGCTTGAGATATGGCTACAAACCCAAATCACAGCTGCCAGAGCCCTCTGAGCAGCTTTGACTTCACTCTTTGATTAAAATATTAAAAAATATTAAATTGTTGCTTCCCTTGTGAACAATGTACCTGGTACTTAGTGGGAAGGGAAGGGTGATATGTTGGGGAAAACTTGGATAAAAAGTATTTGATAGATTATGAATTTCTCCGTCACAAATATCTCCTATTATCTTCTACCAATTTTAATACACTGAAGAGGACAACTTTAACTGGGAATCAATCCCAAGTGATCCCAGAAGATCTGAAATCCTCAGATATATTAATAATCCTGCATGAAGCTCATTTCTTTTGGCAGTGACTGCAAGAAGAGGCCCCAAATTAATGAAATTGTAAAGACAAAATGAGAAATGGAGGAGTTGAAGAACTTAAGCCAGAAGAGAAGGATATTACATTTAGTTGATAAATGGAATAAGAGGCTATTTGAGAAGAAAGAGAAAGGTTCTATCGCAAGTAGAGAAACTAAGGGAAGGAAAAAATCAAGGTGAGGATAGGGAGAAACTAGACAGGGAAAAACCAGAAAGCTTTTCTCTGTTTCTAAATCCACTTCATTTTATTTGGCAGAAGGACTTCTGTTTTCCATTGGTGTAAAGGTATGCAATGAAAGCTAGGAGATTCATTCCACCTCATTACAAGCACAATTAGGCACCTCTCTCAGATTACCTCATATTTTATATAGTCATGGGCCATTCTTGGCAGAGTTTATGCCATTCAGACCATACAATTAGAAATATGTCATTTGAATAATGGAGAGTCAAACTTACCTTCTAAGTATCTCCCATCATTTTGGAATAAGAATTCATGAGAATTCTAATTTCTCTTTGTAATATTATCCAGAACCTATTTTTGTTTTCTTATCAAAGCTATTTAAAATCATGAACTTCCCTGTATGATAATTTACTTCATAACACTTCTATTTCTCCTTTAAGGTTTTTATTATTAATGAGAACGCATTTTTTATAGCGCAGAATGCTGATATCTTTACTTATAAAGACAGTAGGAAAGTGTCATTTGATCATCTAATGACCTCTGGTGGATGAATCTAATTGACTCACAAACACATAATGTTTCACACTGGCTTTAACTTGTATTGATTGCATTACTGCAGGGCTGTGCAGCTTCTCCAGGCTGCAGAAATACCCAGCCTTTAAAAATAATCCCATCCCAGCCCAGGAAGAAATGTTGCAAGTCTCAAGTGTCTCATGAGCTAAAACTATAAAAACCTCTAATATTACTCATTGGGTCTAACTTTGTCCAATTTTCTTCTTGTGATCATGTGAGGAATGGCCTTAAACTGAAAAATCAGGTTGAGATTAGATATGAGGAAGAAATTCTTCCCTGTGAGGGTGGGGAGGCCCTGGCACAGATTTCCCAGAGAAGCTGTGGCTGCCCCATCCCTGGAAGGGTTTGGAGCAACCTGGGATGGTGGAAGGTGTCCCTGACCATGGCAGGGAGTTGGAACTGGATGGGCTTAAACTCCCTTCAAACCCAAACCATTCCATAATTTTATGATCTTAAAGGTTCCTTCTTTTGTGCATTTCACAGCAGACAGGGCAGATGCTCCTCTTTTCCTCCCATGCACACTTGTCTGGCTGTATTTTTACACCACACACTCTGTATCTGATGACAAATACTTCTATTGATGTGTACTAGTTACACTGTGGGATAATAAGGAAACCCAGGGAAGATATCCTTGCAAAATTACACTATGGAATGCACAAGTACCTTTCACTACTGAGCAGGAGACAAAGTAATGAAAAGAAACATAAAGGAAGTAGAAATTCTTTCCAGTTACACTTTGTTTGCTAAACATTTGAGGAGGCTGTAGAAGCTTTTTGATCTCAGGTATTGCTAAGTATTCCTTAAAAGCAGAGATATAAAAAGAAACCAGAAAAAAAAACAACTGTGGACCTACTTTGCATTTATAGCAAGATTCCCTTATTTCATTCAGTCTGTCTGAGTCTTCCTTTAAAAGGCTATAAAAATATATCACCTGCTTTAATGTGGGTTTATTTTTGGCTGCTAAAACATATGAAGTGAGACTATGCACAGCTCCTCCACAAGTTCTGTTTTATTAATCTTTCCTCCCTTCTGTGTTTCCACCAAGTAGGTGTTGTTACCTGAACATGAGTTGTGCTCACAGAGGGAGTTGTGAGGCTGCAGATCCTGAGTGTGTTTGCTGCTGGTGGTGTGACCTAAAGGGGTGACAGCACAGATAGACCTGAGCAGCTTCTAGTACCTTCTAGAGAGGTTCTTTACATACTGCAGAGACCTTTTTGTCAAGAATTCCATATCCAACGCCCCTGCAGATTAACCTGAAGGGTGCCTGCTATCCCAGCTCCACCATTAAAGGTCTTGAACGAGATTTCCACCTTTCTTGAATCCTCAGAGTAAAGTTTGAGTTGTCAGACTGAGCAGTAAATTTAGTCTCCCTGTGCTGCACTTTCCCTTTGTAATGAGATTCATCCCAGCTCTTTCTGTCTCCAAACTGAGGGACATCCTGCACGGAGCAAATCCTTCCCTTGTCTAAATGACTTCTCTCCCCCTCGCCTCTGTTCCTTGTTTTTATTCCCGCACGCAACCCTGGCACCAGCAAAAGGCTCTCTTGGACAGAAAACAAAATCCTTTAACAATTCCACCAATGCAGAAGCCTCACTGGGGAGGAAATGGGAAACCTCTTCCCCTTCATTCTTGCTACCAGCGGCTGAATCAATGGAGGTCATTATATTCCTTGCCCAAGATGTCAAGGGGTCAGGAAAGAGCAGTTTTGTTGAGGAGTCGCTCCAGCCTGATATTATGGATTTGAACAATGAAAACAGAGCTGGATTGTGAGAACCCATGTGAGATTATTTAAGGCAAGATAAAGTCATTTTGATCATTGCTATTGCAAGTGGGCTTTGGATCAAGAAGGGCACCCCTCTAGTCAGAGCTCTGGAGAGGATTAGTGCTGAGCAGGGCAGGAGGAGGGAGCAGGACCCGTGCTAAGACAGAGCTGCCACAGCTCTGGGTGATGAAAATTCACCTCCAGGGCTGGACATGGATTACCAGGTGATCCCATTTGGATTCCCCAAACAGTGTTCTCACACAAAAGTTTGAGATTAATGGGACTGAGGGACTTAAAATGGAGTTTTTAAAAATCCCAGGAAACTTCTGACATGTCCTGGGGAAACAGTGATCCCTTAGGCCAGGGCAGTCACTCTGAGGACATTAGAAGAGGAAGTTGTGGTTCCTCTTGTTCCTTTAACTCCCTGCCTTGGACTCCCAAGTCAATGCATCAGCTACTTCTGCAGCACAGGACTTGCTGCTGGCAGAGGTTCACCTCTGTCCTGACACCTCTCCTGGACAAATAAATCACTTGGATTGAGTTGTCCAGGACTGAGTTGTTAATACTGATTCAGTTTTTCTTTTCCTTCCTTCCTTCCTTCCTTCCTTCCTTCCTTCCTTCCTTCCTTCCTTCCTTCCTTCCTTCCTTCCTTC
>JAWWMS010000173.1:109701315-109714026 GCA_035048045.1 Chlorospingus semifuscus
CCTCTCCTCTCCTCTCCTCTCCTCTCCTCTCCTCTCCTCTCCTCTCCTCTTCTTCTCTGTGATTACATTATTAATATTATTGTGTGTTTTTCTTTACAAATAAATACATGGTTACTTTCCTTTTTAAAATATATATGAGTAAAGGAAAAAAATAGGCAGGATGTATGTGTCCAGAGAAGGCAAAGAAGGTGGGGCTGAGCAAAGCAGAGGAAAGTGAAGGAGCAGCAATGGAATCACATTGAAAATAGGAAGAAAATTGAGGGTTTAGGAAGGTTGGGCTGTCCAGCAAGACATTTAGCATGTTTTAAGAAGGACAAGGCTTTGTTATTTGCCTGCACCCAGAAATGTGCCTCACACAGGTCATTAATATACACTCAAGTTAAAAGATTGCAGATTGGAAGAGATGGGAAAAAAGGCCATTGTAGCTAACAAGGAGAAGGAAAATGACACATGGAAAGAGGCCTGAAGAGCAGGACTGCATTAGTTTTGCAGAAAAGGCTTTGAATGAGTAACATCACAGAAGAGAGAAGAGAATAGGAAGGCCAAATGGGAGAAAAGCTATTTAAACAAACAGACAAAGCTGGCAAAGGAACAACTGCTTGCAAACAAGCAAACAATCATTTTAGGCTGAAAATTAGGTTCTCAACCACCAAGGAAATGAAACTCTGGAACATTTCAGTAAGACCACTAGGACACAGCTAAAATCTGAAGATGGGACCTGATAAAGATATGAAGGCACCATATGATCTGCTCAGCAAGATTCTGATCCCAGCAACCCATTCCAGCTCTGTGTTCCTTTTATTTACACTTCTTCTGTCCTGACAGACAAAACAGCAGCTTGTGAATACATATAATTTTATCAAAAGGAACCGAATTCATCAGTCAAAGGAACTAAACGCATGAGTCAAAACTGCCCTGAGGTGGTTTTAACTTGAGCAACTAACTTTTGAAGGGCCCAGCTCTTCTCTTGTGGTTGTGGAATTCTTGCTGACATCCTTAGGAGGCCCATGTGTGGACAGATTGCTGAATATGAAGTGGAAATTGGCAGAATGGATCAGAGAGGAGAATATAGCCCTCAGCGAATTGCTTTGCATCTTGCTGACCTTGGCAAATGCACAGCTATTTTTCCCAAGTAAGATAAGATGTTTTTTAACCATCTTCTCCAGCAAATAAGGCACAAAGATTGGAAGATGTCTTCAGAGACTTCCTAACTCCTCATTGCTTGCACATATTTGTAGAACATTTTCATTTAAAACAAAACAGAAAGCAAAATAAAAATAGATATTATTCTTGACTCTGGGCAGCTTTGGGCAAGACATTCAGTGATTTAAATACTAGAAAGGATAAGCAGGGCCAATTCTCTGCTAGCCCTGCTGGTCATCAGCTGGGAAGAACTGGTGGTGAATGTTATAGTAGCTTCTTTGGGCTAGGTCTCATAAGCTTTTGGAGGTCTATAACACACTAAAGATAGCTCAGCTACCCTTGGAGGTATAAAAATTAGCAGGATGGCTTCTGTTGTAGTGTTGGAAACAAAAAGGTTTAATAAAAGGCAAAATAACAAACAGAGACAAAATGAGCCAGGTGCTAGAAGTTCTTGTTTTTAGTAAAACACCTTACAAAACTGATTCATTTCTTTGTTCACTTCTTTTTCTAGTAAATTGCCCAAGTGGAACTTTTTGGCTTCTGTCCAATTGGCTCTCCTTAAGTTTGAGGTGCAGTCCCCTAAGCCTGTGAGGTGATTTTTCACCTAATCGAGGAGAGAAACTTCTGACCTTCTTTCCTTTTTGAGAGGACAAAAGATAGTTTTGTCACTCCATCAACAAGAGGCACACTCCTATAGGTGAACAAGGCCAGAGATGAAAGTTGGGACAGCAGTGATTCAGTAAGGCTGCAGGATATGGAAGAAGGCTGGGGAAGATGGTCCCAGAGTCAGAACAGTGGGTTTCTGAAGAACAAACTATGTCAGTAAAAAGTGCTGTACAGACTCCCCTGCAAGGTAGAGAAGAGGGAGCTGCTGTGGGGAGCTGCCATACTTCTAAAGTAAACTCACCAAAGAGCTCTGGAATAAATGTTCTGTGTGTGCAGGAAGAGCAAGAAATTCACCAGGATTGCTTGGCTAATCAAGGAACTTCTTGATGAGCTAAAATGCTAGAAGGGAGCACACACAAAGCAAAAATAAGGAAAAGAAACAAAGGAGCAGCATCAAAGCTCTGTTTGTGCTCTTAAGGATGAAAGGAAAAGACCAAAGCCCAGCTGGCATTAAGACAGAGAAGAATAACAGCAGAGAGGAGGGAATCCACAGGTGTGCCAGGGGCAGAGGGAAGTTCAGGGGAAATGCAAGTCCACTGCTGTATGCAGGAGAAGACCTGATTTATTATCAGCAGAGAGGAAAAGGCTGAAGTGCAAAAGGCCTTCTCAGGATCAGTTTCAGAAGCCCAGACGGTTCCAGATCTTTGGGTGGGTTGACGCAGCTTGGCAGGGAGAGGGGCAGCCAGGAGTGAGGAAGGAACAGACAAGACATTACTCAGGGAAGCTCAATCAAATCCATGTGATCAGGTCAATACACTTGAAGATACTAAGAGTGTCAGCTGATGTGGCTGGGTGAGGTCTCTGTCTATCATTTATGAACAATGGCTCCTAAGTGGAGGTATTGCTGACTGGAAAAGACTGATAGGAAAAGATTTTTCCAATTCTCAAGAAAGACACTAAGGAGCAGCCAAAGAGTTACGAGCCAGTCAGGGCAGTCTGCAGGTGAATATCAGCTCTTCTCCCTGGTATCCAGTGATAAGAGGCTGGGAATGATTCATTGCAGTACCAGGGGAGGTTTAGAGTGGACACTGGAGAATCTTTTCCAAGAGAGAGGTCAAACACTGGGACAGGCTTCCTGAAGAGGTGGTTGATGCCCCAAGCCTGTCAACATTTGCACAAGGGCATTAAATACATGCTTTAATTTCTGGTCAGCCCTGATACTGTGAGGATGGATGAACTGGATGATTATTGAAAATTCCTTCCAATGTAAATATTTTATTCTATTCTAGTCTAGTCTCTTTTATTAATCTGCTGAAGTAACTTCTGGGACATCAAGTCTAGTTTGGGACTCCTGTTCCAGTTCTACGCAGAGAAATGAAATAATAAAGGCTTGAGAGAAAATGATGAACAAGGAGACTTTGCAGAGGCAGCTCTTATTTAGAATGGTAAAATGGAGTCTAAGAGCAATCTAAAACCAGCCCATACTGACTTGGTAAGTAGCTACAAACAAAAAGGACTAAAACATTTCTCCATTGTCTTCAAACACAACAGTCAAGACCACAGATTGCAGATTGGAAGGTTCAGATTGGGTGTCAGGAAAAGGTTTTCATTCTGAGGTTTTTCACCACTGGAGATGGGGCTTGTAGACCTCATAGAAGTTCCTTCCTCAGAAGATTTTAAGATTTGTTGGAAAAAACTCTGGCTGAACATGATCTAGTGGTTGTGGTAGTTGGTCCAGGTGGACCTCCAGACAACCCTTCTACCTTCTTCTCTGTGATTCTGGGAACCCTCTGTCCCACAGTTTCCATGTCTCTAAGATGATGATAAAGACTTTGACCTCATTTAGAAAACAGTTAAATAGGTACTGAAAAAACAAGTGGAAGACCTTAATATTAAACTAAACAACTACCTGTATCAGTATCGCTAAATGCAGTGCTACCTTTCAATTCAATATATGCCTTCTTAATTTTTTTAAAATATAAACCAACATTCAATGAGAATGTTTCAGGATGACTCAGACTTTGAGGATGCAGTACATGGTATTTTGGCAATTTCAGCAATTTCAGCCCCAGGAAATTTTAAAAAGGAAATTTTCCCCAAATTTCAAAATGAGAGCAATGTAAAGAGGTCAATCCTAGGTTTCCTTTCCAGTCAGTAAGGAGAGAGATTCTACCAGAGTGTGATTCATCTGACCTATTTTAGGCACCTACTCTAAGCTGAGATGAATCACTTCTAGTGCCAATTGCTTTGCAATGACTCTAAAAGGAGTCAAGGGTGACCAGCTCCTGTGGTGAAGCCTGCAGTTAAATGCACATATCTTGCCCAAATAGAAGCATTCTAACTCAATAATAATATGTATTTTCAGTTAGGTTAATGCATTCAACAGAATAGTGCTGAGTTTTATGGGATATAATTCCTGATGTTTGCATTAAAATCTTTTGAATTCTGGACATTGTGATGTTCCAAAAGTGTTAAAGCATGAAACCACCAAGATTTGGAAATGTCTAAGGTAATCACCACTCACACTGAATGCGACCAACTGAAGGAAAACAGGAATTTAGGACAGTCATTTTCACCTTACTTTAGCAAAGAACTGGTTTCCAGAGGTCCCTTCCAATGTAGAGTATCCATTATTTTGCGATTCTGTGATTAACCTTTCTGAATTTACTCTGCTTTGTTTGGTTTTGCTTTTATAGTCATTTAAGCTTCCACAATATCTCAATGCAATGACTCCTATGTGATTAGGTTTTATGCAAAGCAAACAAAACCCTAAAAAACAATGAAAAAACAAGAAGTGAAACATTCTCTTTCTTTTACATCTTCTCTCTGACTAATTCATTGGACATTTTCTCTCTCTGCTCACTACCACACTGCGTCAAAAATGAGGAGGGTTATACAGAATATATCAATATTGCTGGCACTTACTGTTACCAGGAAAGTTAATTGGGAACATTTTTTTTAACCAAAAAATAAAATATGTTTTTAAAATTTTTTGTTGCATTGTATTCACAAAAAAAAAAAAAAGAAAAGGCAAAATCTCAAGAAACACAAGAACAATAATAACAATAAAATAAGAAAAAATAATTCCCCAAAACTGATTTAAATCAACCAGAAGTAGTTTATTTCAATTTCACATTTTTTACAGGATACACTATGGTTTTAATGGATATTTCCAAATGAAACATGGAACTTTGCTTTAAAGGCTTTTGAAACAGGAGGAGCTGGCAATAAGAAACAGAACCAACATTTTATTGGAAATGAAAACTTTGTCAAAAGAAAAATATTCACATAGTAAGGAATTTGCATTGTATAATGAGGAAATAAGTGTCCAAAAATTGACAGTCAGCAATAGCTGTTAGGTATAAAAAAATCCAGCACATCATTAATAACTTGCTCCCTTCCAAAGCCTCTTTCCATTTTCGATTAATTCTGTTATGCAGAAAATATATTTTATAAAATATCTTAAAAAATATATATAATAATTTTATTTTGCAATCAGAAACGGAGGAAACAAATCCCTAATGAATCTCTGATTACACCGAGCAGCATCTTCAGGAGCAGCAGAGAGCGGCTGAGCAGGGAGCTGTGCCACAGCCAGCTACTGAAAAACCAAATTAACGCTAATTATAGCGGGGCTTGCTGCGGAGCGAGCAGTGTGACTTCACCCGGGGAAGGAGGCAGCGCTTTCACTAGGTGGCACAGTTCTGACACATTTACACATCATTACCCAGCGCTAATGTCACCTCGCAGGGCGCGGGGCCGCGGGAGCCAGGGGCTCTCCGAGCATCACTCAGCGATGTGTGATCTGTGAGTGGAAACTGCATCCCGGCTCCCGACGGGCACCAGATCCAAGCTGAGCTCTGTCAGCCGGCCTTGAAATTAACAGCAAGGAGTTGAGTGTTTGGTAGAAATGGGGCTTCAATCTCGGCGCAGCTGGGAGATGCAAGGGGGAAAAGGGAAAAGCGTTCGCTGGCTTTGCGCGCCCACGATCGTCATCGTAAAATCGTAGGATGGTTTGGGTTGGAAGGGAGCTTAAAGATCATCCCATTCCAGGCCTCTCCCATAGGCAAGGACATCATCTTCTAGAGCAGGCTGCTCCAAGCTGCATCCACCCTACCTTGGACACCTCTAATGGTCAGCTTGGGTGGGCTGACTGTTAGAATCAAAGATTCATTTGGGTTGGAAGGGAGCTTAAAGATCACCTCATTCCAAGCCTCTTCCATTGGCAGGGACATCTTCTAGAGCAGGCTGCTCCAAGCTTTGCCCAGCCTGGCCTTGGACACCTCTAATGGTCAGCTTGGGTGAGCTGACTGTTAGAATCAAAGAATCATTTGGGTTGGAAAAGATCTTTAAGGTCAGTAAGGGAAAACATCCCCCAACACTGCCAAGCCCGTCCCTAGCCCATGTCCCCGTGTGCCACATCTACACAGCTTTTAAACCCCTCCAGGAATATTGATCCACCACTGACCTGGCAGCCTCGTCCAACGCTTGAGCATACTTCCAATGGAGGAATTATTTCTAATGTTCAATCTTTCCTGGCAAAACTTGAGGCCATTTTCTCCTCTTCTGATGCTTGTTTCTTGGGAGAAGATTGCCATGATACTCATGCTTGACAGGAGAAACATCAGTGGGTAAAGCAGGGACATAAAGAAGCAGTTTTGGCCTAGTAACGAAGTAAAAGACAGCTCAGAACAGAACCATGGGAATATCATAGAACCATAGAACCATATCACAGAATCACAGAATCCCTGCAGCTGTTGGACCATGAAAACTTAGAAACATCAGTTTCTTTAGGTAGCAATAACCAGGCAAAGGATACACCTGTTCCATCCACCTCTGATTCTCAAACTCATTTGTCAAAGTTAACTTTTACATCTCAATCATCTCATTAAAACTAGTGAGATGTGAGCTCCTGCTACCAACTGCATTTGGCCTGATCTGCCAATCTGCTGGTCAGTCTTTATGTAAAGGGATGGTATTTTAACATTTTATCAAAGGCTGATGAATGATTAATAGCAGGAATAAGTGTGCTTTGGATGAAAGGCTTCTGAATTATAAATAGTTTTAAGTGCAGTAATAGAGGATATTAGAGAGGATGGTGTGCCCAATATTTACCCAGTGGGCATAGCAAAAATGGCTAATCTTTATTAAGGATGACCTATTAATCAGCAATGACTCAACAAAAGAGAGTCATTACTTCTTAATAAAAGTATTTCTATGTAAATTTGTAGAATTTCTAGAAACCTCTCACAAAACAAAGTTCTGACAGTTGTGGACAGCAATTTTTATTCCCAGCAGCAAGAAAACCATTGTAGAGCTTTGGTTTCTAGTCAAGACTGCCAGTAACAACAGAAACTTTTTATTTTTTTCCAAGCTGTATTTTATTAAATAACTTTTCAGGAGATGACCGGTAGGTTTTAAGGGGCTGGTGCCTCCAAGCTGCCAAGTTACATTTAAAGTTCCTTTCTAACTAGTGCTCTGCCCAGGGCTGTCATCCAATTAACAGGAATTTATAGGGAAGGTTTGCTATGCAATTACTCTGCTCGAGGCCATTACATGGTATCCTACAGCCTCTAGACCTAAGGGTATGAGTGGATAAAACTTTAGGTTTTGATTCCAAATGTGTATGTCACCGCAAGTGGCCAGTTCAGGGTTTTGTATGCCGCATACATGCAGCAGAGATGGTCAGATGCCTCCAGAAGGCAATCCAGAAGGAACATATGCTGGTGCCAGAGAAGTTAACAGCAGATTAAGCTGTGTTCTGCTCTAAAGACCAGTTCAGGAATGCGTGTTAGAAATCACCAATCTTTGTACTCAATGTAGAAACATGAATAAGCAAAGCTTGGGTTGGGATTTTGGTAAGGAGAACCCTCTGGTCAATCTGAAATTAACATTACTGCAATCACATCTCCTGTGAACGTGTTGCAATCTGCAAACCATGGAATATTTTCTCTAGAGAATAAAATTCACTTACCCCATTGAAACTGGGCCAAAATATGGCCAAAACACAGATTTAGGATTGTGGATGAAGTTCATCTGCCTACAGCTGAGGTTGTAACAGATAGAATTCTGCATATCATCTGTGGAGAGGCGTAACACTTCTTGCGTGTGGTCATCTGCAGAAAAAGGGGTCACCTGCAGGAGAAGGGATCATCTGAAGATGAAAGACCTGAGAAGTAGTAATTTGTTTACAAAGGTAATCATAAGTTTATAAAGGACAATGAGCTCAAAAGCAGAAGTCTTTTCTAAAGGTAGATGGGATAACATTTATAGAGAAACACAGAGAGATGTGATAATGCTCATTCATGCTCTCTTAGATAGTCCCAAGAAAGCAAATATTTGGTGGGGCAGAACTAAAATATAGTCCCCACCAGCTGAATGCTCAAACTGTGCTCTCATGTGTCGGTTGGGGCTGCCAACCACAATTCACTCTGGTGGCCTCAATAACCTCCACAGGTTCATATCTCCAGTGCTGCTAATTCAGAGCTGGACCCTGAATAGGGAATATCTGGGTGTTTTTTTAGCTCTGGGACATGCATAACCACTTGATCAAATCACAGTCAGGAACTGAGCTTGGAAAGAGAAATCTCCAAATTAATCCTCATCCTAAATCTCAGAAAGATTTTTTAATGAGAATTCATTATTAAGATTTAAATGTGTGCTTTATGTACACAACACTTGCTATTAACTACATGTGTATGTGTTTGCTCACATGTGTGCAGGTATGCATCTATGTATATTAAATGCTTAAAATGGATTTATATATATATATATATATATACATATATATATATATTTGAGGTCAGAACATCTTTTTGAGCAATGCTGATGCATATCCGAGCACAACAGGGTTCCAGGTCATTAGTGCCTACATGTGATCACAGCAAAAACATTAAATACCAGCAGTGGCTGAGTTTTCAGAGAGCTGAACAGTGCTGAGATCACAAGCTGCTTTTATTTAAACATTGAAAGTAATTTTTATTTTTATCTTTTATACCCGCACAAGGATTTGTTTTAATTCATCTCTCTCTTGTAGCTGCCTGCCTCTTCACGTTCTTCCCTACCTGTCTTCAAGTTGTTGTGTTTTGGTTTTTTTCCTCCTCTCTTAATCAAAATTAGAAAGAGATTGTGTGTGCCTGTTAAAAAAAAGAGGGGCTTGGCTAAAAATAGTTCCCCAAGACAGGATATATTACAGCAAACTGCTTTTGCCTCTGGATGTTAGTGGAGTTTCCTTTGTTGTCTTCTTTGATTGTTTCATTTATATGGCAGGTTAGACAACAGCAGACTCCTATTATTGCCTTTTCTCAGCGGTGAATTTCCTTTTATTTATTTATTTTTAAGGCTTGGAGCCCCTGAGGACAGTCACTCCCTAACCACAGCTGGTGACAGGAGGAGGGTTTTTCGTGCGTTCGATACTTAGAGCTGAGAGCTGACTGGTGAGCAGATTAACAGCAAGGCTATTAAGTGGGATACAGTCTCCATTTTTAAATTGCCTAGGCCTTTAATAAAAGAAGGAGAGAGAGGGAAAGGGAGACAGAGAGAAGTCTTAATAGTATAACATCTTCTGTATGCTCACAATCCATTTCGCCAGATGCTAAATTACTTTCTTTCCCTTCCCCCCTCCGTGCATCCACCCCACTTTCCCCGCGTCTGGTGTCTGATGCTGTGTCTCACTGCTGGGAAAGGAGTCCTGGAATACAATTGCAGAGGTGCTCTGGTAAAAGGGAAGATTAGTGACCCAGGATTCTGCAGGAGACTGTCTGCATGACTCCAAATTTCTCAGTCCCTGGGCTGTTTTAGAATTATTTTTTTATTTCCAGGAAGCTTTGCACCATTAGCTGCTTTCTGGCCTCCCAATATTCTTCTGGCTGATGCTGTCAGAGGATGTGAGGATGAGCAGGTCTCTGAGAAAAAGGTAAGAATCTGAGACCAAAACTTCTCAGGGCAGTCAAATGGATTACTCAGGAATATATGGAGGAAGCTGGCTTTCAAGACTGAAGTTAGAATAATTGTCAATTAACATTTATTTCCAATTAATCACAGAAGTACAGAATACCAGAATGAAAGGGACCTCAAGGAACATTTGGTCCTATCTTTCTTATCCCTCATCTTTTCTATGTGAATCCTTGTAAAAAGAGAGCCTCTACCTTCTTTGTAATGACTTTTAAATACAGGAACATGGTGATAAGTTCCCCCCTAAGCCATCTTTCCTCCAGGCTGAACAAATCCAGCTCTCCCAGCCATTCCTCATATAGAAAAATTCCCAGTTCTTTCTTTGTGTCACTTCTATGGACCCTCTGCAGCCTGAGCACATTGTTCTCCATGGTGGGAACCAGAACTAAACACGGTATTTTAGGTTTGGCCTAAAAAGCACTGAGAATAGTGGAGGGATAATGACTTCTTTATCCCAAGGATGATGTCCTTGTTGATGCAGCCCAGCATCCTCTTGGCTTTCTGTGCTTCAGCAACACATTGTTCACCCCTTGGAGCTTGCTGTCTGCCAGGACTCCCAGGTCTCTTTCCACAAAACTGTTCCCCAGATGATTGGATCCCATCCTGTGCTGTACTCCTGGATTATGTTTTCCCAGGTGCAAAATCTGACACTTGTTGAACTTCAATAGGTTCTTGTTAGCCTGCACTTCCAGCCTATCCAGGTCTTCCTGCAGGGCAGCTCTTCCTTCCCAAGTGCCCATTTCCCCACCCAGTTTGGTACCACCAGGAAACCTCTGGGTACCCTTAATCCCATCATCCTGATCATTTGTGGAGACATCAAACAGTGCAGGGAGCAATACTGTACCCTGGAGGACTCCACCTGGATGGGTTTAAGGTGCCTTCTAACCCAAGCCATTCTGTGATTCCATGATTCTGTGATCCTGCGATCTCCACAGCTTCTCAAAGCTTATGGAGAGTGGCCTCCCAAGGATGTCAGCCAGCTCTCCAAACACCCTCAGGTGAATATTGTCAGGGCCCATCGATTTGTAAGGGTTTAGCTCCTCTAATAAGTGTTGACGCAGTCACTGGCACCAATCCTGAGCATTTATTTAACCAGCTACAGAGCAGAGACATCAAAAGAAACTTAGAAAATACTCCAAAATTGCAACTTGGTGTCTCCCCTTCCATAAAGTCTTTCTTATCTTTTCTTGCATATTCTGTAAGATTTTCAGTGATGGATATTCTACAGCCTTCCCAGACACTCCTTTCCAATGTTTCATAGTCGTTACATTCAGAAAGGCTTTCAGTCCATTTTTGAGGGCAAACAGAGGGGCCAGTTCTTAACTCAGCTCCAAGAAAAAATTTAGAGCACAATTTCTTTCCAATGGGAAATGAATAAATCAAATTATTTTTTAAAATTACTGAGCTGTTAATATTTTTTTACATAAAATCTCTGTTTTTGAAAGAAGCACATGGATTTCTCTTAGTGTTACTCCATTTCAGAATGTTTCCACACTGAAAATTTGAATGAAAAGTACATTTATTTTGCTTTCCTCATCTCTGTTGTTTTAATGAGTGTTGGGAGATGGAAAAAGAGACTCCTATACTTATTTATGTACCAACATTTGCCCACAGAAAGAAATCCTGATGGTACAGCCAGGATTTCTGAAGTGGAAATTTCAAAGGGGCGTGTTCCAACAGAAACCATTCCTCCTTTTCTGCTGGCTTTACTACAAACCAATGTGCAGTCACACCCCGGCCCTGCAAGTACTGACACATATGCCTGGTTTCAAAAAGGATGGAGATCATGTGTCTTGAAAGAGGTGACTCTCAGGCACACAATAAAGTACATTCAAAAGTCTGAACAGGATCAAAAACTCGAGCAGTTATATTCTGGCATCCCTTAGGACCAAATTTGATCATCTTCACTTCCATTTACTAAGTGCTTTGCTCAGCAAGAAATATTACAGGTATTCCAGTCAAGTCTAGTCTCATCACAGTGTATTTGAAAGCTTTCCAGTGTTCTGTAGTGCATATGAATAACATCAATCAATTTTTGTTCTCTCAAAACTCCTCTGCTGGAAGAAGCGTGAGCTCAGGGTGTGTTTTGTTTTGTAATTTTTCAAAAATACTTGCACGTGCACATGCAGACACCTGCAGGTTTGTGCTGCAGAACTTAAAGCAGAGTCCCACACTGCTGATTTCAGTGGGAAAAAAGGTGAGGTTTAGGGTGACCTTGGGTATCTTTAGGAGTTTAATCCAGGTTTTGAGGACTGCCCCCCTAGACTCAGCTTCCACTGGATTAAATATAATATTAAAGAAAGGAAAAAAGGAAAGCTTCTATGTAATAGAAGTGGCTGTGATAATGAAAAAAAAACAACCCTGTCTTTGGGTTCATGACTGTACTGTACCTTTTTTATGCTACTGGACCATCATTTTTCTCAAAGAAGGAAAAAATAAGGAGCCTCTTGTAAGATTTTGTAAATCACCACCACAATATCCAAAATTTTCCTTTGAAGTATTATCACAAATGAGCTGATTTACGGAAATTTTGATGACCTTAATTTCAATATTTCCTAGCTTGGTTGTCTCATTTTTCAGCCTGTGTGATTTCTTATGTCTCTCTGCTTTTTTTTGTGTGTGAAGATGGGCTGGCATTCAGTGCTGATGCGATTGTCTGTGGGTCACTTTAGAAGAGAAAGAAAGAGATCAAAACAGTATTTAATTGTTTAAAAGAAGCTGGTTTTCTCCTGCATCTGAGCCAACATTTTAAGCAGGAAGAATCAAAATGTCTCTGCTCAGCAATGTCTACTCAGTCTACTCAAAATGTCTCTACTCAGCTGCTACTGGCAACAGTGACCAACATGAAGAATTCCGTCCCAATATCCCATCTATCCCAGCCCTCTAGAAGTGGTAAGCCATTCTCCCTTGTCCTATCCCTTCATCCCTTGTTCCCAGTCCCTCTCCAGCTCTCCTGGAGCCCCTTTAGGCCCTGGAAGGGGCTCTGAGCTCTCCCTGGATCCTTCTCTT
>JAWWMS010000173.1:109714126-109752504 GCA_035048045.1 Chlorospingus semifuscus
ATCCCTTGTCCCCAGTCCCTCTCCAGCTCTCCTGGAGCCCCTTTAGGCCCTGGAAGGGGCTCTGAGCTCTCCCAGGATCCTTCTCTTCTCCAGGTGAACCCCCCCAAGCTTGTTGAACTTGGTTGCTGGGCCAATCCTCATGGGTCTTCCTTCCTACTCAAATCAGATGGAAATTTGCCTCTGACCCATTCAGTTCATTCTTTGTGACATTTCTTTCAGTGACAGCTTTGAATGGGGGAGATTTAAGTCTGAATTCAGACTGCATTCAGGGCATCCTGGAAGTGATTCCAGGTGAGTGGCCCAATGTCCTGGTACAGATATCACTCAATTAAGATGTTTTCCATCACATTCTCTCTTACAAATGTGGATGTTTTATTGATGCAGAGCTAAATCAAGTATCTGCCATCACTACACTCTCTTCCTCCACTCCCAGCTGGCATTTCATGCAGCACATATTGCAGTTTTCTTTTTGAACAGAAGCCTTTTCATCTACTGGAAAGCAGAAAAATGCCATAGGTGACATAGTTTAGCAGCATTAATCACATTAAATCTGTCTGAACTGCTGCAGATGGGAAAAAAAAAAGTCCTGTTTGCATGTCAGGGCTCCAGGAGAACTGATTTTCCTTTCAGAGATGAGAACTGCATTTTTCTTTCATTTAGTTCAAAGAGAACAGAAACTTGGGTCTGGAAAGGATTCCCTGGGTCAGCTAATGTGGTTCCTTGTTATTCTGGGCAACCAACTCACAGAATCCTTCCCATAAAAATGGATCAAGTACCATTTAACACCTAGTGAGGTTTTTCTCCCAGATAGTCCCGTTGTGAGGGGAATAACCTAATTTATCCGAGAGTAAAAGATTTTGGTTGTAATGTTTTTTTATTTAATTTCCACGTGTCTTCATGGCCAATTGAGCCACAGCTGTGGTTCAGATTCTCTCTCCAACCCTGTCCACATCTGCTGGTTGCTCATGGGCCTTGGACAGGGGACAGAAATGCTTTGGAGGACCGGGATAACGTGGAATGGCAATTCTGCTTTGCCAGATGGTGCCATTTTTTAGGAGAAAACTGTCAGTCATTGCCTGTTGGACCTATTCCTTGTGCCAAGCACTACAACAAAGCTGATAATGGATGATTTGGGAGGTTGAAACCGTGGAGGATTTAGGGATTTTCTCGCATTGGAGCTTGAGTGAGCTTTTCATCAGTGCAGGAGTTGAGGCTGTGGATTCCCAACACAGCAAAAATATGGGGATGGAGCAATGAACAGGCACCAGGATGGGGTGAATTGTCCTGAAGTTTAATCATGGAATCATTGGAAAAGACCTCTGTGATCATCCAGTCATAATGCTCTGTTGCCAAAGGAGCAGGGGGAGAGGATTGGTGGCAGAATCCTGGGAGATCCTTGGATAGGTCCCACTGGCTTGCCAAAAAAAGCTTATTTTGACAGCCAGTTTGATCCCAAAATCTTGGAAATCTTTCTTTGGAAATCTTTCCACAATCTTGGAAAGATTCAGCACCCTGCCACTCTGAGGCTGGCTGATGCAGGTTCTGGTTCAGCAGCACAGTGGAGATCAGCTCCTAAGGCTTAGAGATATCAAGGAGGTAGAAATCACCTAATTCTGAAAGATTTATCTGCAAAATATCATCCAGTGGGAGAAGATGGATGGAAATGCCAGAGCCAAAGTGCCATCCAAATGACAAATGACTGAAGACTGCTCACCCCAGCTCATGTCATCAGCAGATAAATTAGTGGAATAATGTTTTCAGCTGCTTGATAATGTACAGGTGGAAGAAAAAAAAAAAGGCAGCACAACAGTGCTAATTAATATGAAACAGATTAAGAGATACTCCAAACAGCCTCAGAAATTGTGCAGTGTAAAAGTTCTGTAATGTGAATAAACCGTGTAGGAAATGCTCTGGACAGTGCCAGCCGCCAGCCTGCTGTGGTTAATGGCCATGTCTCCATCCAAGAGATTTCTTGGATGATCCTGTCCCTGGATTCCACTTGCCTCATTAGGAGGTGCTTCATGGGTGAAGCATGAAGGGCAGAGCCTGGTTTCATCCATGGTAATAATTACTACACATACTCTTAATTTACTTTTGGAAACAGGGTGGCCATCTGCAAACTGCCCTTGGGAATGATCCCTGGCCCTCCATCTTTGAAACTGTGCTGGGAAAGGATGGGAAGGGGAGTTAGTGGGATAAAAACATGCTGTGAATTGCTCTAAACCCTTTCAGTTCTGATGATGAAATTCTTCTGCCTGTGGCCATCACTGAGGTTGGAAAAGCTCTCCAAGACCTTTGAGTCCAACCATTCCCTGGTGCTTCCAAGGCCATCACTGATCCATGTCCCCAAGTGCCACATCCACATGGCTTTTAGAACCCTCCAAGGATAGGCACTCTCCCAGTGTCCTGGGCAGCACAACCCTTTCAAGGGCCCTTTTAGCCTTTTTTTTTTTAAATAGTTGAAGATTTTGCTTTTCGTGCCTGGATTTAAATCTTCCTTTTTCATCCATTTCTGAGTGCTCAACTCTTGATGATCAAGAATTGTTTCTGACGATCTTGGTGGTTTTTCCATGGTTTTCCAATCCTCTTCATATTGATCTTGGAGCTGTTGGCACTTCCAAGTGGGTGGGACTTGCAGGAGATGGGTGAGGTAGTGGGGGCCTGGAATAAGGAATATTTGACACCTGTCTTAATGGGAAAGGAGGACCTGGCAGTGTAGACATCAACCACACTAATTCCTTGAAATATGCTGGCACAAATAATCAAAGCCTTCACAAAATTCTTGTAAGCAAGGAAAGACAAGCAGGTCTACGTGGAACTGCTGGAAAGTTGGAACCGCTGGAAAGTCAGCAGGAAATTTGCTGGAAGACTGAAGTCAGAGAATTTAACAAGAGTTTTGATATCTGTTCTGTGTCTAAAGAGGATGTTGGATTGAATGGAGCTCACAGAGCTCTGGTTTAGGCAAGAGAATGTAACTCTTGTATTTGGAGTGGAAAACAGCAAGGCTGGAAGACATGGGAAAAGATTGGGAAAAGATCCGTTGGGAAAGCTGGAAATGAAGCTGCTTCTGCTGTGGGACAGTAGGATGATTGAGAGAGCTGGGGTTGTCCAGCCTGGAAAAGAAAAGGCTCCAGGGAGACCTTAGAACTCTTGCAATGCCTAAATGAGCTCCAAGAGGGTAATTGGACAATACTAAGTGCAGGACCCAGTTTACACACGTAATAGAATGAATTCTTTTGGAAAAATCTGGTGAAATGACTGTTAATTACCATGGTGGAGGAGTTGGAACTAAATGATCCTTAAGTCTCTTCCCACCAGAACCACTCCATGATTCTATTTCCAGCACCTCTCCTCTGCAAACGCTTCAGAGTTTCAACCTACAGAATCCATTTATTCTATGTTTGGTTCAACTTCTTCAGGAGAATCACAGTCCTTCATGGGAACTTGATTATCTCATTTCTAAAAGTCAACCCCAGAACCAAATGAGAGCAATTTCTGATTCTTGTCTTATTTTATGGCTCTGGATGTATGGAAGGGGTTAAATCTCCCCATCCTGCACACACATACAGAGTCAACACAACACTTTGTTCCATGTGTCTGCTTGGCAACTTGGGAGAGTTTTGCTGGCATGTGGGAGAGACCTGCAGGAGTCAAGTGCAGCATTAATGTGAGCTCCCAGTGGCTTCGGGGGAGGCTCATTACTGACCTGGCTTTGGCGTCTTCGTTTACAGTAACGCTTTAAATATTTAATCCACCTCTCCTTCTTTCCTGTCATGGGCCATTTTCCCTCAATTGATTCCTTGTTTGGGGTGGGGGGGGGCAGGGATGGCTGGAATGCATTTATGGTAGTGGAATTCTATAAATTATCCTCATTAAGAGGCCTGGTAACAACAGGCCAGAGTGGGATTTGTCAAAATTTTACGTTGCACTTTTTGGCCTCAGGTTCCCAAAGCACTTCAGAGGCTGGGTAAAGGTGAGGAGCAGAGCTTTGCTGAAAGTTTAAAAACCAGAGGGAAAAGAAGTGGAGGGCTGGCATGAGAATCATGGAGTGGTTTGGGTTGGAAGGGACCTGAAAAACCAACTTGTTCCTACCCTCCCACCATGGGCAGGGACACCTTCCTCTATCCCAGGTGGCTCCAGCCTAGCCTTGGACACTTCCAGGGATCCAGGGGCAGCCAAAGCTTTTCTGGGCAACCTGTGCCAGTTCCTTTTCAGTTTTCCCATCATGGTCTTCATGGCTGCATCTTCTGGGACTCCTCACCAGGTCAGGCAATGCCACAGCTCCCACGTGGTCAGGCAGTGCCCTCATATCACACAATTCAGTGATATGCAAGTACAGTTGTTGCAACATCTGCTTTACAAGCAGGCACATAGAGGGACAGGCAGGGAAGGGACCTGCCCCAGCCTCTCATCCTGCAGCCTCATAAATCTTGAGTTGACTTTACAGGATCACAAATCAATTTTTCCCCAAAGACATTTTTTTTTGGTGATATTTTTAGTGAGAGTTCTAAGCCTCTCTTTGTAATCCCATGAAATCAGCACCAGGTAGGATGTGAAGACAGTCAGGAAAATCATGAAAACAATATCCCACCTCTGGGGCTGTAAAGGGGTCTTGGAGTGCAGTTTGGCCTTGTTCTTGATGTTCTTTATGAACCCTATAAAGAAAGAGATGGGGGGGATTTGCCTTTCACCAAGCCAGGCTCAGAGAAGAGAATAATACCCTTCAGTAGCTGGGAGCAAATGCTTTTAACATGCAGGAAAAATGGGGTTTCAGCAAATGTACTCTGAAAGAGAATCACAGAATGTTTTGGTTTGGGAAGGACATTAAGGATCATCAGTTCCAGCCCCTGCCATGGCTCCACTAGACCACATTGCTCAAAGCCCCATCCAGCCTGGAGAGGACAACAAAAATATTAAAAATAAATCAAATCCCTTGCACATTTCCTCACTGTTACTGATTTTAATTTATCCATCAGACAAGAAATGCTCAGGTGTGTCAGACATGCAGCATCTGTGTTTGCACTGCCAATCTTAAATCTGGTGTCCTCAGTTAGCTGGAACAACAAATTAAAAGAAAACACCCCCAAGCCTGACCTGTTCCTTGATAGCTCAGCATGAAGTGCTATCCCACAAGTGGCACAAGAGTTTTTCTGCAAATACCACTGATCCAGCAGAGAAGAAAGAGAAAGCCGGGTTCATGCTCCATGGAAAGAGGGTATTTTCATTTCAAGGAACATTTATTTTCATCACAATACCTGGTAATACCACCCATTATTACACAGCTAAAACGCTCAGCCTTTGAACCCAGAAAATGGTGTAGGACTCGAGGACCAGGCTCTGTCCAACTCCATTTGTGCTGCCACAATTTAAGCCGGGATTTGAGGAGTGGGCTCTGAATACCCACAAATTGCAGAACAAACACTGCTGCTGTCATTATTGATGGTTTGTGTCCTTGATACAAGTGTTGCATCTCAAGGAGAGGACTATTCATGGATGGTCCAGTGCTGACTTTCTTGGAACCCTTCATTTCAGTTTTGTTTGGTGAGTGCTGCAGGCTTTGAATGAAGATGCAACATTTCATTTACTCCCCTCTTTTCTTCCCTGGAAGCTGTCAAAGGATGAGAGCTGTGATTGTAATTGAAAACATCCCAACAAAGCCTCAAAATTATTATAACTGAAATTAAAAAATGTTATTCTTTAACTACTGTTAGGCTTCACCTTGAAAAAACCATGCCTGACCTTCAAAGAGGAATTTCATGGCTAATAGCAAGAAGAATTTGATAATTTAGCAGATGTTGACCATTCCTTTCCCTGTATGGTCACAAAGAAACCTCAGCCTTCTAATTGAAAATGTGATTTGCTTTGACCTGGAATCACACTGAGGAATTCTGGCACCTCAGTGTTGCCAGTGGAGCTGGATGCTCCCCATTTTAGGGATGTCTGACAGTTCCTCTCAGAAGTCTCTTCCCTCAGTTGATTGATACTTCAGCAAACATTAATTTGGGGTGGGGGGGGTGGCATTTTCTGTGCCAGTTTTCTGCCTCCTCAGACTGATATTTTTAAAGTTCCAGCCAAAATTGTTGGGAGCAGGAAGCTGGAGAAAAACATGTTGTTTTCAATTCTAAAATATTTCTCCCAGCCTGTCTATGAGAGGCTTTGGTACCTCCCTGCTGCAGAGCAGTGATCTGAATTTCAGGAAGGAGGCGTTTTTTGCGCATATCCTGCCTTTTTTTTTTTTTTTTTTTTGATCTCCCAGTGGAAATTTCCCTGGCTTTTCTTAATTTATAGACATTAAAAAACTCAAAAAAAAAAAAACCAAAAAAACCAAACCCCAAGACACATTTGGGAGAGATGTCACAGCATTTAAAAGCTGAAGCCCTCAAGAGATGCTGCAGGGGGATGTGTTGTGCTGCTCTGGCTGTGTCTGCTCCAGCACCACGGTGTGTTTTCCAAAAAGACAGGGACGATCCTTCCCATCCTGGCTGATGTTTGCTCTTTAAAAATTTGGGAGCCAGGATCTCCTGGGGGTGTAAAGTGATTTTAAAGTGATAAAGGACAAGCTGCCCTGCTAGAAGGCAAAAAAATTTTAAAAAATTTAAAAAATCAAATTTTAAGGGGGAAAGAAAGAGAATGTTGGGACAAAGAGAGAAGAACAAGAAAGGAAATGTGGGAGAAATGTTTTAGGATTGCTCAGAGACATTGGAAGGGGAGATGGGGCCAGGGGAGCCAGACCCTGGTGATGAAAGGGAAAAATAATTCCCATTTCTTGGCCCAAGGAGTGTTTATCACACCACAAGCCAGCAAGATGACAATTCACATCGTGGAATCATTGCATCCCAGCATGATTTGCGTTGGAAAGGACCTCAAAGACCACCAATTCCAACCCCCGCTATGGGCAGGGACACCTTCCATTACACACAGCTGCATCCCTTCTCCTTTTCCCTGTTTTTAGCATCCCCTACACAGCACATGATCCTGCAGCTCCTCATTTCCCAGGGAACACAGCTTGCAGCACAAAAGCCATGTCAAACTCCCCAGAACAAAGTGCTTGGTGGTGGATTCCATCATCCCAGCAATCCCAGGGAACATCCCCTTCTGCAGCGTCAGGTGTCAGAGAAGGAGCAAGGCACACTCAGAGAGAGGGGAAAAAGAAAGGAAATCAAGCTGCTTTCATGTATTCTTTGTAGTTATTTTCCCCCTGTTGTTCAGAATTCTAGTTAAAAAAAAAAGGAAAAAGCAAAAAAAAAAATAAAAAAAGGAAGGAAAAGAGGGCTCTAACATTTACTGGCAGTAATCATTGCACCATCTGCTCCAGGAGCTGCTTCCAGAACACACGTTCTCAGCTGCTGAGCAGTCAGCTCCCAATCCCTTCCTCTCCGAGACAGGGATGCCAGCAGTTCCTAAACTGTAACAGCATGAACAAGCCTTTTTATTTTCTTTTTTTTTCCCCCCCTCCTCTTTTTCCCTTTCAGTTGCTGGATTTTTTTTTAAATAAGGCAGGAGAGTTTGGATTTTTCACCACATTGTTTTTAAGACTGAGCTCTTCCTGATTTGAGGTTCTTCATCTGAGCATGTGCTGGTGGTAAAATTTTGGAGAATTTTAATATTTTCATATTTCAGGGTGCCCCAAGGGAGGTTGCTTTGTAGCAGAGCTTCACTGGGCTGCTCTCAAGGATGGATTTATCCCATGTTTCTTCTGAGGGGAAAGCTTTCCTGGTGGGATCCCCTCCCACCTGGGCATGGACATCTCTGATTTCTGCTCTCATGATCCATAACTGAGCTCAGCTCCAGCTTCTTCCCCTTCTCTTCTGCATGCAAAATCAGCACTGAGCTGTTCAATATCCCTGCCTTCCTCAGACATCCCAAATCCATCAGGGAATCACAGGAAATGAACCAGGAGGAGATTCCTGGCTGAAACTTGCCCTCTCTGTGCTCCTGCATTGCTGCCCTTTGGCTGGTGGGGAGCAGAAGCTCTTAAGGAAATATATGACCAATTTGGAGGCCAGGGGTGACATTAATTAGCTAGGGCATTAATTAGCTACCCCATCCTGTCCTGGGATGCTTCTGTGTCACTGACACCCCAATCTGTGGCTCTTGAGCCCTCTGTTGTTGTTTCTCTCATCAATAACAACCCACGGTTTCTGTTTGTACATTTAAATTCAGGAATGAACAAACATCCCTCAGTGCAAGCCCCTCTTCAGCCCTCCCACTGCAGAGCCAACACTTCCCAAAGAAATGAGGCAGAGTGGATGCAGAGCCCATTAGGCCTGTCCCAGGAGGCAGGGATCTATAGCTTACAGATGTGCTCACGGAGAGAAATCTGCATTAGGAAAAAGAATTCCTGCTTGACCGGCGGATCTGTGCTAAACCACACGGCTGGAGGTGCAGCTTTGCAGGGAGAAGGGACTCTGTGGGATGGCTTTGTGTGATTTTATCGGGGTTTCTCTGCAGCAAGAGCAGATTTACTCCTTTACAAGCAGGAGAAATGGGATTTCTCCCTCAGCCTCATGCACTCACTCTCGAGCTGGATGGGTGTTTTCCCATGCAGAAATCAGGGTTGGGGTTTTTTTTGGGTCAGCATTTGTTCCAGCTGAACAGTTGTTTTCCCATGCAGAAATCAGGGTTGGGGCTTTTATTTTGATCGATATTTGATCCAGCTGAACAGTTGTTTTCACACCTGGAAATCAGGGTTGGGTTTTTTGGGGATCAGCATTTGATCTGTAAAGCACATCACAGAGCTTGGAGCCTCAAAAGCACTCTGGGAATTTCCCTTATTCCCCAAGGCATTGCCTGTGTGCACAAGCCTCTGGGTTTTCACAGGCTGTGACAGTCTTGCCAGTTCTCTGGTGCCATTTAAAAAAATACAAATTTCTGGGGTCAAATGGGTTGGACAGATGATTTATTAAAAAATATTTATCCTCCTCATAACAGGAGATTGTGACGCAGGGTAGATCAGAAGATGGACAGAAGTAGTTGGGAAGACAAGAAATGGAAGATAAAATGAGGAAACTGGGAAACAAAAAAAAAAAGGGAAGATGTTTGGAGCTGAAAGGGCGCCCAAATATTGGTGCCCATTTCAAATATTCCCTCTGCAAGGCAAGCCTGTTGCTGGTAATGGAGACAAGAATGAGGAAGGTAATGGAGACAGGAATGAGGAAGCAGGGAAACAAAAAAAAAAATGGGAAGATGTTTGAAGCTGAAAGGGCTCCCAAATATTGATGATCATTTCAAATATTCCCTCTGCAAGGAGCTCCTGTTGCTGGTAATGGAGACAGGAGCTCCTCATTGTCCTATAGTTCCTCCCAAATGATTCTTAGGTGTAGGGCTGTGTGGTAAAGGGGAAGAGGAAGATTCCTTGCAGGATGGCTGATTTTTAGGACCAAAAGCCCTTTCACACCCAGGGATGGGCAGGTGCTGGGGCTGTCCCTGGATGAGTGGCTGTGTCACACAGTCAGCCACAGGACACAAAGCATTGCTTGCTGAAGAGAATGAGGAACAGCCCATGCTTGGGAGGTTGGGAAAGAGCAAACTGAATGACCTCATTCCTTCCATGGATGCACAGATGCCACAAGTGGGGATTAAGGGCAGCAGATTTGAGACCATCCGTGGTGTCAGGCACTGTGGGAGAGGCCATGCTGACTTGTGAACTTGGATCTGTCGCTTGGACGAGGGTGGGAAATCCTTTCATGTGTTTTTTTCTGCCCATTCCAAGTTCTCTGGGTGGTGGCAACCCCGTTGCTCCCCTTGGAGAAAGGACAGCATGGCAGGGCTGGCAGCTGCTGGTGCCTTGATCACAGCGAGCGCCTGGACCGAGTGCCCTCGGTTCCTTCCAAAATCCCTCCAAAATCCCTCCCAGGACCCCCACAGAGATGGACACAAGGAGGCAGCCAAAGGGAAGCAGTTGTTCTCCAAAGGAAGGAGTCAAGGGGTGTTGCTAATGCTGGGATTCCTCAGAGCAACACGTCCTGGGGCAGCTGCTGTGCCAAGAGAGGCACCGAGCCACGCGCGGCTCCTCCAAATCCTCCGTTGGCTTCAAGAAAGAAAAAGGCAAGGAGGCAAGGAACAGGGCAGAGACCCCAGTGGAGGTGGGGAGGTGTTTTGGGGGGCCCCATCACTTCTTTTACTTGCTGTAACAGCCTATAAACGAACAATTTGGAGGTTTCATAACGCTCTTAATTAGGACAAACTTAAAAAGGACCACTTGGCATCCTCGATGGTGGAAGCCATGTGCTACCTGCAGCAGGCCAAGTCCAAAATGAAACTGATTTTTCCCTCTTACCTACATTCTGCATTCAGGCAGCTGCTCCTAACAGGTGCTCGCTCTCTTCCTAGCAGATGGTGACAAAAAATGGGTTTGTTGGCAGGTTCTGCCATGGAGCAGCCTTCTTATCACACATATTGATGTGTATACAAACACACACGTGTTATCAGGTGTTGGGTTTCAAAAGGAATTCTCCTTCTGAGGGAAGGTCACTCACGTGGGGGGTTTAGCCAGGATGATCTGTGCCTCTCTGTTGTTCCCTGTATCTAAAGGCATTTGGGGACTTTGCTGCCACGTCAAAAGCCCACAAAAATTTGGCCATTAGTTCAGATCTCCTGGTGTATCTGAAGGTGTTTTAGGAGGAACATGTGGTGTTAGGCTGTGTCCCTTCATATCTATCATAAATCTTTAATTACCTAAATAGCAATTAACTCCAAATGAGGCAGGTTTTAGGTGGGGAATGCCCTGATGTTTTTCTCCTTGCTCTTGGTTGTGGTAATATAATAGAAATGCAGAAATCAGAGTAGGATGTGTTGGAAGGGATCTTAAAGATCATCTCATTTCAAGGCTCTCTCTCTTTAAATAAAGCAGCCAGTTAGGAAGGTGCAGTGAAATAGAGACACAACAATGCCTTTAAACAAAGAAATCCGAGTGCAGGGTTTTATCCTGGGAAATGCACCAGGGCTCTGAGTGCTGAAGTGTTTGAAGCTGCAGGGAAAGCACCCGGAGAGGATTTGTGCTGTATCCATCACCCAGCGAGAGGCAGCTGTCAAACAAATCCCTTTGGTTCTTGACTCTGCTTCCACCTCCCAGATTCTGCCTGGTGAGGGCTGTGAATTTGTCAAAATGGTGCAGAGCAGTGCCAGGTTTGGGGAGCTGGGGAACTTTTCCTCCTTCTATTCCTTGTGCAGGGAGCACCAGGCAGAGCCGTCCTCGCCCTGCTTTGCTGCTCATTTCAAAGGAGCAGCCTGAGCCAAGAGAACCAGATGAGGGTGACATCTGGCCATGGAGCCTCTGCCAAGTCACTGCTGTTCTGTAGCTGGCAGGAAGATGATGTGCTGCAAATGCCAGGTTCTCTCTGAAATGTAAAGTGCATTCCCTGCATTTTCTTTGCTTCCTCTCCAGCCTCAATCAGCTCGGTATTTTGTTTTACTAATGGCCAAATTCAAATCTCCTTTCCAGACGCATAAATCCATTCCAGTGGTGGTGAGTGATTTATACAATGAGTGAAATTTGACCCTGAAGTCCAAAAGGGTCTTGTATTTTCTAAGCTTCTTGACAAATTAACTTGTTGACTGTAAGTCTCATTCAAATCTCAGCCCTTGTGGGTTGCGTTTGTGCTGAGGGTCACTAATCAAATATTTCAGAATTGTTTGTACCTAAACTCTTCCAGGAGGGAGTGGGCAGAGATTGAGGCAGGTGGAAAAGCTAAAGAAGCTCTGGAGGTTTCCTTCACTGATAATTTTCTGGAAGCCTAAGGTGCACCCCTTTAATAAAAAAATCACTAGAGCTGATTGAGAAGCTTGAGAAAGAAATCTACTGCTCATAAAAGGTAGGGACAGATAAAAGAAAGTTTTGGGGTTGGAACTAGATGTGCTTTAAGATGCCTTCTAACCCAAACCGTCCTGTAGTTCTGTGATTGTAGGTGCCCTGTACACACAGTAACTCCCTGTTGTGCCCAGAAGGAGTAGGGATGGTGTGGGGAGGAGCTGAAGCTGTAGGATTTACCCTGTTTCCTTATGAAGCATTTTTATTTTCACCCTTGCTGCTGAACTCTCAGCACTTTTGGCAGCTGTGAAACGGTGCTGGGTTTGCAGCTGCTGTTCCACCCAAGTGCATCTTTTCCTCCTCCTCTGGTAAAATGGTCATGCTGCAACAATTTTCACAATTGTATAAAGAAGGGAATTGTATTAAATGATGGATAGGCTGGGAGAGCTGAGAGTGCCCAGCCTGGAGCAGAGAAGGATCCAGGGAAATCTTAGAGCCCCTTCCAGAGCCTAAAGGGGCTCCAGGAGAGCTGGAGAGGGACTTGGGACAAGGGATGGAGGGACAGGAGAAATAATTTTATTTTTATATTTAACTTCATCAAAAGTTACCATCTACATCACAGGAATAGCTGAAAATGTTTTGAATAAAATACAAATTTTATCAGATTTGTCAAATAAGTGGAGACTTCTGCATTGAAAGATATATACAGGTACCATAACTAACTTGAACCCACCCAGTTGATCAGAGGGGTGGAGCATCTCTCCTGTGAGGAAAGGCTGGGAGAATTGGGATTGTTCAGCCTGGAAAAGAGAAGCATTGGGGTGACCTAATTGTGGCTTCCCAATACTTGAAGGGAGGCTGGAATAAAGATGGAGAGGGACTTGGGACAAGGGATGGAGGGACAGGACAGAGGGAATGGCTTCCCACTGCCAGAGGGCAGGGATGGATGGGATATTGGGAAGGAATTCTTGGCTGTGAGGGTGGTGAGGCCCTAGAAAAGAATTCTCAGAGAAGCTGTGGCTGCTCCTGGATCCCTGGAAGTGTCCAGGGTCAGGCTAGATGGGGCTTGGAGTCACCAGTCTGATTTAGGTGAGGAACCCAAGTCCAAGAGCTCTGGTTATCTCTGTAATCAAGGGGCAATAACTGCAATTTCATCCTCAATTCATATCTTCTGCAGAACACAGGGAATGGCTTCCCACTGCCACAGGGCAGGGGTGGATGGGATTTGGGAAAGAATTCTGGGCTGTGGACCTTGAATAGAATTCCCAGAGCAGCTGTGGCTGCCCCTGGATCCCTGGAAGTGTCCAAGTCCAGGCTGGATGGAGCTTGGGCCAACCTGTGATAGTGGAAGGTGTCCCTGCCCATGGCAGGGGTGGAAATGGATGATCTCTAAGGTGCCTTCCCACCCAAAATCATTCCAAGGTTCCAATATTCCATGAACATGGCTGATAGTTTGTCACAGGGCTTTCTTCTGCATTTTTAGGGAAGGGCAAATCCAAGAAGCCAAGAGCTTTCCAATATTACATTTATTTCTCTATTGCTATCAACAACTCCTGAAAAATTCCCATCAGATTTCCCATTGTTGCCTTTAATATCAGCAGTTTATGCACAAATATGTAAAATTAACCCCACATTACCCAGCCAAACCCTCCCTTTTCCACCCTTAAATAACAACATCCCAACCACCACCCTGCTCTGGGCTTATGGAATTAACTTGGGAAATCACCACTGACCAAAGGGACAGGAGGTAACAGAGCAAGAAATTAATTTTCCCTTTCTCCACTCTCCTCCATCAGCTATTCAGAAGCCTTCCAGGTGACCTTTGGGAGCCAAGACATTTAAGGAGAACTGGAAATCCAATATGGAAGAATCAGTCAAAAGAATAATTCTTATGGAATAGGCAGTAGTATTTCTCAGAAAAAACATGGATTTTCTGTTTAGGAAATGTGAAACAACTTCACAGCCAAATATTTTACATAACTCAGAGCAGAAACAAAGTCTGTGTGGCACATTTTTATATTGAATTGTTAACTATTAGAAATTGTGATTTGTGCATGAGAGAAAATGCCTCAGAAAGATGAGAATTGACAAGATTATAAATTGGTTTAATTCACTGAATCTCAGCCTTCTAACTAATATCATACAATAACCAGACATGCTTTATTTTTCTCTACATTCCAGTCACTGAAGATAAACAAAGAAAACAACTGAAAGCAAACCCAAATGACCTGCTCACATGTGAACAGCCTGAACCACAAGCCTATAAACGACCCTGTTTTTAAGGAAATCATGGTTAGCTGCGTATTTTATATGGTAATTGTACATCCCCAGTTTATGAATAACAACAGCAGAGTTCTTCCCTTCTGATTTCAGTGCCACTTGAGCTATGCAGATTTCTAAAAGCTTATGAATATACAGAGCAACAGAATTGTTCTGAACATCTGTAAGCAAAATATGAAAAGATGTTTGGTGCTGAATGAACATCCTGGGTTGTGTAATGCTGGCCAAAAATGGTGTATTTATGTATTAGGAGAACGCACTGAAAATAGCTCCAAATCCTGCACACCCTCCAGAAGGCTTTTTCAGATTCTCCTCTGTATGGCTGTCACCAGAAAATGGAAAAAGAATTTTCCATTCCATTCTAATCAAACTTAATTTCCCTTCCCTTCTCCCATAAAGTGGAAAAATAATTTTCCATTCAACTCAAATTTAATTCCATTTCCTTTCATTTTCCCTTTCCTTTTCCTTTTACCTTTCCCTTTCTTTTTCTTTTTCCCTTCCTTTTCCTTTTTCCTTCCCTTCCCTGCCCTTCCCTTTCCATTTTTATTTCTATTTCCTTTCCATTCCATTCCATTCCATTCCAATTTAATTCCTTTTCCTTTTCCTTTTCCTTTTCCTTTTCCTTTTCCTTTTCCTTTTCCTTTTCCTTTTCCTTCCCTTTTCCTTCCCTTTCCATTTTTATTTCTATTTCCATTTCCATTTCATTCCATTCCACCTCAAATCATCCCTTTTCCCACTTTTCACCATTTCCAGCAAGTTTCTGTCTTTTTGGCTGCCTTGCAGCACCTCTGCACAGGACTCAAGTGCCCATTATTTGTTCGTGTCACTTTTCACACCCTTTCCATGAAGCCCATGTGAGAGTTTGTCACTAAGATCAAGCCCCAGTGTCACCATTTGGCATAAAAATGTTAACAAGAAAATAAACCAAAGGAAAACTTCCAAGTGTGTCCAAGAAAGGACAGGATTTTCTCCATCAGCAGCATTAGTTGGCTACCAGAGCTTCTGTGGTTTAGATCACAGAAAGAACCTGCACTGGAGTTTTGTAATGTAGAGTAAAAAATAAATGCAAGGGTTTGGCCTGGAAATGACAGGATGCTGTGCACTGAAGTGTGTGAAGAATTAACAGATTATTAATCAGAACAGGATATTTGTTCATACACTGACTCATTAATTATTAGGAGACAGCAATGGGATGGGTGTTCATAGGTTTCAGTACAGTTTAGGATGCAAATCCAACGCCAAATCTCCTCAATCACTGCAGCCACTCATTTCACTCTTCGTTGTCATTCATAATTCACAAGTCCACTCCTGAACCTTAAAAACCAAAGAGGAAAGACTCACCTGAGCACACCTCCTTGTAGGTAGGGTTTGGGGTATGTCCTCCTGCATAACCCACTTGAGTGGAATACACTCCTTTCTGCCTCCAGAACTTCCTCTCGGCTCCCCAGAAACACCCCATACCTGAAGAGGGCACAAAATACACATTGAGAGGTCAAAATCTGCCGATACTCAATCACTCATTTGCATATTAATTGATAGAGGGTGTAGTGGAAGGAACATCTATAGGCAGCACCTGCTGGTCAAGTGTTGTCCAAGTTTATTTATAGAGTAACTATAAAGAGAAATCCATTCTGCATCAGAGCACGACTCAAGCACAGCTTGATTTATGCTTCTGAATATCAATTTATCACAGAGGACAAACCTTGAAAGGGTTTGAGGGCCCAAACAAGGAGAAATCTCATGCACACACCAAAAAATAGTTTCTTGTAAGGCAATTGTGCTGTTTGTGCAGCACCATTTTTACCTGAAGTGATTAGGAAGCTGTCAAAACACAATAATTTGTATTAATGGCAAACATTTATTTAATTTTCTGCTTTCAGGCAGAGGTGGAAGCAATAATGGATTATATTATATGTTATAAAAAGGGAAAAATGCTTCAGCTTAACAATTTATGCACAGAGATATTTGATGTTCAGACAAGATTTTTGTAGTCATTCGCCCCCATGGCCAATTATCAAAGGACATCAGAATGTTTAAGGGTCTAAATTAAAACCTCTTCTGGTTAAAGGAATAAGCACTACCAACACTAACAATTGTGTGATGGCTTAGTTAAATAAATGTTTAAGGGACTATTTATTAAAGTTTTTATTTAGAGTGTCATGGAGATTCCAGTATTGTCAAGTTGGAGCAATGTATTTTTCTTTTCAATTATAACATCCTGTTATTATTCCCTTTCTAAAACAGTTGAAATAAAGGCAGTAAAAATAAACTAAACATTAAATACACTATTTCTATATACACAGAAATTAGTGATTCATGAGAGTTTTCTCCAGGTAACCCTGCAGATATGACAGGGTAAAAAGTCACAGAAATGATCCTTCAAAGCACAACCAGAAGAGCAGAGCAGCCCCTCCTCCAAATTTAATGCCTCACAATGTTCCTTCTTAGAATCTTCAGAAATTACCTTCAAATTTAAGTTTTAATGCACCAAAAAGTACAGAACTGGGATTTCTACTTCTAATTCAGGTGCTTAAGCAAGCTGCAGCAATTAAGAGCCAAGTCTGCTCCTGGAGATCCTGGAAATAGGCAGGAACTCTTGAGGACAACCCTTGCAGAAGATACAAATTGATGATGAAATTGCAGTTATTGTCCTTTGGTTACAGAGACAACCAGAGCTCTTGGATTTGGGTTCCTCACCTAAATCAGACTGGTGACTCCAAGCCCCATCCAGCCTGACCTTGGACACTTCCAGGGATCCAGGAGCAGCCACAGCTTCTCTGGGAATTCTATTCCAGGGCCTCACAGCCAGGAATTCCTTCCATCTATCCCTGCCCTCTGGCAGTGGGAAGCCATTCCCTGTGTCCTGTCCCTCCATCCCTTGTCCCCAGTCCGTCTCCAGCTCTCCTGGAGCCCCTTTAGGCCCTGGAAGGGGCTCTGAGCTCTCCCTGGATCCTTCTCTTCTCCAGGTGAGCTCCCCCATCTCTCCCAGCCTGGCTTCAGGGCAGAGGGGCTCCAGCCCTTGGAGCATTTTCTGATAGCCTGAGACCCTGAGGTCACTCTGCAACTGGGAAGAGGAAAATCCCTGTGTGTCACAACCTGCAGCAGAAAATAGCATGGCCACAAGCAGCCCACTCCAACATGGGACAGCCCTGGGAGAAAGACTTAATGAAGCAATGTGAAATATGAAAGGGGCAGGAGACCCTCTTCTTCTTGTTGGTGCATCTGACAGAGAAAGACTGACTCAGGCTTCTGAGGAAACTTCTAGGTTATGGTGGGATTTTTTCCAGTAGATGCTGGATCATCACCCCTCAGCACCACCCTTTATTCCATGCCTGAAGTTACAATCTGGACTAAAACAGCACCACAAGTTTACATCTTTAAAGAGCTGTGCGCTGTTAGTGAAAATTCAATCAACATCACAGCTCTGAAAAACAAAGGGAGGGAGGAAAAGGAGTGTCCTGACAAAGTCACTTCTCTGAGAGCTCAGCAGAAGCTGATGGAGCCCAGCCTGCTTTAAATGACAAAAGTTGGGGGAGCTATCAGCCAGAAACACACTCCTGGTACTGCCAGCCAGGTTCAAGCCTCTTCCCCCTTCCTCATCACAGAGCCTTTGTCCTCTTGCCAGAAGCCTGCCCGCAGGCAACATCCAGCTTTCTAATAAAGCAGCTCCTTTGTCAATGACAGCAATGATTATCTCCTACAGCTGCCCGTGGTGTTGCATTTTGTAACACAATTTGGCCGCCTTTGGCCCGGGTTAGTTCTATTTAACGTACTGCAGGGGGTTCACTGTTTGATCTCTAATTGATATAATTGACTGGGAATAATCAGGGCAGCTTTATAGATTTTTATTGATAGCTAATTTTCCTTCATCCATTGTTTAATTTGATAAGACTATAACCTAATTTATTGCCACTCTGATAGGGATCCATTACCCTTTTGACAAATGCTTCTGGGGCCCACTTGTCAGCAACTGATTTGAAAGAGCTGTTAAGCCTACAGAGCCCATCATTAGTTAATGGCAGTTTAGAAAGCTAATGGCATTATAAATTAAGATCAATAAGTACATGGAAATTACAGTTGTTCAGCAAGACACCACTGTATTATTAAACAAACATAATCCTGTACCTTTGGTTAACGCACACACAGGGAGCTTCCAAGTGAGTTTCAGAGCCGAATAAAGCCAGGTGATTAGCAAAGGAAGAGCCCTTCTTTGGTGCTGGAATTGCCAGATTAATTCCTAAAGGATCTTTGCAAGAAAAGAAAAAGCCAGCACCGCTTTATTTTGCTGTATAAGCAACCTGAGGCTTCAAAACACCCTTGCACAAAACAATACCCCTCTCACTTCCTCGGGTTTTGATCTGCTCCAACAACACTTTCAAATGCATAATACAAAATCAGCAAAGGAGAGGCTCCTGGATTTATGCCAGGGATAAAGAAAAGCAAACACAGCATCTCTTGATACTTTTACATAGCTTCCTCTTAATACCTCAGCAGACTTGATTGGCACTGAGTGGTGTTTGATCACTTTGGGCCAAAGCAGGATGAGGATGTTGAGATTTTTCTCAGCAAGGCACCATGATCTAATTAATACAGCAAAGAACGGGATGTCAAAAAACCTGGAGTCAGTTTTGGCTTCACCATTTTGTATGTGCAGGACGGTGTATAAATGACTTAATCTCCTATCCCATTTTGCAAGCTCAGTCTCTCCCAGATGCCCAGATTGAGTATTTGGAATTGAGGAGCAAGGCTGCTCCTTCTGGGTGCCCAAACTGAGTGTTTGGGGTTTAGGACCAAGGCTTCTCCTTCTGAGGTCAGTACAGACAAACTTCAGCCTCACACATGTTTTTAGGCCTTGACGTCACTCAGTGCTCTCATGGACTCTGGCTGCGGACAGAAATGGAAAACTGAGGTTGTTCCATGCTTAAATATCTCTCCTGCCCTCTGAGAGAACCTGATGTTTTCAACACAGGGATACCTGATCCTGTCTTGGAGCAGATGCTCCCTGGAATCCAATCCTGGGAGATTCTAATTTTTATCACAGTGCATTCAGCTTACTTGGCACAAGCTTTGCTTTGCTTAGTGTGTACAATGTAAACTGCAGAAAGACATAAGAGAATCCAATGTCCATTCCTTTGAAATGGGAATTCTCTGTTAAATGGGTTGGACAGACAGCTGAATGTGGCTTGCAGCTTCTGCCATCCACTTTTAATCTTCAGCTAAAGGTTTGGCAGGGCTCTCAGGTACCTGAGGTTAGGTGGGATAAGTGTGATCACATTTGTGGTGCGTCCATCCACTCAGCCATTACATCTCCACATGGAGAACTGGGGATGGCCCAGCAGCTATCCCAGCATTTGAGTCAGCAGGAGCCAAAGTTTTCCAACAGATGGGGAAAGAATGTCAATGCTGCTGAGCCCAGTCCAGGATGTGCCTGGATTCCACTTTGAGCCCAAGGCTAGTTTGGAGACTGCCCTTATGATTAGTTGGCTGGTGAGATGTCCCTGAAGCCAGCCAGTCTTTGATTCACCAACAGTGGATTGGTCTGGAGAGCTCCTGCTTGAATTCATGTCCCACTTTGCCGCTAACTGGATGCTTGGGGTCTTTTATAAGCCTGAAATCTCTTTTAATGCCATTTCAATTCTTATGAAATCTGAAGGCCTGGCTGGAACAAGCCTCTAATTTTCTTCAGAGTAGATGAAGACAGAATAATGTCCCTTGCTGCACCACAGCCCTTGCCCTGATCACTACCCCCATTTTTGTCATCCCAACCCCATTCAGCCTTAACAAGTAGGTAAATCTCAGTGATCTGGATAAAAACTCCCAATATATTGAGGTTCTTCTGACTGTATAATTTCATTTTTAAGAAGATTGAGATAAGACAAAGTCCTAAACTTGTCAACAGCTCATCCATATTGACAGCAAATTTGGCTGATTTACAGATAGCTTATTGAGTAGAAAGACTATTGGGAATTTTAGTTGTTTCCTTAATGAAATAATGGCCTTTCAGTCAGAAGTTATTTACAATGGCTGCACTCCTCACAATAGGAATGAAATGTTATGATTTTGTTTGTCCTGAGATTACTTTGCAAAAGTCAATGCTGTGTTATATCAAAGTGTTGACACAGAATTAAAATTTATTTCCTAAAGTGAGATTCAGCTGACATTACTCAGGAAGCTCAAAATTCAGAGACAGCTTTAGACAACTTTTTGAGTCAGGAGGAAAACATGGGCAATGTCCCTGTTAGTTTATAGTCGGGGCACACAGGATTGGATGTGTAGATTGAATCAATTCAGGCTGAAGTCCTAACACTGAATGCTGTAGCCATTTCAAGGGTATTTCACTTTGGTCTGGTTTATTCCCATTCCCGTTTATAAGTAGAAATTATCAGGAACACTCCTAGAGATTAGTTTCTAGTTTGAAAATAACCTGTTTGTGCTTGCAGAAGTTGAATTAATAAATGAATTATGCTGAATTGAAGTACATCAAGTGGAGATAATCAAGACAGTCACAGCAAAAGTGCACTCCACCTTCCCATATATGTATATATAGATAGTTATATATAGTTTTATATATGTATGTGTATGTCTAGTTATATATATAGTTATATATTCTGATACTTATTATTATTTTAGGCACTCCCAGATAGTAATCTGCTTCAAAATTTCTCTCTTAAAAAGTTTTATTTCTTCCCACTAGCTACAGGAAAAACTCAATTAACTATACCAGGCTTAAGCAATTATTTGACACCTGTATTATAGCAGATAAATATCTCTATTTATCTAGTAGAAATGGTGAAAACAAATCCTCTTCAGGGTTTTCTTCAGCCAAAGGATGTTAAAACACATGTAGTGAAATATAGATGTGCCCTTGATGCTAAGCATGCAAGGCAGAGATGGAAAGGGTAAGAAAAGGAGAAAATTAAATAACTCCATCACTCAAAGCGAATGAAAACATAACAAATGTGGGACTTCAGAACTGGCAGCTGCTTTTGAAACACTCTCTTCCCCATTCAATGCTATAAAATGGTACATGTATTATAAATAAATATATTGAAAATATATTAATTTAGAAAAATAAATAAGCAAATGGTAATTTGATACAGGTACAGGGAATCTAAAAAGTTTAAACATGGTGATCTAGTCACTGGTCTTGAAAGTTGTTCAGTGTAAAACTGGAATTTTGATAGGTGGATTTTTACCAGGTGGATCTCATGAGCACCATCAGGTGAGTTTTCACTGCTGAATCTTAGAAATGCAGAATTATTAATGCTGGAAAAGACCTCTAGGATTATTAAGTCCAATCATTAACCCAGCACTGCCAGGTCCACCACTAAACAACGACCCAAGGGCCACATCTACATGCGCAGCTAATGCAGAGCCATGCCCTTACTGTGACCTTCCAGGAACTCACAGGGGTTTATAAGAAAGAGGAGGAGAAACTTTGTGTTGTGCAAGGACAAGGGGTGATGGTTTTAAGCTAAAACAGAGTTGATTTAGTCTAGATATGAAGAAAAATACAATGAAGGTGCTGAAACATTGGCACGGGTTGCCCAGAGAGGTGGTGGATGCCCCATCCCTGGAAACATTAGTCAGGTTGGAAGGAGCTCTAGGTAACCTGGCCTAGTGGAAGGTGTCCTTGCTGATGCCAGGGGGTTGGACTAGATGGCCCTTAAATGTCCCTTCCAACCCAAACCATTTAATGATTGTGCAGTGCTTCCTTCTCCCAATCAGTGTCGCAGCAGTAAAATGCAATGCCAGGAAACCTCCATCCTCTGATGCTTCTCCTGGACCCAAGGCAATAAACTGGCCCCAAGACAGTAAAAATATGACTGTCAATTTATCCCCTAATGAAACAGTGCCAAGGCAAGAGCCACAGGGTGAAGCAGGGGATGGTGGTGGAGGGAGGAACTAAACTGTCTGCTCACTTGAAATAAAGCAGGCAAGATTACAAGACTCATGTACAATTCTCCATGGTCCCTAAAGTCTCTTGCAAAAAGGTAGAAATGAACTAATTTATTAGTAAAATCACATCAGGGGCAGTAATTTCATGTTAGTGAATTTACATGTAATAACATTAGATTTCCAGCCCTCCATATCAGCACACTGTGGCCCTCTTGGATGATGAATGAGCTGCCTAAAGAAAGATGATAGTTTGATTGTTTTCACAGTGAACGGATCAGCATTTTAATTTCTTGCCTCTGTGTTTATTGCTTATTTGGCCCCTTGCTCAGCTTGTAAAAACTTGGCTAAATGGAAATGAATAAATGTAATTACTGCGGGTGACAGTGGTAATCTGTGTGGCTTTTTCATATTGCCTTTGCCAACGTTAATCTAATCACTAGACAATATGTGTCACTGCACAAATACACTGACAGAAAGCAGAGTCCTCTGTCAGTGCCAAGGATATGGAGGCTAGAAGGAGTCCCTGCTGGTGGGGGTCTGTTGCTGGGACAAGGCTTTAATACTCTGACCTATAGATGATGCATATCATCACTTTTATATACCCTACATCCTGTTCAGGAGGAACAGCAGTAGTAGAAACCAGTTCTGAAACTGAAAGCAAGATTTTCCCAAGTATTTTTGCTATTTGGATCTCTCCAAGAGGCTTGACAGTGTCTCTGTGTGTTATGGTCTCATCTCAGGTGGTATTTGCCTCCTTCTCTGCTCAGAAGCTTGGCTGTGTATGTCTGTCTTATCCCAGGTATGGATGGCTTTTCAAAGCCAGGACTCAAGGATTGAGAGAGTATTTTTTTCACAAAAAGAGGCAAAAAAATGTGCATGAGAATAACAGTTCTGTTGCCTAAGGCTTTGTTGGACAGTAGCCTGAGGAAAAACATCTGTTACCTGACAGAGTGCAAGGATGTGAATTTATGGGGATATCATCTTCCTATTATCATTAGGCAACAAGAATTCATGGGGATTTACTTCTTTTCCAGATATCACATAAGAAGTGAGATTCAGCTCTAGGTCCAAACATCTACTTTTAAATATGTATACACCTACATAGATGTATAGATATGATCTGTGTGTTGAAGCTCCCATTGTAGTCAATGGAAGTCACAATGGAATTCCACAAATGCATTTCAACTGCCTTTGTAGTTATTTCTATAATGCCATTTTAAATATCTAAGAGATATCATCATGGGCCCAGAAGACACAACACAGGACTTAAGGGACACCCGTACCCTTCTCAGGAGACAGCTGGCAGTCTGAAACGACAATCTCAACCTACATTTGGGCAACAGAGACCAGAGGGTTATCCAGTTTCCCAATGTATATTTTGGGATATGCTGAGCAGCTCTCTCAACTTCATATTGGTCTTATTGGACTACAGTGAGTCAGTAAGTTTGTAATTGTCACTTACAAGGCCATTTGTGCTGTATCACACCACTCCAGCTGGCATCCAGCTGATAGTCCTGAAGAGTGAGTGAAAGTGAGAAAACTCCTGGGTTGAGATGAAGACAGTCAAAAGCAAAGACTTTGCTCACAAGCAAAACAAAACAGGAATTCATTCACACTTCCCATCCACAGGGAGATGCTCAGCCATTTCCAGGAAAGCTGGGCTCCATCACCTGCAGCTGTTACTTGGAAGGACAAACACCATAATTCTGAACATCCGCCACCCTCCCTCCTTCTTCACCCAGACTTTATTGATGAGCATGGCACCAATCTGCTCTGGAATGTTGGGTCAGTTGGGCTCAGCTGTCCCAGCTGTGGTCCTTCCCAAATTCTTTTGCACACCCCGACTACTCACTGGTGGGGCAGTCTGAGGAACTGTATTGACCCTGTTGAAGGTGCTGCTCAGCAGTAATTAAACCATCCCTGCAGTATCAGCACTGCTTACGTCACAAATCCAAAACACAGCCCATTCCAGATTCTATGTGGATCATTTATGACTGGTCTTAGCACTGTGTGTGTCCAGCACAGTGGATTGAAGGACGATGGCTTGCATGGGAAGCAGGAAGACCCAAACCTGTTCATGGGTGCCAACTAAAAGATTTATGGAGGCTGAACAAAAAATAAATAGTGTTAGTCATGTGACCATAACCGCAAAACATCAGGAAACATCAGGAAGTTCCATGCTGTGCATAATTCCTTTCTGTCCTATCATCATAGACACTGATGATGTCCTCAGTGTTGTCCAAAAATTGTATGAAAATTGGGCTTACACGTAGAAAAATTATAATCAGAACACTCATGAAAAGAACTAGAGAATGCTGGCACTTACTGCAATTGTAATTCCAAACCCAAGGTGATTTGGTGAAGCAATTCTCCAAGTTAATGATACATGATCTTAATAATTTTATCTCTTGCTTAACTCAAGTGAGATGGATAACATAACATAACAACACAACACCCTGTAAAAATTCATTCCTAGGAACAGGATCTGTGATTGGTTCTTTACTTAGTGTGAAAGAACAGGGAGCCAAAATTAATGTAACAGATCTTGGAACATTCTAAATATCTACAACTGGCTTTTCCATGTCCTATTCCCCAAACTGCCACATGTACACAAAACATGTGCAAGATAAGGCTCCAATTTAAATTTACAGAAGTCACAAAGGCCACACCTGTGCTAGTAAATAAAACTTTTCCAGTACAGTCTCTGCTCTGGAGTCATTTGGCATTTTCTGGATGGGACTCTGTGATTAAACTCTTTTAGACTTCCAGAATAATGTGATCACACCCAGACTGCCCACTGGGAATCATTTTATCTCAGAATGGCTTGGGTTGGAAGGATCCTTAAAGACCATCTGGTTCCAATCCACCTGCCATGGGTAGAGAAATGGTTCATAGCTGATGCTAGCTCCTAAAATATATCCAGAATTTGACTAAGAAGTCTCAGTTCCCTTGTCTAAGCTACATTGGCAGCAGTTCCAGCTCCACCATGGTGGTGACCACTACAGATGCACTGAGAGAGGTGCACAATATGATTTCTTTACTGTCTGATAAGAAGAATCAGAAGCAACTCTGGGATCTGAACTTTGGCTGTCTAGGAATAGTTTTAACCATGAGATTACCACCTTGTACCAAAGTTCAGCCAGGAATGGCTCCTGCCTTTCTTTGCCTCTTCTCTGTTACCTCTGATATCCGCAATTGTGCACTTCTTAACCACCCTCCTTACATACAGTCACTTAATAGCTTTAAGCTGAAAGAGGGTAGAATTTCATTGGATATTAGGAGGAAATTCTTCCCTGAGGGTGGGGAGGCCCTGGCACAGGTTGCCCAGAGAAGTTGTTGGCATCCAGTCCCTGGAAGTGTTGAAGGCCAGGTTGGACATGGCTTGGAGCAAACTGGGATAATGGAAGGTGTCCCTGTCCATGGCAGGGGGTTGGAATGAGATGATCCCTAAGGTCCTTATCTACCCAAACCATCCTGTGATTCTATGATTTATACATTTCTCTCACTATCTTTTTCTGCTTTCTGTAGGTCAGCACTGCCTGGATGAAGCTCCAGGTACATCAGCATCTTCAGTGCCACCACTTTGGATGTTTCTGAGAACATTCCTCAGGTTTCCCAGTTCATTTCTGCGCCTCCCAGTGCTTTAAGGCTGACAGCCATTGTTGGCAGAGCCAGAGGTTCACATCTTTGTCAGATTTACAGCTCTGCTCAGAATCCCTCCACACAACACCGAAAGGTTATGCTGCCACTTAATCTCTTCATCTACTATTTCACTACATCTCTTATCCTCACTTGGGTTTGTTTGACTTACTTAGATTCTTTTGTACTTTCTTCTGGCTGTTCTATCCACAGTTTATGCATCAATTTAACTAAATCATTTTAGAAACCAATTTAGTTAAATCAGTGCAAACCCCTTGGGTAGAACCAGATGGAGAATACCTTTAATTGATTTAATGTGAGTCAGAATTTTTTTAGTTGATTTGCCCTATTTTCTTGTTGACATGAATCAGCAATACCCCACCATCAACGTGAACTTAGGTCTCTCACATGTATAAAGTGGGGAATCTGTCCGTGAGAAAACAGGTCTCCTTATATTCCCAAGGTATTTGAATATAAGTTTTCTCTTTTGCTGCTTTCTCTGATTAAAATAGTCCATTTTTTAAAAATACAATGATTCATAAAAAAGAGGTGAGAGGAGCAAGAGGCTCTGGAGAATTGCAATGGCATAGAAAGCCAACACTGCAAATACAATGCATGCCACAAGTGTCTTGGAAGATGTAACTATTCTTCTAATAAAAAAGTTGGAAAATTTATTCCATTTCACACTGCCACCATTCCTAAACCCCTCCATTAACCAGGCTGTGAGGAAAACCTAAATACACAACAGGGCTGCAAGGACCTTCCTGCAAGTTTCTCCTGAGCAGAGGCTGAGAGAAGCTGGAGTGGGAAAGGAATTCACTTCACTGTCCCGTCCCATCTGTGGACAGAGATCCTTGTATCCCATGTTCTATCTGTCATGGACACTAAATTATTCTGTATGAAGAGACAGTCCATAATTCCAAAATAATTGAATGTGGGAATTTAAATTGCAGTCATCTGCACATCAATCTAAAGGAGCCTAAACTTTGTTGTTTCACCCAATGTTAAACTGAATGAAACAAAACTGAATTAAAGCCACTTTAATTCTGAATGAGAGAGTCCACACGGTGTTTTAATTTAGTTGAACTAATCCACTTCTAAAATTAATTCAGATTAATTTTCCTCAGTATCCCTGAGCAGATCTGCAAAGCTGCCTGAGGGAGTTGGGAGCAATTTCCCTGTACATGGAAATTGAACGAAATAGGCTTCAGTCCAATGGCAACTCCACAATAGTGCCTTGTTTCAGCACTGTTGTTCCAGAATTAAATAAAGAATCATTCCAGATTATCTGTTGTGCTCTACGCCCTCATCCTGCCTTCCCTCACAATAATTTCCTTAATCCCAACAACATGCAAATTGAACCATGAGGTATCCAAATCCCCCATTAAATTCCTCTCTACAAAATTAAATGACAACATGGCAGAGCAATTTAGGTTCAAGTAATTTTTATGGGAAAAATTCCTTCCAAAATGCAAATAAACATGCCTTCACCCTGCTCAGGAGGGCTTTGAATTTCAGTGGATCTGGGGCTAATTGGAACCCTGAAACCAGCCAAAGTGAAACTCCTCAGTGTAGCTTATGTTGAGCTAAATGTAGTGAGACAAGTATGTGTTAAAAACAAAGAAACAAAAAGGAAATCAAACTGACTTTTAAGAGTTGTAATACTCTGGTTTTTATTAGTACAAGAGAGAGTTTACATATATTCACCAAAGTAGTACATTGACAGGAACATTTTCTTTGTATATAAAATTGCAATTAAGTCCATGCTTTTATTTCAATTTAATTTCTTCCTGATTTCTTATGATTTCTTAAATATTTCTTTTTTTTATGTTTTAGAAAAAACTTACAGCAAAATTGCTTTTTTGCATCTCATTTTTATAGCAAAAAATTTGTTAGCTTTTTCTCCTCTAGAAATTCTCTTTTTGAGACGATAAAGCCATTTAAACTTTTGGGGATAAACTTAGAGTACAGCCCATAAGAATCCTGAAGCATGTGAAAAACAATGTTCAGCACTTTGTACTAACACGGTGCTGCAACTTGTGAACTCCTGATAGAATTCTCACTTTGAGGCAGCCAGTTTTGGAAAATCAATAATCAGGCAGCAGAAGGACTTGCAGGCACAAAACAGAGCTTTTTTTTTTCAACACTGGAAAACAGATTTTACTGCTGAACTTCTTCACTAAAAGCAGTGACTGTGGGTCATAGTCATCAATGATTCAGGTGAAAGCATTTATCATGTTTTCTTCACTCCTCCTTTCTCTTAACATTGTTATTTTTTCTTGCTCATTGTATAAAATGGACATATTTAAAATAGGAAGGTTTCAGATGCCTCTTGCAATCTGGATGAGGAAAAGCTGCATGTTCCACTTGGATCATCTGGAGGGACAGTTGTGAGAGAGACAGTACAGAAGGGAGCTTGTTATAGCAAATAAACTGATATTAGAATGTAAATTCTTCTAATCTAGTCATTATCTCTTTCTGAGATAGAGCTGTTAGAGCAGTGGGTGGAAAAATGTCTATTTTTGTTAAACGTCCTGTTGGTGGCAGCAGTTACAGTGCATTTAATCCAGCAGCAAAAATAAAAACCTGTTCTGGCCAGGTAACATGAGAGTTTGCAGGCAGAAAGGTGATCTCAGGTGACAATCTCAAAAAGCTGATGACTTTGTTCTGGCTTCAGCAGTTCAATTTACACTAAAAAACAAGGAAAAGAGGAGGGTGGGGGGGGAAAAAAAATAAAAAGCTGTCCCAGGAACACTGCAAGGCAAAATTTTGGGTGAGAGTAAGAGCTGGCAAAGCTGGGCAAATAAAAGATAATTTGAGAGTTTGGTCTGGGGAAAGTGATGGACAGTGAAGATTCAGAGGGAGAAAGAGCAGGAGGCGGGGATGGAAACAAGCATCACTGAGTTTAAGGAGTAAATAGCATCCTTTTATCTACCTTTCAATCAGAGGGAAAAAAGAACTTCCAGAGAGTAAGTAAAAATTTTTCCTCTTTCCCATTTTTTCCTGAGATATCAGACTTTAGAAGCAGAATTTTTCATACTTTGCTGCTGACTTCAGATGTTTCTGGGTTTAGACCCCCAGCTGGGGTCACTTTCAAAAGCGGCTACCATCTTTAAATCAGATGAGCATACAGTTATTAAAGCTGAAGGATCCTAAAAATGATGTAGAGATTGAGAGAAATAATTAGCAGTGTCTGTAGTTATAGGACAATGGACAGCAGTTTAAAACTGAAAATCAGTGGGTTTAGATTGGAGATAAAAAATAAATTATATTATAAGGGTGAAGAGTCACTGGCACAGGTTTCCAAGAGCAGTTGTTGCTGCTCCATCCCTGGAAGTGTTCAAGGCCAGGTTGGATGAGGCTTGGAGCAGGCTGGGATGGTGGAAGATGTCCCTGCCCATGGCAGGGAGTTGGATCTACATGATCTTTAAAGTCCCTTCCAACTCAATCCATTCTGTTATTTTATGGTCTATAATATCAGTCACTGTATATCCTTTCTACTAATTTTGAGTCAGGCACCTCATCATTGATGGTGCTTTTGATTTACTGGCTTCCTTAATTTCAAAAGGGGATGAGTAGTCCAATTACAATTCTTTCTTTCATCAGCACCTCCTCTCAGAGGCCTGGGGAGACTGGAGGGTGCAAGGATAAAGAAGGAGTTTGGAGGAACAAAAAGATAATCTCGTACTAGAGAACAGTTATGAGGTAGTCTACACCATTTTATGGATTAGGAGCAGATCCTGGTGATTTATTAGACTGCTGACACAATTTCCTGTGGATTGGATTTCTAATGCCAGTTTCTGCCTTGTAGGAGGAGTTTGTGCACTGGGGACAGTACTGAGGATCTGGAAGGGAGACTAGAAAGATATTTTGTACCTGAAAGGTGCAAATCCTTTTGCACAGCCAACACTCTGTGTTGACTGTGTAATCTGACTTTGTTGGCTGTGTAATCTGACATTTCTTAAGCAAACATTCAGGAGTGCAAAGTTTTCAACTTTTTCAGGGAGCTCCCAAGCTCCCCTTTGCCCAGCAAAGCTGGATTGTCTTCCTTATAGGCAGCAGCAAAGTTCCTTGGAAGAAAATGAGAAGAAAACAAAACAGACAAACCTCCAAGTCCCCAAGGGAATGAACAGAAATAAACACAGCCAATGTGGAAATCAGTGTTGATTCCTGCCATCAGATTCTCACTCTGTTTGACCTCGGGAGCAGCACTGACATGTACCAGAGGGCAGGGAGTAGGAAAAAAAATAGGTGGGACACGTGACATGTGCAGTGGGGATATCTGATGTGTTTTAAAAAGCTCTGTGAAGCTGTGGATATAACCTACCTCCCAATAGTTATACTAAACTATTATTTAGGTAAGAAATAGAAGTGGAATATCTTCCAGTATGTCAGGCTTTAATAAACCAGGAGTTTAAGGGAGCATCCCCATTTTTTCATTCAGGGATTTTAACTACCCTTTGTTTAATTTCCAGATTTCTAGGGCCCGAGATTATAGATATTTTTTTCCAGTTTTGATAGAACTAATAAATTAAGACTCAGATTAATGTCATCACATTTTATCTGCCTTAAACTCAGCCATCTGATCTCAGCTAATTCCCAAAGAGGACAGAGGTGTCTCCAACAGGCAAATTGTGTCATCTGTGATTCACATCTGTCCCGAGAGAGTAAAACTTGAGACCAGAATCAACTGCAGTTGTCTTTACCTGGTGGCTACCTGGTTGCAGGGCCTTATTTTTCCTCCCCCTCCCCAGCTAATTCAGTTTGTAAAGTCTTATTAACACATGATATCATCCCTTACATAATCCAGGTTGCTCTCTTCTCCTTCTCTAGTTCCATGCTGCATCTCCCAGATTTGATGTGATGGAACTGCCATTTGCACTTTTGCTTTTCCAGGAGAGGAGCTTGCAGTACACCCAGAGATGCAGATATCCCTTGTAACCACTGTTGAAAGAGAGGAAAGCACATGTTAATTTTGAAAGGTGTCATGTCTGTATTTGCAAAGCAAAATACTTCAGATTTGAAGCTTAGGTTAAAAAAAATGTTGTTTCCAATGGTCAGGAAAAAAAATCTGTCCATCTTGACCAAGACACATATGAAAGTTCCAAATGTCAAAGTGTGGGTCAAGGCACAGAGACATTCTTGTGTCTTAAACAAGCAGCTAAATGGATGAACTGAGGAGAGGAGCATCATCTGTCCCATTAGCCGTCAGCTGCTGATCGCCCCAGGCCAAGGCAACATATTGGGGGACTTTTGTTATATTTTCTTTTTCACTTGGCTAGTTCTGCTTGAGTCAGTGGTTCAGACTAATTACTAGAAAATAAATAATAAAATATGTAAGAGCCTCAGCAGGAGTGAATATCTGTGCATACAGAAAGAGCCAGTTCAGGTCTCAACAAACTCGCCACAGAGCCAGGAAATTTAGCAATAAAGTGAACAAGAACAATGAAAATGTACTTAACTTTGTTCTGCTTTTTATTCACTTGATCAGTGTCTGGACAGAGTTACCACCTTCAGTCTCAAAGAAAACAAGTGGTATTTTTGTTGCCTTGGGCTCCATTTCTTGTTTTTTCCACAAGTGGCAGAGCAGTGCAGTGAGGGTAGAACTAAAGATATTCAGATATGAGTGATGGCATTAAACCTGGCTCACTTTAGTTTGTGTTAGAAATTAGAATGTCAGACCAAATTTCTTCTCCAGCATCTCTTTATGGTCAATGGAAAGAAACAGACACTTTCTCAGAGCAATTTTCCTAACCCATTTTTGACACATATTTTAAAAAGGGATCAGTTGTCCTGTCCAAGAACTTTCACTTCTCATTGTTGATTTTAGAAGATCTCTAGAAGTGTGTAATGAATAGACAATAGAACAAACTCAGGAAAATGCTGGTGACTGAAGTTTCTAGAAAAGTTGGCAATGATACAGAAAGCATCAGAATTGAGAACTTTGGGAAATTTTCACTGGGACATATTCATCATTTGATATGTGGAAAATGAGCCTATATATATTTATAGGAGAGAATGGAACTTATCTGGGCCAAAATATAAATAAAAATTTGGTAAATAATGCATAAACTAATGCTACTTTCACTTTATGATGATGGATTACATTCAGTTCCTGTTAGAGTTGTTGTGATTTCCTTTTTTGATGGACATTCAATATGTTTAAATAATGCAAGTAACTCTTTGTTTGTGTCTGTGCTACAGCTCTCTCATCAGATTCTCATGCCTTGGCCCACTTAAACTGATTTCTAAACATGGAATAGGTAACATATTGTAACTCTAGACACTTTGGTTCTAGAGAATAATTTATAAATTGAATAGTTGTGATGGCTGATTACCTGCATGATTCAAGACATAAATCCAATAAAAACAAAGCTGTTTCCAAAGTTGTGGGTCTCTCACAAACATAGATGGAACCAGGGGCTTGAGTTTACCATCATCAGCAGGACCAAGAATAGTTAAGAAGGTGTTGATTTGGGTATCTTGGCCAAGTGCCACCTGATTATGAGCCTCTGTTACACCCAAAGCTGCTCACCAGCAAGCAGCTGATGTTATTTGCAGCATGGAAAATTGAATGAAGGAAGGTTAGCAGACATTTGAGGGAATTAATCAGATCATTGGAAATTTGGCATTAAATGGCATTGTACCATAACAATGAAAGTTTCCTTTCCAGAACGTGTTTGTGAGGACGTCAACATTTTTTAGTTTAATCACAGAATTGCAGAATCATTTAGGTTGGAAACAACCTCCAAGATCATCGAGTCCAGCCTGTGACCAATCCCCACCTTGTCACAGAGCCAGGAGCACTGAGCGCCACCTCCAGTCACTCCTTGGACAGCTCCAGGGATAATGACTCCACCACTGTCCATGGGCAGCCTTTTGCAATCCCTAAGAACTCTTTCCATTAAAAAGTTCTTCCTGATGTCCAACCTGAACCTCCCCTGGGGTAGCTTGAGGCTGTTTCCTCTTCTCCTGTCTATTGTTCCCTGGAAGAAAAGTCCGACCCCCACCTTGCTGCAGCTTCCTTTCATGACTCTGTTTAGCATCCAAACATTACTGTGAACGAGCAAAATACTTTTATTTACTTCATTCATATTCAGAACAACATTCAGGAGACCAGTGGGTTAATTTATTTCTTTTTCCCATGGTACTCATCCAATTAAAAGTGTATTTTTTTAAATTTTCTTTTTCCAGCACTACTGTTTAAGTGAAAAGCTTTTAAACACTCCTGCAGATCTCAACTAATTTTAGCACATGGAAATGTGAGGACTAAAGAAAAAGTAAATTGAGTTTCTAGTCTTGGAAAAAATATATACATGGCCTTATACAGTATATATTTGTGGTCAAGAGAGCTCAAAAGACAGGAAAATAACTCTCTTTAGGATGGACATCTCATTAATGTCCCAAAACCAAGAATGTTAAGTCAGTCTTATTTGAATCAGAATTGGATTCTTACTCAACAATAATTGATACAAAGAGTTACATTAACAGCTTCAGAAGTTTCATAATACTTCAACAAATGTATCTTTTCAGTAATCTTTTAAAGTAATTTTAATCTTGTTTCTTAACTTTAACCTTTGATGGTCCCAAATGAAATTACATCATATTTGGAGGACTAGAGACTAGCAAGCCTTGCTCTTACTTGAAGCTACCTGGTAACAGAGAGCAGAAGAATATTGTGTGATATTTTCATTAAAATAAATATTTCTGTGAAAATTTAAAATCTTCTTTAAGCTGTGTACTTATTTTCTATTGGAATAAGGAAAGAGCACATGTAAAAATGACCACTGTGGGTGAGACATTGGTGCACAGAGAGATGAACTTCAACATTTAGATAATTTTTGAAAATGAGTGGTACTGTTTTTAACATATTTTTAATCATCTCACTTGGGGTCTAGTTTTCAGCCAAATCCTTCAAATCTGGATTTATATACATAAGAATTCAATGCAATGAAGATAAAGATCATCATAAAAGTTACAAGCCTTTGTAGTTGACCAGGATTTTATTAGCTAAAGCTACAATTCATAAAAGACCTTTAAGCTGATGGAGGGTAGATTTAGGTTAGATGTTTTTCCCTGTGAGAGTGGTGAAGCCCTGGCACAGGGTGCCCAGAGAAACTGTGGCTGCCCCTGGAACCCTGGAAGTGTCCAAGACCAGATTGAACGGGGCTTGGAGAAACCTGAGATGGTGGAAGTTCTTTCTGCCCATGACAGGAAGTTGGAATGAGATGATCTTTAAGGTCCCTTCAAACCCAAATGATTCTATGATTCTATGAAAAAAAAAAACTAACCAAAAAACAAACAAACAAACAAAAAAAAAAAAAACCCAACCAAACAAAAATTATCAATTTGCAAAGCTTTTCATCCATCCATATTTCCATCCATGTTTGATACCAGAGACTTTTAAGTGGAGGCAGAGAAGGAGCAAGAGACAATAAAAATTTTTACTCTATTTCTACCAATAAAATAAACTTGACTTGTACCCTATGTAGTCACCCACAATCCCAGCTACAGTCACTGTGAAAAGTGCTGTCAGGGAGCAATTTAGCCCAGGCCAGTGGTGCACCACCCTCTGGGGAAGCCCATCCCTTCCCATGGATTATGGAGGGAGCCCAGGACCACTCTGCATCTAAACAGGAGCTGCAGTCAAACTCCATGAACGAGGACCACGATGTGCCAGCAAGCTGCAGTCCTTGAGGGCTTAGTCCTGCCACTGTCATCAGAATCAATTATATTACTGAATAAATCAATTAAATGCTGTTTAACCCCAACAGAAAGAGAGAAAAAGATCCTTTGTGAGAAGGAGACTGGAATGAAGGTTTTTTCCATAGGAAAATCATGGCTGGACTCCAAGCTATTTTATAAGTCTGATTTGTGTTTCCTCACATGTTCTTTTGGTACATTCATCTGCTTATTTGTTTAACGAATGTGGTGCTGGTGAGAGATGCTGGATTGATGCCTTGGGGAGAACAAAGTCCTTTATTTGTCCCCAGGCATGCTAGAGCAGTGCTCCACACCCACAAGGCTTCCTTCTGACCCGAAAGGACCACCTTTAAGGGGTAAAAAGTAGTTTAGTTTCCCGGGCCTTTTGAAACTTGCCCTTTCCTCTGGATCTACCAGCAAGGGACGTGGGGTCATTGGAGCTTATTTTTACAGACAAGGCCACACTGTCAAGGGTTTCACTTCACATCCAAAGCTTGCTCGTAAATTTTGTTGGCCTTGAAATCTCACAACAGCAGGATTTTAATTTTTTTCTAAAGGCAACTGCTGGCTAGGCTGGCAGTACTTTTTTATCAGAGTCTTCTCTGATCCTATTTCAATTCAGGAAATTATAAATGTCATGAAAATATAAATAATAATGATAATAATAAAGAAATTATGGCAAGAATGTTAAAACTCACTCCACAGTAGTCTATACCTCATTTCCTCATACAAACCTCAGTAAAAAAAAAATATTTTATGCCACGCTTTGCTCTTAGCCAGGTTTCTTCTCCTTTATCTCTCAGCACAGTTTATTGTCTTGAAGGTTGTTTGCTAAAGTTAGCACACACCTCTGGCTGTTCTCCTGCACTTGTGACATTGAAAACCTCATGTAATATTTCAGACCATCAACAAATCATTTTTCAGGCAAATATTTACAATTGACAACACCCCAATGCTCCCTACCAAGGCCTTGAAAAAGCTTCTGCAGGAGAGAGGGAGGAGGATGGAGAAAGAGAACAAAAGAAAGAGAGAAAGGAAGATAAACTTCCCAAACCGTCTTTGACAAATTTTGGGAAAATATTATTTTTTTAAATTTTCTTTATCATTGGCTAAAGATTGTTGAAGTATGGAATGTTGTCAGTCTGAAGCATCTATGGGTGAAATCTTTTCTGAACATGGGTTCCAGGCTTTGCTTTGTAATTTGGCTCAATAAAGGGTTTTTTTTCCTGAGATTTGGAGAGTCCCCATTTCATCCAAAGGACAAACTCCCAACAGAGGGAAGCAGGAACAGAGTCCTAAACATTTTCTTTCTTGAGTGAAAACCACCTAAACTCCACCAATGTGGATTTCCCTGCTCTGGCATCTCTTCTTCAAAGGAGGGGAGGCTGCTTTGAAAACAATATCCCGAATCTCCTGCTGGGTATGAGATAAACACACTCACTATGGGTCTTTTTCAGTACCTTGGGTTGCTGAGGAACTCCTGATTATAAGCATGTGCCGGTTCCTACTCTCTCTGTATGAACAGGTCTGAGGGCTTGGAAATCCAGAGCTCCATGGGTAAATCTGTTCTAAGTGGTATCTGCAACGTCTCATTATAAAAACTGCAAAATCAGAGCTGCTGTGCCTTCCTCTCTTAATGTATTTCTTTACTGAGTGTGTCAGGAAGCACCTTCCATTTTCATATTTGATAAATAAAAAGAGATAGGAGTGCTGCAAAATACTTGATACCACTCATTAACAAATCTAGGGCATCCTCCTCAAATTATCAGCCTGTGCCCTCCCTTCATCTTTTCTCTTTCCACCTCACCCCCCAAAAATCAAGCAGGAAATTTTCCACAGGAAACTGCTTTTATTTCTGTTATCATTATTATTTCTTCCCCCTCCCTCCTTCCAATCAGGAGTGAAAACCCAAAGACTGATTTCCCAGGAAATCCAACATTTTGGGTGTTCTGCCATTGATGCTGCATTCTTAATACCAACCCATCCAAATGTGTTATCATTAAAACTTCATGGCCACCGTTTTATTTATTTATTTATTAGCAGCACCAGCACCCCTCTGCTCGGCAGAGCTTCCTGCCTTTCCGATTTCAGCAGCGCCTGACCCCATTTCAGTCAATTTTCCATATCCTGCCTGTCTCGTATCCGCCGAGGGAACACACTGATGCTGTGTTTATGTTAATTTTATGCTCTCTGAGTTGTGTCTGTTATTCAAAGCAGTTGAAGCAGTTATTGCCAGTAATCTTATTTCTGCACGAGCCCCGGGGGCAGAGCAAGCCTCGGAGCCGGTCCTGCAGACCGTGTCAGAGCCATCACAGCCTGCTGGTAAATGGCAGCTCTTTCCTGCAGAATCTGATATCAGTTACTTGGCAAACACAGTAATAAAATGAAACAAATCAGATTTTCAAGTAAATAAACCAGACTTCAATCGCAGCAACAATGGTCAGGACAACAGGATTTTAATAAGTGATGCTATACAGGGGAAAATATTGGAGTGCTGCAGCCCTTCTTCTTCCTGCAATCCCCCTGATCCAGCCCAAAATTATCAGGCTGAACCTTTGCAGAATGAAAGCAAACAAAAAAGAATACCACCAGGGTGGAGTCTGCTTTCCCCATTGGTAAAAAGGGAACTCACTGATGGCATGTGTGGAAATTCCCCTGCCAAGGTGCTCTGATCTGTTGTGTTGGGCAACAGAAGCAGAACATGAATTTTTATTCTTGATTTTCTGCTCCATAATATCCATGGGTCGTTGCATGAGACCAAGGGAAAGGTGTTGACCTTTTGTTTAGAAAAGCCAAAGAGTAATTCATGGCTTTGCCACCATTTTATTGGGCATGAGTAGTTTAAGGATGCATTTTACAGGGTCCATCACATTTTCAATAAGGCTTTACAGCCAACAAATTCACCCCCTTCCTTGGTGCCTTCCCATAAGACAGACAGCTAGCAGATAGAAAAGGTGTTTTATTCTAAAACAGCAGTTTGACAAAAAGTTGAAATTCTGTATTTTCAGATAGCCTTGTCTTGGAAAGTATTTAAAATTTTGTCAGGAAGCCAATAGCTGGGGGAAAAAAATTGAATTCTGGCCAATATTCAGTTGCCAAAAATGGAAGCCATTTTTCTCATACGAACATTTCCTATAGAAAACTCCAATTTAAGAAACATTTTTCAACAAGAAGACATTTCAAATGGAACATTTTCATGTTTTTCTACTGCCATCAACAGCACTCAGCTTTTATTGTGCAGCTTAAGGCCATGTTTGCAGCATACTGTGCTCTTTAGAAACTTGCCCAGTTTCATTGAGTCCTCTGTAACAGCAGGAGCTCTCATATATAAATTTATATATCCATATATACATAAATGAAACACAAAATTCTGGATTTAATGTCTCCGTGCTGTAGTTTCTCCTCTGTCAAAACTGATTAATAATGCTTCTATTCCAATACTCAAATAATTTTTCAGCTTTTCTGGAAGTGTCTGTCTTCTGTTCTCTACTCTACCTGAATAGCAGAAGTTTTAATCTGATATCACTTTCTCCTCATATTTTGTAAATCTGATGTAAGCATTTGGAACTTTACTTTTTTCTTTGAAATCACACAAAACAGAAGGAAACATTCAGATCATCCCCACCTTCCTCCTGGAGTAATCTTGCTGGTATGCCTGATGGCAAATTAAATATTCCCTGACTGATCACAATCCCTAAAGTGAATTCATGATGTCTAGTCACACCCATTATAAAAGTTCATAGTCCCCTCTTTGTGGACCCTCACAAAATGCATGTTTGGAAATTTTCCTGGTTCAGGAACTGTGAGCTTTAAATGTCAGGGAAATTTCCTCTAACTATTTAATTGTATATCACACGTGTAGCCCATGCTTTTTGCTCTTCCCTGATTCATAATTTTTGAGGATAATCTTTCTGTCTTTAGCTATGTTTGGATCAATTTCTTATGGAGGTAATAGGCTTTGCACATCCAAAGAAGAACAGTGGAGGTGGGGAAGGGGCTGGAGCACCAGGAGGGGCTGAGGGAGCTGGGAAGGGGCTCAGCCTGGAGAAAAGGAGGCTCAGGAGGGACCTTGTGGCTCTGCACAACTCCCTGACAGGAGGGGACAGCC
>JAWWMS010000173.1:109772767-109786512 GCA_035048045.1 Chlorospingus semifuscus
GGAAGAAGTTCATTTCTTCTGATAATGGAGCAATAAATTCTCTTTCTCTGAAAGATTCAGGTGTCCTGTGGCTGCTACCTCAGTGCAAGTCCTTTCTTTAGAAAAAGTATCTTACATAGCATAGTTTCTATTTTAACATTATGCTATAACCTAAAACTATATTTAACACACTACAAAAGATAATTAATACAGCATAACTTTCTAACACAACACATATAATATTCATTTGAATATTTGCAAAAAGGCAATCATAAAATACGCATTTTTCACACAAAATAAGTCCTGACCTAAATAATGTATGGGTTTTGTTTGCTGAGGCGTGAGCAGATACTACTCCTCTGCTTTAAGTGAGCAGGCCCAGCGCCAAAGCTATCAATGGAATTATATCTGCTTATGCTGCTGGGAAGTTCTGCTCTTTGCACAGCACTCACTGAGGTGTAAAATGAGGACTTAATGTTACTTGCTTGGACTCATTTCAAAAGCAATTGCTGCACCTGTTCATACCAAGGCACAAAGTTCTTTTTTTTTTTTTGCCAGAGCCCAACGCCGCAAAACCTGGATTGAAACAATAACACTATCTTTTATATTAATCCACGTTTCTTTATTCTTTACTAATAACCTCCTTTCCAAACTGCATTTTGCCCAAAGAAATCAAAATAAAAATCTGTTTCTGCCTATTAGACAATAAGCAATTCCTTGGCTCTGCAGAAGAAGCGAAATCTTTCTGTATTGCACAATATTGAGTAGGAACAACACACCCCAGCTCCTCTGGAGCTTCATCTTCCAGGTATTAACCAGGCAAATGGGACTCCTCAAGAATAATGCACATTATAGTTAATTCCATACCCTCTGAGTGCAATAAAATAACAGAACAAGTCGGATTTCTCCACAGAAAAATCTCAGTTCTTATCTGCACGGCACAGATTGAGTGAAGAGTTCTCCCCTGCGAGCGAGTCTAAAGCAGCAATGGAGCTGCTCCAAATATCCTGCCAGACTGCAGGGATTGTGCACATGGGGGCCTTGGCTCTGCAAAGCTGTGAAGTTCCTCAGCCTCCACTGGGAGCCCATGTTGCTTTGAAGGAAAATGGAATTTCACCAAAGGGAGAGGATTTTAACCTAAACAAACAAACAGCACACCACGGTATAAAGTTATTACAGTAAGGAGAGAAATCTTCATTGCCCTGTAGCTACAAACATTTGTGTGCCTGGAGGGGACAGAGAAAGTGAGGGATGTGCAGAATTTGTTGATTAATTGCCATTTGTCTGTTAGCCAGTGAAATGCAGCCAAACTGCCAAACCCACAGCGCTCCTGTACGAGCCTGGTGACCTCCAGAGGCTCTTCCCAAATTTTCTGTGAGGTGCACCATGAATTTGGGAGATGTCCATCACCTCTAAAGGTGGCCCAGAGATCCTGGATGGAGGCAGCTGCTGTGGATGGAGCTTTCCATCAGGGAAGGCAGAATAAATCCTCCTACCTTTTAAAATATATTTATTTACAGAGCAAATAGACTCCAAATACTGTTTCTTCCTGGTGTAAACATTGGCTGAAGTGCCTCCCACCAGCAGAGGCTGCACTCAGATATCTCCAATTTTGCACTCCCATCATTCCCATCTTCAATCAGGACATTTATGTTTGGTTACCAGCACAAGTAACAAACTCTCCCAACAATCCTAAAGGGATAAAGACACTCAGGGCAAAGCTGGCACGTTGCTTAAGAGGGCAAAACCTTGTCACCCTTCAGCAGGGCCAATGCTATTTGCACATTTTTATAGCATTCTATTTCTTCAGGTTTGTTCAGGATAAGAAAACTCGTGCAAAATTCACAGCCATTCACTGCCTGCCTCAATGAGTAAGCTGAGGAAAGTTGGGTTCTCTTGAGATGTGGAAGCACTTTTGGGCATCAAGTGGTAAAATTAAATAGAGAGAAAAAAACAACTGTGGGAGCATTATTGTTTTAAAACAATATGTGGGCAATGGGAATATCACATAGCAAACATTTATGTGTAATTCAGAATGTGTTGATCAAAGATCACCATTGGATTATATTAAAGAGTGGGGCTGAATGTTCCAGAAGTACACACATGTGAATTTCAGTGGGATAGAGGTGTCTGTCTTCCTTAGACTCCTCAGAAAAATTAAAAAAAAACCCCATGCTGACTGATTAATGCCTAGTTTGGGCTGGAAATACCAGGTTTAATTAAGTTTTGGTCTAATGGTCAGCTCAGAATAGGGAGGGAAAGATGTGGATGGGGGCAGGAGAGGAAAGATATGGATGAGGGCAGGAGAGGGATTACAGCTGCCAAACACATCCACAAATGGCAACACCATTTTAAGACCCATAGGACCAGAGCTGGAAGCCTTTTATTAGCCAAGAAATTCCCATTTCTGGGAGTGCCCCCCACACGACAGCACTGCACCGTGTGTAACCCAGCTCCTGAGCACAAACCCTGTGTGTGACTCTCGCAGCATCCCATTTGTGTTATGCACCACATCCCCCAGTGCTTTCAGCAGCTCTCTGCAGGGCTCATCACAGGAGATGGATGACAAAGTGTCAGCTCCCCCTGAAGATCTCCCCTCCCTGGGAAGGTACCAATCTGAGCTGCCACAAGCCAAGGCACGCTCGTGTTCTATCACATGTCAGGAGCCAGCAACAACAGCCTGGAGGGTGCCTTCCCCCCCTCCTCTCCTGTAAACAAAGGAACTCTTTATTGCTGGAGTATCAGAGCTGCAGGAAAGCTGTGAATCCTGACTGCTACACGGCACACAGAGCTCCTGCTCCTACAAAAAAACCCTGCTGCTGCTGATGCTGGAGGCTTTTATCTGCAAGGCACCTCAGGCACCCTCACACAATTCATTCTGGGTATTTCAGAGTGATTCCAGTGATGGGATTTCAGTCTGCTTTTAAGGAAGATGCCACCACTACACAAACAGAATATAGAGCCTTGGTTTAAATTGGGTGGAGGTTATTTTAATTTCACATATATAATTTAATTAAATAAATTAAATTGCAATACAATACCATGGTTGGGACTGGCCTCAACTCTTTGCGGGGAGTATTTCACCTTAGAAAAATAATGCTATAAAATCAGAATCTCCAATGCTGAAATTTCAAGCATGAAGACACGGATCAGGTGCTTGACACGCAGGTGTTTTCTGCTGGTTCAAATCCACCCCCTCTAGTATAATTTGAGAAAAGGAAGGGTTATCCAATACTTTGTATCTCCCACCCATGACCATATTTTGGATGCCCTTGTGCATCTCAAATGGCACAAAACTCCTGTTTTTGTGTGTCTGGATGGACACACAGCTGTATTGGCATCTGAGTCACGTCATAATAAATTTGTACCATCTGTGCTTGTTCAGGCAGAGCTGCTTTCCTCTCCAGAATCTGTTTCTTTCTCCCTTTATGACATGGGGAATTCCAGATGATTAGCCTTAGTTAGCTAGCTAGTTAGATGAATGGTTGCCTAAATTCTGGCCCATTCCATTACAGCTGTGTATCAACTCTAATGCACAACGTTATGTTTATGTCCTTAACAAGTGGAGAAGAATGCTCTAAGAAACAGTTCCCACAGAGGAAAACTTCCCATTGCCCCTATCCCAGGTGACACCCTGGGAAATAAGATTTTTTTTGTTGCGGAACCCCTGTATGACTTGCCTTAGATAAAGTCTGCTTTTTCCAGATCTCCAGGCTGCTTATGTACCATTTTCAATGGAGTTATGGCTGTGTTACTGCTGGCCAGCGCGAGCAGTGCAGCTCTGCCCCAGCAGATGTTCCCAATGTGCCCTGGTGATAACCCAGATGCTGAGGAGTGGCAGACTGAAGTGGTATCAGTGAATCTGGCTGAGATCTTCATCCAGATAATGAGGTCAGGAAATCCTAATCTCAAGAACCTGCATGCTGATCTCCGGCACCCTTCCTGCCTTATCTCTTCTTAACAGTCCCAGCTCACTACAAGCTGGGAGGAAATGCAGAAATTTTGCAAGTAAAATAATTCAGAGCGTCCTTCCTTCTTGTTTTCACCTAATTTTGGCACTGTTTTATATTCACCAGAAAAAAAAGTATATAAACCTGACATGGTGCAGCAGTGCATCTGTGTCAAACCTCTGACTATGCTCCATGCTCTCCACCAGCACAGCATTGCCCTGATGGGACAGAGCTGCTGTATTAAAGAAAAATAATTTTTCCTGATAGTGGATGGTCTTGTGGAGAGAGCTCCATAAACCCTGAGTGCCTACAAAATCAGAGCCCTGCAGGAGGAGGAAAGGGTTTGTCTTCTCTTGGGCAAGATTTACACTTGGAATGTCCATGTCTGGATGCAGGCAGTGCTGGGGCCCAGGCGCTCCCTGTGAGGGGAGGTTGGGGCTGCACCATGCTGGACACACTGTGGTGTTTCTCAAGTGTTGGTGGCATCAGGGTTTTGACCAGACTGAGACACAACCCTTGACCCCCCAGATGGGCCCCTGTGACTGCAGCTGTGTCTCTGCTGTACAGGTCGAGAGCAGGAACTGCCACAGAGGAATCCCCCTTAGACCAGAGAGATGAAGACTGGGAATTTCAAAAAGAAGAGCTTGAGAGAAACCTGCCACGTTTTCTGGAGAACTGTACCACCTCTGCTCAAAAGAATACTGGAACTAAAACAGGGAAGCAGTAGTGTTTTGTGTCTCTTTGGTAGCCTCTGGTGGTGCATCTCTCTTTTTTTGGTAGTGGGGTTGAGGTGGTGCTTCCCCCTCCCCTTTTCAGGCTGTGAGCTGAGAAATGCTCGTTAGGCCTCGGCCTTGATGAGCAGCACCTGGGCCCAGCTCCTCTTGAGCTTATCAGAGCTACTGTCTGCTCCCAGGAACTGCTGCTGCCTAATGAGATCCTGGGCTTTTTTTATGAACAGCCTAAGAAATCACTGTTTTTGCCTGAATGGCAGAACATCCTGGTTCTCACACTTTCAAAGAAGGAGTGTCGAACTGAAGTGCAGCCAGGATGAAACATTGTTATGACTAAAGCCTGCTTTCTTGCAGCCCTATAAACAAAAATGAAGGTCCAAAATGAGACCCTTTGAGCTCTCCTAGCGTGCCATGACCAGTGAGGCCTCACATAGCTGGGAACTCTCAAGTTTGCTGTACTCAGAGAATCCCTGAGCAACAACCCGATTCTGGGCCGATCCCCCACTCCTCGAGGCCCAACTCTTGGCCTGGTGATGAGATGTAAAGACAACCACAGCAAATATTTCACTGCCTTTGAGGGGAATTTTTCACAGGTACCTTGCAATGACTCTGTCTGCGTGCATACACATGTCGATATGCTTTGACAAATACGGGAGAAATGCTCCTTTTAGATGTTAAAGTATCTTAGATATTTATATAAGTTAGGCCTGTAAGTTACTTTAATATAAGCTAATAGCTAAGTTAAATGCTGTTAAGTGTTATTCCTTTGCTAAATTGTTAAATTTAAGAAAAAAGTTAGGTACCTTTGAGTGTTGTTAAGCTTTGAGGCCTCTGTTATCCTTTTTTATCCTTGCCCTTTCTTCCATTTTGTTGCACACACCTAAACACACACACACACACACACACAAACACACAGAGATAGCCCTTGGTTCATTTCTGTTTTGATTGATGGGATTTTTTTCCCTGTTTTTTTCCCTGGTGTACCCTAACTCTCTAGTAAGTACTAGCGTGAACCTTGCCAGCAATCTTCATCATGCTCTTGCTTATTATTAAATCTGTTTTTTACTGATGCCCCTGCCAGTGATTTTTGAAGCGATCTCAAGCACTCATTTTGTAACAGGGCTGTAGTTGCTACTTCTGGCTGAAGGGGAGATGTTGATGTTGGGCTTTCTTTGGACACATGGGTTGAACAGGCTGTAACTCCTCTTCATAGCAAAAGGGAACAGGTGCTCACCACTTCTTTAATTTCTCTGTGACTTGCAAGAGTGTTGGAGCACTGCCTTGTTTTTAGCAGTGCCCCCAGCCCCTTTTATGACTCTGCTCAGGGGAATACTGTCTCCAAAACATCTTGGGCTTTAGCTCCTCCCTTGTCTGAGGGAGGCCCCAGATATTTGGTCTCCGCCTCTGGCAGATACTTTCCTCTTGGGAGAACAGGAGGCCAAACAGACCCTGACAAGAATGGGTGCAAAATGCACCACTAGCACCAGGCACAGGAAAAAAATGTCCCTCTGTGCCCAAGCTAGTGACAGAAATGAAGAAAGCAGATTCTGCTCTGCTCAGGCAGGAATTATTTAATGTTCAGAGAATGTGCTGGGGTTTGTTGAGCTTGGGTGGGTGCCATGCCCCCACCTAGCTGCTCCTTTATTCTTGTTCTGCAATAGGCCAAGGGTAGAATAGAAGGTGCTACTGTCATAGAGAAAACAAACTTGAGTTGAGGAAAATGAATTTATTTTATTGGCTATTGATAATAGAGTAGCATAATGAGCAACAAACATAAAACTAGAACCATTTGCCTTCTCCTCTTCATCTTCACAAATCAATATTCACTCTTTCATTCCTGGCTTCTCTACCTCCTCTGCCACAATGGTGTGGGGGGACAGGGAATGAGGGCTGCAGTCAGTTCATAAAAAGTTTTCCATTCCTTCCTCCTCACTTTCTTCCATGCTCAAGTGTGAATCCCATCCATGGGCTGCAGCCCTTCAGGATCAGGCAGCTCTGACAAGGAGTCACCATATGCTGCAGTCTTTCAAGTTGCACCCACCCTAGCCAGTGTTAGAAGGGATAATATTGCAAAAAACAGAGACACAGCAGGAAGAAATATAAACCCAAACACAAATAAACCTGATGCTGAGTTAAGTCATTTTTCAATCAGCAAATGCCAAAGTGTTTAGGATGGTTTACAGTGCTCTTACTGCCCCTTTGTATCCAGGACATGTACCAGATCTAAATGAGTTTGTTATTGACAAGAATTGAACTCAGAGATGCTCCAACCAGGGGGAGGAGCCAAGCATTCCTACCTGGATATAATCTGACATTTGGAACACCAGAGGCAGCCTTTTCCCACTGGATTCCCAGAGGAAGACAAGGCCCATCTACATCACCACTGCACCTTCAGAAGAAAACTTCACGCTTCTACAGGATCACTGCTTCAACAGAACCACACCTGGCATTGCAGGAGGGCTGCAGACACCATTCAATCAGGCTGCTACCAACACCCTGCCCTACAAGGTGTCAGGTCGTATTCTGACTCTGTGAGTAGGTTTTTTTGTACCTTCCATTTATATTTTTAATTTTCCTAGTAAAGAACTGTTATTCCTATTCCCCTATCTTTTCCTGAGAGCCCCTTAATTTCAAAATGATAATAAGTTGGAGACAGAGGGTTTACATTTTCCATTTCAAGAGAGACTCCTGCCTTCCTTAGCAGATACCTGTCTTTTCAAACCAAGACAGTGATGATGGCCACAGTTGTGGCCCTGTATGCAGTGACATTGGATTGCTGTGGAGGGTCAGAAACTTCCATGGTGTGAGCTGGGGAGAAGAGCTGTGCTGGCCAAGGGGGCTGTGGCAGCAGAGCCTGAGGCAGGTCAGTGGCTGCTCTTGGTGGAGTGTCAGGGATGGCAACAGGAGCTTTATAGAGCTGCTGCTGCTACTGCTGCTGCTGCTGGGGGGGGTTGGTGTTGCTGCTGTGGGTGGCAGGGCAGGTGCAGGGATGTAAATGTGCTGGATATCCCCTTACCCGGGGCCAGTGTCACTCCTGACTATTTGAATGTCGGTTCAGGGGGGCTGTGCTGGGTGTCACAAAGAGAGGAGATGTTTTTCTGCGGTGGAGAGTGTTTTGATTTTGAGACTGATCCCTATTTGATCAGTGTCAGACTTCAGGATCTGGGTTCTTCTGTCCCTTTTTCACCAATGATGATCACTCAGAGTGGGGTTTGCACTGAGCAAAGCACATCCAGGGCAGTGAGCTGAGTAATTAAGTCAGGGAATCATATTCTGGAAAACATTCATATTGATCTACTCTACCCTTTGTGTCTTTTCTCTTCCTACTAGTCTGACCTCAGTACAGGCCAAGGGAATCTGTAGATATTTTCTACGTAAAGTAGTTCAGGGCATAATCTTTGCTGCCATCTGATTTTAGACACTATTTTAAGTTTTGAATTATACAGGACTAAAAATAAACAGTAAATTCCTTTTTAAATCAAATGTATCTGTCCTGTTTCACTGGCCCTGAGCTCCAAGTTGACAACATTTCAGATTACATTATAACACGCAATAAAATTTTCCAGTGGTACCTGAACAGTGCCCTGAATGTCCAAAAGCCTGCTTGTCTCAGCATTATCAGTTTATCTAACAAAATATTATCTTTATGTGACCTTTGCCAAAATTACTCCAGTCAGGGAATTTTGCTAACCATCTTCTGCTCTTTCCTTCAGGAAGATATGTTTATATATGCTTCTATTTTTAATGTACACTTATTTTTTTTTTCTATCTAGAATTACAGGTATTTATAATACTTTTAAAGCAGAGCAACTGCTGTCGTTTTCCTCTGCTGTGTATTTCAGATCTGAATGCCGGATTTGTGAACCTGTAGGTATTTGACAAGTTCAGTCTTGTGTTGATTTCAAGCCCTGCAAAAGTAAATAGACTTACCTAAAAATTGGGAAGATTCATGGGTAATTTTTTATTACAAATGTGGTTGTTGCCAGTTTGATACGACAGTTTTTCCAGCTCAGGAGACATTTGTTTTTGTAGGACATACATTGCAGTACATTTCTGTGTCTGAGTTTCTCTGTGTTACAGTGGAGTTAAAACCAATGCAAGCAGATTAAGAAAAGGTATTATCTGCATTTAGTGACACCAGGTAGTGCCTGTGTCTAGGAATCCAGGGTGGATCTGCCCTTGGGTGTGGGAATACTGATGCACAGCAATTTTGGGCACTTCATACAATGTGGAGTAAGAGACCAAAAGGTACCTGCCGTACTTCCCAGAGTGGAAGAGCAGCAGCTTTTCCCATCACCAAGTTTTTCCCAGAACTGCAGCCAATGGAATAATGTGCCTCCACTGCCCTCCAGAGAGGACAAAACGCAACTGGTGCTGGAGTCCCTCTGCTGTGGAGACAGGCTGAGAGCTGGGGCTGTTCAGCCTGGAGAAGAGAGAACTCCAGGGAGACCTTAGAGCCTAGCACAGTGCCTAAAAGGCATCCTAGAGACCCCATATATATATATCGAGGAAAGCAAACGTTCTCAGAATGACTTATCTTTAGACACCTGCTTTAGGTTCTTGAGTTATTTCAAAGTTAAGAGTACTAAAAACCAAGTGTTTCTCAGACAGCTCTGCTTTTGCTTCCTTTCTCACATCCACTGCCAAACACATGGAAATATGGCCTTGGTCCTGTGTTTTGATTCTCTTTGCTTGCCCGTGAAAACAGCCTTGACATGCTGTATCTTGAGACATGCTTATTTTGCTAGTAGTATGTCCTGTTCAGCTTAGGTGTCAGCAACAATCCTTCCTAAAAGAAAATGTTAAAGAACATTCATTTATGTTAGGTGAAGGATTAGTGCTCTGGGGCCCTTCTTCTCTAAACAAGAAAAGATCTCTGTACTTTTTCCTCTGCAATGTTCTCTCTTATTAATAGATTCCTACTTTGATTTGTTTAGAGAAAAATATGTTGCTTAGCTTAAAGGGCTGACTTCTTTCTAGGACAGGGCCATTTCCTACTCAAAACCGACTTACTCAAGCTCTCTGCCTTATGCTGTGGGTAGGGGTGTCATGGCACAAGCCCTTTTCTACCGATTGCTGAACATAGCGGAGAACATCCTCACATCCGTGACTTGTAATTTCAGATGTGAAATGGAGGAGCAGGATTCCATGCCTAAGCTAAAGGCACTCAGGCACTCCAGGGATTTTGGTGTCGCTGCTGTGGGCACAGGGCAGGTGCAGGGATGTAAATGTGCTGGGTATCCCCTTACCCGGGGCCAATGTCACTCTTGACTATTTGAATGTTGGTTTGGGGGGGCTGTGCTGGGTGTCACAAACAGCGGAGATGGTTTTTTTTTGCAGTGGAGAGTGTTGTGGTATTGAGACTAATCCCTGTTTGATCAGTGTCAGGCTTCAGGATCTTCTGTCCCTTTTTTGCCTATGATCATGCAGAGCCCTGGCTGTGCTCAGCAGCTCAAGGGACTCAGTGTCCTTTTTAGTCTGAGAGTCTGGGCACTGCAACATCGAGCTCAGATGCTGGAGAAGTGGAGTTTGTTTTGATGCTTCAAAAGCATTGAAATCCATGTTGGTTTTTCCAATGGCATTGCCTTAAGTGTAAACTGATGGGCCCCAGAGTGGGCCAGGTCATGGGAGCAAGAAATCAAAGCTGGATTTCTTTACAAGTTTTATTTGGGGCATATGACGTAAAAGGGTAAAAATCGAGACAAGTCCCTGTGCCAGGGTTCCAATCTCATCTGCTTGGGAAAGGGAAGGCTTTTAAAGATGGCACCATGCTGAGTTTCCCCCACACTGCAGTGCCCTAAATCTTCCAAATGAATTTAGACCCTGAAAGCCGTGAGGTTTTTCCCAGGCAAGTTGTGTTAAGCTCTGTAGGGCATGGACTGACCATGCACTTTTGGTTAGCACAGGACCTGTCCCATTTGGCCTTGCACATTTCCTTTGGAAATAACATTTCCTTTTAGGAAGGGAAACAGCATCTTGCGAACCCGAAAAGAAAAGCTTACAAACATTCTGGAAAGGAGATATGATCAAATGAAATGCAATTGAAAAAAACCCCAAAAAATCTCAAAAATTGGGAGATTTAGTGTCTTCAAAAAATGGTCTGTGAGGAAGTAAACTGCAGCGCAAAGGACCAAAACATGCCAAAACTAAGCTCACAGATGTTGCAAAAGCAGGGGAAAATATCAAGGAGGAAGACACAACTTGGAGGGGAAGATATGAGGGACACGGCATGGATACTGAAAACAAAAAAAAATATCAAAAATCTATCTTTGCAAAAGTGAAAGCCATCAAAAGGCCTGGCTTGCCATTCTGTGCAGGGACATGGACCAAAGCTTTCTAAAATTGATTCATAAAGCTCCCAGAAAGAGAAAAGGACTTACAAATACTCTGAAACGGATGCATGATGCAAAGAAATGCAATTGATGGAAAATCAAAAAGAAAATTGGGAGTTTCAGTGACTACAAGAAAGTGGTCTGGGAGAAAATGAGGTGCAGTGCAAAGGACCAAAACATGCCAAAACTAACCTCTCAGATGTTGCAAAGGCAGGTGAAAAAATCAATGAGGTAGGGATTTTTTTTAATCATATTTCAAAAGTTTCATAATTTATTGGCGAATTCTCATGGGCAACTCCTCACAGCACTGACTCCTTCTTCCTCACAGCACAGCCAACAAAAAACAGATCTCTTATCAACCACCTAACCCACTCTTTTATAGCACTCATCCTTACTAGTCACAGCTGCTGCCTATCAAGGGCAGGCCTGTTCCTAATCTTTGGTAGTTAGTACAGCTGCAACTCCTCAGGGGCAAGATTACCTTCTGCAGCACTATCTTTATTTGCTTACATTCTATCCCCCCACAATTCCCCCTTTTCTTTTAATTACAAAGTTGTAGCATCTCTAGAAAGATGTGTTTGAGTAAATTTTTATTATAAAGTATTCACATATCTCACTTGGGACTAATAGTGTACAGATGTTCAGGCAACATGCCACAGTAAGATCATACCTTTCTAAGTTCTGATTTAGTTTTGCTTTTCACAGTCCAGAACATCACCCTAAGGCTTTTCATAAATTAATGTTGTGTTTACTATCTTTTGCAGGACCTTTTGCAAAAGATAGTAAACCCAGTACAATCATCTTCTGTGTAATTTCCATTTATCTTTGGAATGTGTCTGTGTGCGGATCTCGATTCATTACCCAAACTTACATTACGTACCATCAGAAACCCATATACTTACGCTTCTAGAATATTGACAATATCAATAGCTGTACAACCTTATAAGACAACCCACAAGAATAAGTTAAAGGCTATATATTAAGGTAGCAGCAAATCAACAGTTACATCATTTTATCAATAGCTATACAACTTGAACAACATCAATCCAATACCTGTCGAGTGTACTTATGCTTTACAGAATATACACTTTTACACTTATGCCCAAAGATCAAGAGTTGTAATTCACACACAAAATGCATGTGTTTTACCAGCAAAAAAATACACCATATTGAATGATAGAGCTACTCTGTCCCCAGCTCCCACTGCTGCTTTAATAACTTGCTTCTTCCTTTTAGTTTTTTGTTGTATTAGTTGGCCACTGTAAGCCTCTCTGTCTTCCATGTAGATAAAACAATCTGTTCTTCACTTGATATATTACTTCCCATTGTGTCCCCAGCGGCTCACTGTACCCCAGATGTCAAAATCTGCCAGGTCAGGAGCAGGCAGCATCCCCTGCTGCTCTCAGTGCTACGCTGGGCTCCATCTCCGGCTGCGCCTCGCCCTACAGCCCAATCCCGAATCACATTGAGTTACTGTGGAGATGGCCACTATACAGTTTTAGAGGGCTTCTCTTACATGTTGTCTGTGCAGCTCTGACTCTGCCTCTCAGAGCTCCATTTTGCTTTTGTTCCAGTGCTCATGTAGTAGTGACTTAGCAAACCTCCCCCTGTACTCCTCAGGGGCCATGCCATTGCTGAGGCACTGGCTGCTGCTGTGGCCATGCCATTTGCCACTTCTATCATGCCACTCCTGTGTCCTGCTGCACACACTCTGCCATTCAGAGGGAACCCAGCACCGCCCTGGGTCCCCTCTGGACTGCAGCCATACCTTGGAAGGGTGTGTGGGGCTCGCTCCAACACACCAAATAAGCAAAGTGGGTAGCGTCTGCTCCTCATATCCAGCACTCTTCTTCTAAGGGGTGGTATTTCATACATTGTCCAGACTTCTAGGCTCCCAGGTCTGCTTGGCTATGACTAATCTAGGTTTTTAGCCTCTTAGTCTGTCTGCTTAGCTCCTAGGCTCCTGGTCTGCCTAGCTCCACCATCTTAGTGCTCTTAGGTCTGCAGTCATTTTCCTAAAACCCCTCAAGATGATGTCACTTAATATTTAATTCCGTTTTTCACAACCACCATGGGATCATGTCTTTACAGTTCTCTCTGTAGTCCTCTACCCGAATCACCACAGGATCACCAACTATTTTTATATTACTGCAAAAGTTCCGTACTTTCTAGGCTAATTCTCATGAGCAGCTCCCCACAGCACAGATTCCTTCTCCCTCACAGAACAGCCAACAAAAAACAGATCCCCTCACAATCAGCTAAGCCACTCTTTTATAGCACTCATCCTTGCTAGTCGCAGCTGCAGCCTGGGCAGGCCTGTTGACAGGGCAGGCCTGTTCCTAATCTTTGGTAGTTAGTACAGCTGCAAATCCTCTGGGGTGAGGTTACCTTCTGCACTATCTTTATTTTCTTACATTCTATCCCCCCACATGACACAAATGTGAGGGGAAGATATGAGGGACATGGCATGGATACTAGAAAAAAAAAAATCTTCGTCAAACCGACAGCCATCAAAAGGCATCGGATGCCATCGGATGCAGGGATGTGGACCAAAGGTTGCCCAATTGATCCCCATTGAAGTAGCAAGATTTCGTTTCCCTTCCCAAAATGAAATAACATTTCAGGACCGCAGTAACCCAAGAGATTTCATCTGATGTTGTGGTGGAAGCAAGAAAAATGAAAGCCCAAGCAAGAGCTCTATGGCTACAGGAAATGAACCCCCAACATTTTCTCTCTTCCAAATGATGATAGCC
>JAWWMS010000173.1:109801894-109826679 GCA_035048045.1 Chlorospingus semifuscus
TTCTCTTTTTCTTTCTCTTTTTCTCCCTTCCTTCCTTCTGCCACTTCCTTCCTTCTGCCACTTCCTTCCCTCCCTCCCTCCCTCCCTCCCACTGTCATTCCTGATCCAATAGTCTGTGGCTAATCTAAATTTAAGGAGTTTAGGAACATGCCCTTAAAAGGCATGAAAAGCAGTAGAAAACACCAAAGGATTTTTCTAACCTGTAATCTTGTGGTAGGAAGAACTTCTAATTAACAGAAACAGGGACTGAAAGGGTGAGAGGCTGTGATCTACAGCATAAATGCTACTTATCTTCTCTAAATGTGAACTTTTAAACTCAAAAATAACACACAAATGGCTTTACTGTGAACAAAATACTTTCTCTGCAATAGGGAACCTAACTTTTCATTGTGTGTGCTTCTTGCTTATATTTAAATATTTTAGAAATTAAACTAATAAGTCTATAATCATTATAATTTCCAACTTCTAATTTAGTAGCATATGACCATCCACAGATGTTTGGTTCAGCACTCTACTTCAACAAGGTTCTGTGTCTAAGCATATTCATACAACCTTGAGGGAAATCCTCACATGTTTAGACTTTTTCACAAGTTTTCCTGAGTCTTCCATGAGTTCATGTGTTCTGATAAATGAGGACTAGAAGGGAAACATTTAGATCCCTCATGGAAAAAAAAAAACAAAACAATTTCAGATTATATTATGTTAATGATAATCTATAGGCAGTTGTTTCTGTCTGAACTTGGCCAGATCCTTTGGGATAAAAAAGGTGTTGTGGATCCTCAAGAAAATACCCCAGTTAACATAAATTGAAAATCAGTGTTAGGATTTCTAATTCTTCATTCTTTTTTCTTGACCCCAGGTTTTTCTTTTCAAGAGAAACTATAGGATATGCTTCCTTTAAGCTACCAGACCACAAAATACTTTTTAAAAAGTAAAAGCTTTTTTTTTTCCCTGTAGCATATGACTGGGCAGTTCACCAAACTCCTACTGCAACCTTCTGTTTTCAGCCCAAAGACTGGTTTTCAACTGCAATGTTTCTCAGGGAGTACTCCTAAAGTTATCACCAGCATTTTGCATAGCTGCTTTGCCATAACCTTTGCTACAGGAAAACACATCCAAACCTTTCAGCACAGCCTCAGAGGAGTCCTTGAGATGAGCTGATACAACCCAGGGCTCTGCAGGAGGCCCCAGTTTGTCAATTCTTTCACCCTGGGAGGAAGAACAGAAGAGAAGAATTAAGATCTTGTCTCCTCAGCAAGACCAAAGAAACTTTGATGGTTTTAACAACTGTAATATTTTTTTTCATATATGCCCCCTGTCTGAGGGCAGTTTGCATTTATGTGTCACCTGTTACAAATGTCACAAAAGGCACCATAACTTTTCAAGGTGAGGCCACATCACAGAAGGGGTCAGGCTGGAATGAACCACAGTGGCTCATCTGGTCCAACCTCCTTGCTCAACCAGGGTCATCCCAGAGCACAGGGCACAGGATTGTGTCCAGAGGGTTCTGGAATATCCCCAGTGAGGGAGACTCCACTCCCTCTCTGGACAATCTGTTCAGGGCTCAAGCACTGCACAGTAAAGAAGTTCTGCCTCCTGTCCAGGTGGAACTTCCTGGGGATCGGTCCCTGCCCGTTCCTCTGGTGCCAATGCTGGAGCAGAACCTGCTCCGTGCCAAATATCTCAAATGTCAAAATAGTACTGAATTAAATAAAGTCTCCATACACGTGAGGCAAATTCTACCTTTCTGTCCAGGAAAATGATTTTTGGCTGTACAGGAAGCTGCTTCTCAATTTCTCCGTCTGAAGGCTGCACCTGAACAGAGATGCTGTAGGGTCTCCTGTATAAGCATGTTTCTGAATGTTGTCTGCTTCCATTTCTTTCACACGAAAAGGAATGGGAAAGGAAAAAAAAAAAAAGGAAAATCAGAAATAAAGTTCTAGATGTTATTTCTTTTCCTATTTTCTACCTATTTTCTACCTACCTACTATGATATTTACAGTATCATTTACAGTATCATAACCCTTTGATTTCTTGAGTGAGAGCAACATGCATGGAAACAGGAAAGAGTTCTCACTTCCAAGCAGAAAACAGCGCCAAAGTATGAAAAAATCCTTTTGTTTCAATCCCCAGTTTACAGATGGAAAAGTGAGAAATTAACAAAGTAATTTATGTCCCTCATATCATGTTGGAAGTATGTGGTAGAGACAGGGATTTTATGAATGCATGAACCCAATGCCTTAGCCCCAAGTCATCATTGAAGTGCACTGAGAGCAGTGGAGCCTGCAAATATTCCCTGTCCAGCAGAAAGATTTTCACTGAAAACCTTTGAGCTCCTCTAAGAACAAAGTCTTGGTTCCTCTACACAAACACACCAATTACAGGGCTTTGCTGCATTTCCTTTTCCTGCCATCACCTTCCCAATCTGCAAAGTCTGCAGACTGAAATAAAGCAGTTACACACACCCCCTTGAAAGACATTGGTTTTTCCAAGCCTGAAATTTAAATTAGAACATCCCAGGAGAGTGCTTTTGCATTTGAATAAAGAATCAACACTTCATTCTCAGCCTGGATTATTTAATTCCCTTTCCCAGTGCTTTGTGCCATTTAGTATCTCATATATATATATAATTTTTATATATATATATATATATATATTAAAAACTTTAATCTGCAATTGCAACGAAGTGGCTGGGGGTTTGGTATTGTCTTGAAATGAACGAAGAAAAGATATTCATTGATCTCTAGTGTTTGCTTAAAGGTGTTTACAAACACAAGATATATGGAGCTTAAGTTTCCTTTGCTTTTAACTCTTTTTTTCCAGTTTTGATGGTTGTGGATGTTTCTTCAGAGTATTACTCTGTATTACAAAAGAGAAACTGTTCATACTGAGCTGATGAAAAATACCGGTCTGAACTACAGCTGCTGGAAAGACCAACTAAGGTTTTAAGGATATGTGCAGACTCGAAAGGTAGCTCAAGGATTGAAGTTTTAGTTCTTATCTTGGTTCTTTATCTTGTATTTTTGTTGGTGGGAAAGTCTCACAGGTGGTGTTGGGTTTGAAATTCATATCAGGGGCATCAATAAGGGGCTGTTATCCACCTTCTTCCAAAAATGTGCATTCAACTGTGTGACCAAACACCAAGTCATATGCAGCACACCAAGTCATTCCTGCTTTCAAGCTAAAGAGCTGCAGTTTTCTGTGAGCTCCCTGGCTCCAGCTGAGCACAGAGAGGTTTAGGTGAGTCTTGGCATTGTTTCTGTAAGGCCCAAATATTTTTTTTCTCACGTCAGCTTCTTTAACAAATAAGAAAAATGCCCTGAATTCACACCTCAGTTTCTACATGCTAAAACTGTGCGTAGAGGAACACTGCTGCAAAATGTGGGTCTAGGAAGTAGTTCTCATTCTCTAGGGTGAGTAGAGTAATAAAATTATAAAATCATAGAGTCATAGGATGATAGAAAATTTGGATTAGAAGGGACCTTAAAGATTATCCAGTTCCCCCCCCGCCGTGGGCAGGGACACCTTCCACTACTGGAGGTTGTTCCAAGTCCCATCCAGTCTGACCTGGGACACTTCCAGGGATGGGGCAACCACAGCTTCTCTGGGCAACCTGTACAACCCTCACAGTAAAAAATTTCTTCTCAACATCTAATCAAATCTCTCCTCTTTTGATTTAGAACCATTCCTCCTTGTTCTTTCACTCTCTGGTAAAATAACAGTGAAGAAAACAGAACTAAGCAAAACCAGACATGGATTCTTAAAATGGAAGTGTAAAAATGAATGTCTGTGGGTAATTTGAACTCGGTTAACTCAGCATGGAATGTAGTGTTTATATCCCACATGGTCCAACCTGACTCGTGCTGTGAGGGAGCCCCTGCCTTAGGGCACAACCCTGCACACAGCAAGTTATATTCCTTAAAATTATGTCAGTGTGGAGGAGGAGAAAAAAGATCCTGCTGATTCGTACTGGAAGGAAAATAGGCCTTTCCTGGCACAGCTTTGTCCTGGGGAGGTGGAGGTAGATGAGTGCTCATAGCCCAGCAAGGACCAGAGCAAGACCTGCCTTTGCCTCATCCCATGGCCATGAAGGATGTGCTGTTTGCCACTGCCCTGGAGTCTCCTGCTGGGCAGGAGCAGGCTGGTTGGCAATTCCCTGCTGGCAGGGAGCAGCTCTGATGCTCAGTGCCCTGCAGCTCTTCTAGATGTGGGCACAGCAGGCTGGGGATGCCTCAGTCAGCAGGGACACCAGGCATCCCTGATCCTGTCACCATCAGTGCCTGCTGAACAGGCTGAGGCTCCACAGGAGAGCATGTGCCTGTCCTTTAGCAGCAGGGAAGTTTGAGAGCAGAAACTGGAGGGTCTGCTGCAGGTATAATGGATTAATTGAGAAACTTGGTGGAGAGATTTGGGGCAGAGGAAATGAAGTATCCCTGAAATCAAGGAGAACTTGGCATTTTATTTACAATTGTAATAATAACTGTAATCATAAAATATAAAATCATGGAATGATTTGGGTTGGAAAGAACCTCGAGGATCATCTTGTTCCAACCCCCTGCCATGGGTAGGGACACCTTCCATTACTCCAAGTTACTCCAAGCCGCATCCAACCTGATCTTGAACACTTCCAGGGATGGAGCAGCCACAGCTTCTCTGGCCAATCTGTGCCATTGCCTCACCACCCTCACAGGGAGGAATTTCTTCCTGATATTTAATCTAATGTAATATAGTAATATCATTATTAATATAGGTATGTTATCATAATAATGTCTACAACAATAATAGTAGGAAGAAGAAGAAGGAAGAAGAAGGAGAAGGAGAAGGAGAAGGAGAAGGAGAAGGAGAAGGAGAAGGAGAAGGAGAAGGAGAAGGAGAAGAAGAAGTACTGTAGGTACTATTACCAAATGACTTCAAGGGGAAGGAGATTAGGATGAGAATGTGGGTCAAGGGTCCATTAAAATCAATGTGTCTACTAGAAAACTAAATTATGCCAAAAAACAAGCCTTGGCACTGACACCTGATCACCTCTACAATTAAACTGTGAGTCTCTCTTACGCTGTGCTTCAGGTCCAATGGCAAAGTCCAGAAAAACTCCCAAATGGTCTGAGAGCTAATACAGTCAGAAAACATTTTCGCTTGGAAGTTTGGATGAGGCCATGCTGAAATTTGTCAGCTGGCCTTGGTGCCAAAAAACAGCCCCTGGCATATTTAATTTCCTAATAGACATTGAAATTAATTGAACAGTTGTCTGGTATGTCTGCAATGTGCCATAAAATCAATGTATCCTTGGAAGGGGAAGGAAATTGGGAAGAATTTAGGGAATAATATGACTAAATGAATCATGATCCAGCTGAAAAGACATTTTTTCTTTGTTGTTGAAAAGGTGGGGATTGCTGGTGACTGCAAGCGATTCAAGAAAGGGAGGTTCAGCAAGGACAGGGCATAGGCAAGCTGAGGATTGGAGCAGGCAAAGTAGGTGCATATTCACAGGAAGGACTGTGAGGAACTCAGAGTTTTTGGGTGAGAATGGGTTCTGATGTCATGGGATGATGAAATAAACCAGACCTCTGCCCTCTCAGCTGCACTGTTGGAGCTTTGTCACCCCCTGCAGATCTTGTCACTAATTAATACAGACAGGGAAGAGTGACATGAGCATCAGAAGACAATGAGGAGTCTGAGGTCATTCCTATTTTAAGCAAAAAAAGGTATTTGAAGGATGACTTTTATTTCCACCAATTCCCATATTTTCCCATACTATAGAATGAAATCAAAGAGAATCATGGAGCCCAGCTCCTGGCTCTGCACAGGACAGACCCAACAATCCCATCCTGTGCCTGAGAGCATTGTCCAAGCACTTCCTGATCTCTGCCAGGTTTGGTGCTGTGGCCACTGCTCTGGGGAGCCTGTTCAGTGCCCAGACACCCTCTGGGTGAAGAAACTTTTCCTCACATCCAACCTAGACATCCCGTGGCACATTTTCATGTCATTCCCTCAGGTCCTGTCACTGGTCACCACAGAGCAGAGATCAGTGCAGGCCCTCTTCTTCCCCTCCTAAGGAAATTGTAACTACAATGAGGTCTCCCCTCAGTCTCCTCTTCTCCAGGCTGAGCAAACCAAGTGACCTCAGCCTCTCCTCTTATGACTTCCCCTCTAGGCCCTTCTTTCATTAGAACAATGAATCTGATGAAGGGTTTTGATGTGGGTTCACCAGAAGCCTTTAGAAGGAGGGGGACAGAGCAGATGCATCAGATAGAAGAGCAACATCCTCCAGATTCATTAGTGACTTCCATTAATAGCTGTAGATCAGTGGAAATGCCCCTGATTACAAAGCCAGTGGCAAGGAGCTAAGCCAGGCCTCCTCCGTAACGCAGTCCCCAAGTTTACTGTCAGAGAAATGTCTTTTATTAAAAGTAAACAGCATCCCGCCGGAGGTCAGAGCTTTGCCATGCTGCGTATCCCAAGGTAATACCACTTTAAGCTCCACATAAACTCTTAAACAGTTTCTATCCTAAAACCAGACCGTAGGTGGTACAGTTTTTTACGATATGTTATAATAGTGCAATAAATCTGTTAGCTTAAAATCGAATCTCCGTGGCCTTTTAGAGAAATCATCATTAAATGCAAGGCCCTGTTAATGATGCCATCCCAGTGAAATTGTTTAATCTGCTAGGGGGGTGGAAGGTCACCAAATGAATTTTTTATAATACATCAACTTGACACGCAATAGGGAAAACTGTAATAGATAAAAGCAAAGGAAAAGGGCACTGTCTTCTTCTGATAGGTCAATAGCAGCCAAGAGAGTCACTCATCCACTTTTCCTTCACTACCGTGCTCCTTTTCCATTTAATATGGACACCCAATTAATACCTCAGCACCATAGACAACCTCATTTTAGGTGAATTATAGCAATTTCTTCCCCCTTCTCCGAAATGAAAGTGATCACAATACATCATAGCATTGTGCGAATTAACGTTAATTGATTCGAGTTACCAAGCATTGATGGGCCACTTCTATAATCTGGTCCTTATTGGGAGCTGGAAGGGATGGAGGGAAGATTAGATTGCATCCCCCGTTGCTTTGACGACGGCGGTCACCTGATGGCTTGTTAGACAGTTGTACGCTTCTATTGCCGGCCCCAGTGGGGTCGTCAGTAAACTGGAGTGATGTCCAAACATCATTACACGCTGCTCCGATATTAAAGCAAAGGGATTAGGACCTTATTGCAGGCAACCTGGATTTGTCATTGTGCTGTCGTTATCCAATTTCCAGATGATAATGTGACTGTGGCCTGCGGGCACGAGGTCCTACAGCCAAACCAAGGTGCCTGTGTACGTACACATATATATATATCTATATCTATGTCTATATATGTAATTTTTTTTAAATACATATACACACACACACTCACATACATATATACCCCCTTATACTACCCCGCAAACACCCAGCACCCCAAGCCATTTAACCCTTTGCTCACCAGATTCTTGCTAACAAAGCGTGTGGAAGAATTTTTCCCCCCTTCCCCATCAGATGCGCAGCGGAAGCCAAGAGCGCGATGCGACAGCAGAGCGGGCTGGCCTGGGAGCTGACACGGCCGTCACTCACTCGAATGTCACAGCAGACAAGCTCTGCTGATAGAGGTGACACCACTCACATGTTAAATAAGGCAGAGTGGGGACAGGATTGGTCCCTTTGAGACGTGGCCAGCAGCTCCTCTCTGCTGGCGCCTGTGTCGTGTAAATCATCGCTTATGTCGCAGGTCCCATTAGTTGTTAGGAGAGGAAATAAATTCATATGTGACACAAGCAAGGCAGGTTTTGTTTGACAGCACTGAGGTACCAGTGCTGGGATCAGATCCCTTTACAGTGCTTGAGAAGCATGGCAGGGACACTGCTGGATCTCCTGCATCTATCAGGACAATGTTAACTTCTCAGGGAGCACTGGAATAGGGAATAACTTCCCTTGAACTGATCCTCTTCATTTTTAACTGAGATGTATTAACACAAACCCTTCAGTTTCAAAGACCAAGACTAGTGTGCGGGATATGTGGCAATTTATTTCTCCTTCTTCCCTTAGATGCGAAGTCCTGTGCTCCTTTTCCCAAATCTCTCCTACCCTCTCCTTCCTCTTCCTCCGCTTTCTCCTGCTATCCCTGCACCTTTCCTACTTCCTGCTCCTTTCCTGCAGAGGAGCCAGCTGAGTTTTGGAAAGCCATTGTCAGAGCAAGCAACCAAAGCTATGTGAAGGGTAGGACTCCAAATTGCCAGAATCTTGTAATTCACAGCTGTCCCCTTTGAGTGGGAATGACAAATTCTTGGATACGTTCACCAGGTACACTAGATACTAACAGAAATTTAGTTTAAAATTTAAGGCTTAGAGGTGAAATGTGTCTTGGTGATAGACCCTCTTAACCCTACACTGTCAGAATGGTTCCTGCCCAGGAAAGCAGTGGTGGAAAACTGTTATTTTATTTATCTACTATTATTAGAGAGCCAATGTGAAGATCCATGGATGGTAGTTTGGAGATTTGTTGGAAAACTTGCAAGGGAAATGCTGGCTTCACACAAGGCTCATACACAAAGGGCTGCTTTTGGTATTTTCCCCTTCAAAACCAAACAGTCTTATGGACAGACATCATATTTTGTGCTTGTTTGGTACAGTCTGAATGAAAAACATTTACACTTAAGCTGCAGTTCAGTTACTCTATTGAACATGGACTCAGGTCAAAAGATGCCTCCTTAGTTTTCCTTCCTTAATTTAAATATGAAGGAAAAAAAAAGTTAAAACAGTAGATCTGGGGCCTAATATCTCCATAATTAAAGACTTTTTGTAGCATCATCATCCCTGGTATGACTGGGCCTTCCTTAAATGGACAATTCAGTTTTGATGCCCAATTTCAATTCTACCAGAAGCAAAAAATTAGAAACAGACTAAAATTTCACTATTGATGAGACGGATAAATATTCTATTGACGCCGAATCTCTTCACATAACCTCTTTTTAAACCCATTGTCACCACTTTCACTGTGGGAAGACGTGTCTGAGTCTCGAAGTTCCCAATGACCACCCACCTTCCGGCCCATCCCACAACTAAGTTTCCCACTAGGAAAAGAATTATGAATTGACAATAAAAAATTCATCTTGATTCCAAAAGTACAACTTTTGATCAGGCAGTTTGATTTGACATGACATTTTTTGTTCAAGTTTTAACACCCACTTCATACTCATGATATTTCTTATCCCATCACTCCCATAAAGAACCCGTTACAGAACCAGAATTTCCTCCGATGGAAAACCCTCTAGGTTTTTCATGTGGAATTTCTTACCTTTTTAGGTAGACTGTAAAAGAGATGTTGGCCACCTCAAGTATCCTCAAACTATTAAGTAAATAAATTTTAAAAATAAATAAATAAAATTAATAATATAATTTTGGCCATGTGGGGAAAAATTATAGAAAATAGTCTTGAATGGAAATGTGAAATGTTCTCTTTCCAGTTATATTGCAAGGCTCTTCCAGTTTATTATCTGAGGAGGAACCTACTTCTGTTTTTAAGTGCAAATTTACCTCTCACTGCCTTGTATGCCTTTGTTCCTGTTCTGTCATTGTCCATTATTATCGAGAGATTCCTCACTGTTATTTACTCTTGCAACATATTTTCACAGATAGAATGATATCTTCCTGATTTGCTTTGCCAAGTTAAACAAACTCTTTACTAAATGGTTTTATGATTCTCTTCCTTATTTCTTAAAATAAACTCAGTTTCCATTATCATCTTAAATGTCCTTCCTTTTACTTACTTGAACTGAATTTGTCCTTTTTGGTACATCATCTGTGAGTGAGTGGCACATTCTACATAAGACTATGTCCTCTACACTGAATATCTAACTTAAGTCTAACTCTGTGATATCTAACCTAAAATTAAATAAGTTTAAATTAAAGGAGATTTTAAGATCCTGAGTATCATCACTTCCACACCTTCAATTGAGGAGTGCAGCAAATAAAACTTTGAAATAATCTCAAGTGCTACAATATCTGCAGTTCTTGACATGGAGATTTTTAGCATCCTGCCTTTGCCTGCTCACTAGAGGAAAAACTTGTATACTTATGCAGGAAAAGAGCTGTCAAGTCTTTCTTTTTTATAAAACCCTGTGCAATTCCACTGAGCAGCCTGCCTAAAATCTTCACAAAAGTTACCAAATCCAAGAACTTTGGGGTTAGGAGGGGTCAGAATTCATCTAGTTTGAGCTCCACTCCTGCTGCCTGCATATGTGCCACGTGACACAGGGAATTAGTTGTAATATCTCACTTAGTGCTCTGCATGGGAATTGCCATTGGAATGAGCCATTCTTTGATAATTTGCTTCCCTTTTATTCCTTGCTGTGAGCCTCAAATTTCCTGCACAAGCATCATTTTTCATATGCTACCTCAAACATAACTCTCAACAAAAAAATATTTCAGTTTGTGTCCAGTTAAAGGTCAATTAAGAAGCAGCAAAGCACCCTGAAGTAGAGTGGGGATAGGGACTAAATGGCTTCTGGACAACTGCCCAGAATTATATTCCTGATTTTGTATAAAGGCACCTGCACAAAGATACACAATATATTTATCATTGGGCTTCCTGTTCTGTGATATTATATTGATATTAGGAAGATTTTGCAAACCAGAGATTTCTATCTGTAAATACATCACAGTATCTATTATACACAGACATTTTACTGGAAGATAAACTATGTGATAGGCATCTCTGACTCTCCAGCTGTGCAAGACTATAGCAGTCACAGCAATCACCTCTGTCTTCTCTTGACAAATTAATGAGCCATGCTTGAAGTGACCCTAACAAAGGAGTTAAATTAAAATCATGTATATAAGCACTTCAAATCATAACAGACAAGCCATATTTTTTAAAGGCTTGGCAGTGTGATATACAGACCTACTGACTAATATCTTACCACAGCAGGGTTTCCAAGGCTCCCCTTCAGCCTCACTGTCCTGGGCTGCAAATAAGCCTCCAGACTGCGCTGATTAAAGATCTTTTTGTAGTTGTTGTTGTGTTACAAAACCATAAAATTATTATGGTTGGGAAATACCTCTAATACTATTTATACAGCCATTAACTCAGCACCACTGTGTTGACCTCCAAACCATGTCCCCAAATGTCCCATTCATCCACCTCTTGGGCACTTCCAGGGGTGGTGACTCCACCCCTGCCCTAGGCAGCCTGTCCCAATGCCTGACCACTCTTCCAGTGAACGATTTTTTTCCCTTATATCCAACATAAACCTCCCCTGATGGGAGTTTTTTGCAACTTGAGGCTGTTTTCTCTTATCCTGTTGCTTGTTACCTGGGAGAAGAGACCAATCCTCCCCTGGCTCCAACCTCCTTTCAGAGAGAAAAGGTCTCTCTGAAATTGAGAGTTGTTGAGAATGATAATGATGCAGGACAATTCACTGCTCTGAAAGCCCAAGGAGATGGGCCTGGCAGGAGTGCAGGTTCTGTGTATTTCTGATGATCCAACCGGGTTTTGCACGACTCAGGTGTGAAAATATTCCTCTTTTCCTCCCACGGAAAAATACACTGGAATACTTTGTCTGACTTGTAATCCCAGCCCCATTATCTGTGCCTGTGCCAGCATGTGCTGCTTAAATGGAGACGGATAGACACTGGGGACAGTACATGTCCCAACAGGAAAACCCTGATTTCATTTCACAGGTTATCTGTGGCTTTATTGCATCGGAAATGTCAGCCATGAGTAATACCAGAAAAGCTATGACTGATGGGGAGCAATAAATAACAGTGCAGAGGAGCCCGAGCAGCTGAGGGTGGGTGAGTTCTGAGCCAGTCCTATGATCTGGTGATGTGAGTGTTCTCTTCAATAAAGATCCCAGGTCTTCCCATAATTGGGACAGTGAATCCAAGGCTTTTAGCCCTGCTCTTGTGTCTGTAGTAAAACAGCCTCCATCCTAGGGAACTCTCCTGATCCATGCTGCTTGGAATCTTTTCACAGAGTGTGCACAGACAGGAAGACAAAACACAGCTGGGAGAGCAGTCCCAGTGTGGAGATGTCATTTCTGCCTGAAAAAAAGGCAGCCTTGAGGTTTCCTTGCTGGCGCACAGAAGATGGTGCTTCCCTCCTTTAGAGGGTCTCTTGGGATCATGTCTTGGGATCATGTAAATAATGGAATGCTTTGGGCCAGAAGGGATCCTAAAGATGATCCAGTTCCACCCCCTTCCATGGGCAGGGCACCTTCCACCATCCCAGGTTGCTCCAAGCCCCATCCAGCCTAGCTTAGGATGCTGCCAGGGATCCAGGGGCAGCCACAGCTTCTCTGGGCAACCTGTACCAGGACCCCACTACCCACTGTTAAATTTCCCACATTATTTTTCTGCTGTCCCATTTTGCAGTGTCCTTCAGTGTAACAAAAACAAACCCACTCACAACAGTGATGTTGGTTCAGCTGATCAAAAATGCAGTATATCTTCAGAATTGGCCCTGATTTAAGATCTGATCTTGTACTTAAGAGCTCCTCATTGAGCTTAATGCAACATCACAAAAAAACCAACAAAACCCCAAAACCAAAAGCACAAGAGCAAAGCAAAACAAAACAAAACAAAACAACCCACCCAACCCAAAAGAAAACAAAAATAATATCCTGCCCTCTAAAAAACAAACAAACCCACAAACAAACAAACAAACAAACAAACAAACAAAAAACCACCTACAGCTGAAACCAACAAACCAAAACCCAAACAACAAAACAAAGATTCTTACAGTCACAGACCATTTCCTCCTTCTGGCTGCTTTTCCACCATGAACCACACAGTGTCTACTAGAAAAGTTAAGCATGTGAGCAGAGTTTGTATCACTGGCAGACATCAGGATGGTCCATGGGTCAGCAGTAAATGGGAGAGGATACGGTATTAATTTCAGAGGGTAATTCTTAGACAAATCCAATTTCTTTCTTGCATAGATGGAATATATGGAATATACTTCTACTTGGATAAGCCTCAGTAGTGCACAACATCAAAAAATAACATTATGCAATATCAAGAGAGTACACAATAAGGTTGCCAAACATCAAATCCTCTGTCCCCTATTAAAAACAGATGGGATATTACCTTTTTCATATTACCCATATGCTTTTAATACAGTTTCAGGATCTGATGCTGAAATACACGGCTGTCTGCTCCCATCCCAGCCCTGCTCTTCACAACCTCCTCTGCAGATAAGGGCTGACATCTGGGCTGTGCAAATAGTGACTGTAAGAGGCTGAAAAGAGCAAGACGGGGACAGAGGAAGGAGGGGGAGAAAGGGCTGCTTGTTGCTGTGGAGGAGAAGGAAAAAAAGATCTTCAAAAAGTGAGTCTTGGTATTGAATATCAATAAAATTTAGTATATACAAAAGTGACCAAGGACTCTGTGACTGACAGAGCTCAAAAGGGAGATCCAGGGGAAAATTATTGTAAAGCAAAGGAGTATCCTGTGTTGTTCTGTCAAAATGAGATGCAGATTGCTGTATCTGCATGGAGATACAAATATAAAGTCACTACTGATAAAATGCATGGGAGGTTTTGTGGGCTGATAAATTACCAACAGAAAAGTCAGACACAGGGGCCCTGATAATGTGGGATGTAGGATCTGGGCAAACAGAGGGAACTAGGTTTTGGAAAGTTAGAATTGAAAAGGAATTAAAGAATACAGTGAGCAAACAGAAGACCATGATCTCTCCTGTTTCTGTGGGAGAATGGGCTAATGGAATCATTGAATTGTGCCAGTAGAAAATGGGATTTAATACCACTTTTGCATTTGTCACTGATTGTATACAACGCTAGAATACCAGGTTGGGAGGGACTTCAATGATCCTGTGGTCCAACCTTTCTTGGAAAAATCATGGTCTGGTCAAGGTGGCCCAGCACCCTGTCCAGCTGAATCTTAAAAATATCCAAAGTTGGGGAATCCGCCAAGAAGGAAACCTTGACTTTCAGTCATGCTCACTCCCAAACAGATTCAGAAAACAGAAGTAGAGAAAGAAAGAAAAACTTGCCAGAACTCAATCTTTTGATTTTTTTCCAAAGCAGACAGTGAGGTGATTTGATTACTTTGAAGGTATCTGGAGGAGGAGGAGGAAGAATCAATGCCCAGAAAGCTACTGATGTAAAAGTGGAGGAAAGAAACCAGGTGCTCTCATGGGAATCTGGAGGTAGAGGCTGACAAGAGGAAATGGACAAGTATTTGTGACAGAAAGAACAGGAACAGGATCCAACATCTAGGCACATGTTCAGGTAGTATTGGATGTGTCCAGCTCCTGATCATCAAGACCAAATGAATTTCTAGAATTTTAGGTAAAAATAATCAACAATTAGAGTCCATACTAAGGCATCAAGGTGAAGAGTAGTGGCTTCTATCCTGCAAGCCTTAAATTTAAAAGTATATGAATAAATGTTTAGATCTTCAAGATAGTTAAGGCAGCTACTCATCTTTAATAACACATCCCTGCTGCCACATCAATTTATGAACATTCATAGATTTAATTATTTAGAATTTAATAGCTATGATGGCCTGAATTAACCCAATTCTCTATAGTTTCAAGGCAGACTTCCTGGAATTCTGTTCCTCATTTAAGGCACCACTGACATCTCTGCATTCCAGAGATTCATGAGCACCAACAGAAAAACAAGGTAATTGATGCTTGGGGATCCAGCCAGTACTTGGGCATAGCTCTGACATCACAGAATCGTGGAATGATCTGGTTTGGAAGGGATCTTGTGTTCCACCCTCTGCCATGGGCAGGGATACCTTCCAAAAGACCAGGTTGCTCCAAGCCTTGTCCAACTTGGCCTTGGACACTTCCAGGGATGGGGGAGCCACAGCTTCTCTGGGCAAGTCATGGAAACTTTATAACATATTTCATCATGGTTAGTCATATTTCAGTCAATGGAAGCTTAATTAGTACATCAAGTGGATAAAGTACCTCGCTATACTTAAATCAGTACCTGGTGATGATTCATCTGCTGCTTACCTACTGTTACCTTCTCTTGGGGACAGCAAAGCAGACTGAGTCACCATTAAGGTGTCAACTGGCAAGCCAAGGCCACTCTGAAGGTCTCCAGTCTGATGAGTGTTGATAATTGTTCTGGCCAAACTCTTTAGGCTGTCACTTGTCAGCTCATTTCTTGGATGACCCGGCAGATCACCAAGCTCGATGATCAGCACTCTGGAGGGACCAGCCCCATCAGGTGGGTGCAGAGCCCGGGTGCTCCCTGGTTGTGTCCTCTCTTCCTGTGGGCTGTATTTGCTCTGAAAGGCTGTGCAAAATGCCATGTTAGGGCAGTGATATCTCTTTTTGCTGGCATTGGCTGAGATTACCTGCAAAGTGCTTTCACTTCCCAGCACATTATAGACCACTCTGACTTGGTCATGACCAATCTTCAAGAAATCAGCCAATCGATGTGCTATGGTTTCCTCACCCTCTTCCCCAGCAGCCTCAGTTACAGTGAAAGCCACAAGAAGGGAAAGGCCAGCAACTATTTCCACAGGTTCCTTCTCATGGAGGAGAACATAGAGAAGGTTGTCCTCAAAGCTGAAGTAATTGGCCCCTGCCCCTGAGTTCAGTGAAAAAGAAGATGGGGTCGGAGAGACATAACTCCCTTGGATGAAAACACGGAGGCTGAGTGGTTCAGAGAAGAACATGGCAAGGGGCAGCCTGGTTGTGTTTTGGCCACTGAGGAGGTAGAGTCTGAAAGCCAGAGGTGCCAGGTCTGGGAAGCAAACTGTGGTGAGTTTGGTGGAGGGCAGAACAGAGAAGAAAGCAGAACGATGCTCTGCAGGGTGGCACAAAGAATGCGAGGTCTCATCAGTGAAGGTGTCCATAAAGCTGCCAGTCATTGTAACCACTGGGAACAGTCTCTGGCTGTCCACACTGGAATCCAAGTTTTCTAAGATGACAAGTGCATGATCTGTCTGTTTGCAGAAGTAGCCTTGTACTGAGGGCTTGAAGAGGCACTTGCTGTCATCTCTGTAAATTCCTGGAAGAAAATAAAGGGACATGGGGAAAAAAATTAATTACTTCAGACTTAATCTCAATTTTTTTAATAGGTCCTTATTTTCCCATTCCAAATTAAAAGTCACTTTGTCAGTGTTAAAATTTTACATAGTTTTAAGAGAAGCCTGGACACTGAGAGATATTAAATAGGTAGAAACTGCATCTACCTCTAGACATCCTGGAATTGAAGATTGTTGAGGACTGAAAACAAATGACGGAGAAGCATCACATGCACCCACCTTGTTCTTTCTACATATAAAACTACAATATCCATTGAAAGAACATAAATTGCAAGACAGACTTTTTGTCTGATCCAGCATTTTGTCCATATGTCCTTGTACCTTCTACATTTTTCCTGGTCCCAAGCCTGTAGCAGAGTGATGAATCACGACATGACTGCAAGTCTTTGCAAAGATAATTTAACCCTACAAAATGCTGTCTCATCCCACTCACAGAGACTGCACTTCAACCAGAAAACATTAGAAAGGACCAGAACATCATTAATCTACTCCAGTGGTGAACCACCTCATCAAGTGAGAAGCTGGAAGAAACCATCAGATTCAGATACCTACAAATATAGGAGACTCTTACACGTGTTACAAATGTCCAAACTCCCACTGCAGTCAGCTGAGATCTGAATTTCAACCATTTGCTCACAGGCAGGTATCTGGATTTGTCTGAGATGTCCTGAGGTACCTGAGACATGTGACACGGGGTCTATAGAAGACATGTGCCTTGCAAGGACACCCCACAGCACCAGAAATCAAACTAAACACACATTTGTGTAACTGAAACACACCCAATTTCCCAGCCATCTACTCAAAGCAGTTTAAAACCAATGAAATTCACCCTAAAATACTTCTGTTTAATCATCTGGATTGCATATTAACATCTTATAATTTATTGACCAGAGGTGGGATCCTGTCACTTAAACACAAGTGCAGAGTGTCACCTGGACTTCTTTCAGTAGCTGCAACATCTGTAGGTGTAACACACAATGAATGGGAGTGCAAAAACCACTTTAGATAACACCTTGTTCTTTCAAAACGGGGGTGAAGATCATTACACACATCTCAGAATTTCCCACTAAATCCCCTCCAGAGTGCCTCTGCAGACAAGTCAAGAGGATCCTTTTATGGAAGGCTCTAGAGAGAAGAGATGTAATCCACACAGTCTTCTGAGTTAGAATCATAGACTCACTGAATGGTTTGGGTTGTAAGGTTGGATCTTAATTATCATCTAGCTCCAAGTCTCCTGCAAAGGGCCACCTTCCGCTAGACCAGGTTGCTCAGGCCCCCATCTTACCTGTCCCTGAACACTTCCAGGAATGGGGAATCCACAGCTTCTCTGGGCAACCAATGCCTCAACATCCTCACAGTAAAGAATTTCTTTGCAATATCAAATTTAACCCTACCCCTGTTAGTTTTGTGCCATTCCCCCTTGTGCTGCCACTCCATACTTTTGCCAAAATCCTGAATGGTGCTATAAGTTTATAGTGTCCTCCATCTAACTAAATACAGGTCTCTGCTTTAAGATGAGAGAAATTGTGCCTCAAGCTGTAACAATGAGATCACCACTGATTATAAAGAGAGAATAAAAGTAAATGAGTTCAGATACAGGCACCAAAAACATAAACATTTCTGCCTGGAGCATCTTAGAAAAAAGATGTAGGTTTCTGTTTTTCCTTCCTCTCTTCAAAATAAAATCAAAGGAGGAATTTGCTGCTGTAGTCAGCTAGAATTCTCCTTCCTTCACTTAACCTGCTTCTTCCTTAGTCAGCTGTGCTCACAAAAGTGTTGGGCAAAGCATGGCCAATGTCCAAACCAACTCTGTGCTCCTCATTCAGCACAGCACACGGGGACATGCATTCAGTTCACATAAAAAATAAGGGACAGCAACATCCTTGAGAGTCACAAACTTCTGGATAAATAAGATATTAGGGCAAAAGGATGTCCCATATTAAGGGCACATTATGTGAAAATTTCTGCTAGATAAAAGTAGCAGACTCCTAAAAAATAAATTAACTATGAGAAGTGTTAGATGGGCTCTGAGCAACGTGGTGCAGTGGAAGGTGTCCCTGTCTACCTGGGGATGATCTTTAAGGTTACTTCCAACCCAAGCCATTCTGTGGTTCCATTAAATAATTCTGGGCTCTGCCTTTAGTTACATCTCAAAGCCTGGATCCTGTGTATTAGGTATTTCCAGGGGAATCATCATGTGCAGCCCATGGTCTGTGAACATTCCCCAGAATGAGCTCTCCCTCTGCACGTCCCTGAGGGAAGCAATGGAATTACATAAATGTTGAGCTCTGCTCAGGGAGGATGTCCAAATGAGACGGGATCTGTACAAACCCCCCTATTTTTAGACACCAGCTTACAAATTTGCTTCCCTTTTCTTGCTTTTCCCTCGGTTTTTTTTAGGGTTTTTTTGGGTTTTTTTTGTTTTTGTTTTTTTGTTTTTTTTTTTTTGCTTTTCAATGTAAGTATTTTGCTGTAGTATTTTGCTGTCAGTTTGTGCTGGAGGCAAAAAAGAGAGTGAGGGACAGCTCTGTTCAGAACAGAAGTGGAAATGCTGTGCTCAGAGACATTGGAATTGTCCCCGAGCGCTGGGGGGACGCGCTGTGCCGCCAGCAGCCTGCCCACAAAGGCTGACACATCTCATCCACGGCTCTCCTGGAAACACCCCATCTCCCCCTGGTGACATTTCCCATGTCTACAAATGGGATTTGATGATATTTCATGATTTCTCAGAACTTTCCTTGGCCCCGCCTGCCTTGCAAAGGGGGCTGGCTTGGTTTCCTGCACACACTCACACCCGTGCACACACACACACGCATCACTGCTTGTCTTCTTCCAAATGGCCTTATCTGCCAGTCACAATTTCTGCTGCCTGCAATTTCGATCACTTTTAAATGAAACCCATGCTGGCCTTAGTAATCATAATGTCATTTACAATTTACCACAAAACACGTTTATTCGGTTAGTAGCACATTGGAGAAAGAGAACTCCATATGAACTCACCACTGAAGCCCTAATCTGATTATTTCCTCATGAAAATCCAAGCAGGGGTGCTTGTAAGAGGGGGTCTGAGAGGAGAAGAAAAAAGTGAGTCCTGGCCACAGCTGACTCTGATAATCAATGAGAACAGATAAGTGACGCGGCGTGTCACGGCCAGCAGCTAATCTGCCCCAGGGCTTTCCTCTAAAAAAGGCCAGAGTGGACAGGACTTAATAAATACTGAGTGACCACTGAATATTGAGCTGACATGTGCTATTTACATCGGTGATGAACAATAGCAGTGATAAATTCCAGAAGCATCCCCCCGCCATGGGTGAAATTGGATTACACAGGTTCTATTTGTATGTGTTTGCACACACACACACACGTGTGTGAGAGAGGGAGAAAAAAATGGGGAAAAAAGAGTCAACTATAGTCCTTAGACATGTGTGGGAAATTTGAAGATACTCATATATTGTTGAATTTCAGACTGGGATCTTGTGTACCCAGGCAGAGGAAGGGGACACGTGTGCTTTGGGCTCATGAATTCACCTGTTTTTCCTGCTCCACACAAGAAGAGAGAGAAATGATACATGGAATGTGTGTGTGTTTGTTCACCCTCTGCAGATAATTCCTCCACCTCAGCGAGCAGACTTTGCTTTCTGCAGGTTCCACCCATCATCAAGGCAAATCTATTATTTATTTATATACATAAACACACCAGCACATATATCTAGATGAAATTTTAGCACTCAGGTTGCTTCTAGGGCTCCTGACAAATATTAACTTTGTGTCAATATTTGTCCTTCCTGTCGTGAAATGAGGATTTTCCACCTCATTTCACATTTGAAAAGAATAATGCGCCGAGGGGGCCCCCTTTGCTTAGGGAAAAAACCTCCACCACTGCCACCATCACCACATCATATCCTTTATTTAGAAAAATGGAGAGAGGTGAAAGGAGAGAAGAGCATTTTTTAAAATAGATGTTCTGACTTAAAGGCACATAGCGTCCTATACAAGTCTCCTGGCTTTTCCCTTGTTCCCCAATGCCAAATAAATAAAATAAAATAAATTCTACATTTAAAATTGAATGAAATACATCAACATTAATGATTTTCCCCTTCAGGTTAACACCACCATTTGCTTCAATAATTTTTACCCATTTCGTGATAGATTCCACAATTCATGGTACAGGGAAAAATAGAGACTCTTTCTGACAAAAACAAAAGGCAATGTCAGTTTTTTATCAAAATAAAATAAATCTCCCACAATTTTCTTTCCATCTGACTGCATTTGCCCGTCAGTTATTTCTAATTTAACTACAATTATAGCTACAAAAATATAAAAGCAAGGAGGGGAGGAAGGGGGAGGGGAGAGATAAATGGGACACTGTTTAGAAATTGCGATTCATTGGCCTTGGGCTGGCCAGCGCATATCTTTGCTGAGAGGGAAATATTCATCAGCATTAACTGTTCCTTTTGACCTGCTGACATTCAAATGGGAAATAAAGGGGGAAAAAAAGGAGCCCAGGAATAGCACCTTGGAAATCCAGAAAAGGTAAATTATTCTGAGTTCAGTTGCAGAGGAAGGCACAGTGGTACAAATGTTTCTCATGTGTTTGTTTACAAATGTGCTGGGTTTTGGTTCAGGCAGAGTTAATTTTCTTTGCAGTAGCTGTTTTTGGCTGTGTTTTGGATTTGTGCTGAAAATGGTGTTAACAGCACAGAGATGTTTTCATTATTGCTGAGAGGGGCTTGTACAGAATTGACGACTTTTCTACTCCTCACCCCACCAGTGAATGGGTTGGGGGTGCACAAGGATTTGGGAGGGGACACAGCCAGGACAGCTGACCCACAGAATATCCCAGACCATGTGGGTTCATGCTTAGCCTATAAAGCTGGGGTAAGAAGAAGGAAGGGGAGGACATTTGGAGTGATGGCATTTATTTTCCCAAGTCACTGCAACCTGTGGTGGAGTCCCACTGGAGTGGCTGAACAGCTCCCTGCCCATGGGAAGTGGTGAATGAATTATTTGTTTTACTTTGCTTGCTTACACAACTTTTACTTCCCCTGTTTAAAGGTCTTTATCTCAACCCCCAGGTTCTCTCCCTTTTACCCTTCCAGTTCTCTCTCCCATCCCACCAGGGCTGACTGAGGGGCTCTGTGAGGCTGAGTTGCCAGCTGGGGTTAAACCATGGGAACACACACACGAATAAATATGTACTCATAGCAGGAACCATGTAAATAAAAATAGAGTGACTGCTTTAGGCTGTTAATTCTTTCTTTTAAAGAAAATTATTTTGGAAGGAAATGAGTCTCATAACATCACTCTGTGTGGGGGTTTTATACTCTCCTGTTTTTCGTTCTTCTATAAAAAACTTTGACTTCCCCCCGCCCCCAGCCAATTTTAGCCACATTTGTGGACTCAAAAATACTGTGCTCCTTCAAGGTTTGTAAAAGTAGGTGCCCAAGAAGAGAAAAGACAGTTACTGGTGCTTCCTTGGAACGAAGCTTAGTAGTGAAACTCTCTTCTTATGCATCCTGAGATCTGCATTCACCCTTCCCTTTCACATGCAAATACAAAGAAAAACAGGTGTAATACATGAAATATTTGCTCTTGCATTCATTTTGTGCATGCTTTGATATGGCTACACATATTGAAACTAATTATTCTCTGTAAAATCAAGTGTTATTTGCCACTTTCATACAGTTATACATATTTAGGTTTGCATCAACCCTTCAGAGCTCCCCACACCTCAGAGGGAAGGCACACATTACAGATGACAATATATCTGTCCCAGTCATGAAGAAAAAATTACAGTTCTACAGTTCCCAGAGACTATAATAATAATAATTCATTCTTGACCTCAAAGCATCAGTTTTAAAAAGAGAGGCCAGCAAATCTCTGAGGTCAGAATGCTCTCCAAGAGGGATCGAAAAGAATATGGGAACCAAGCATTTGTATAGCAATTTTCACCCAAAATGCTCCTCAAGCTTTCAGTGATTTACAGGTTAGGAACCTCTTGAGTCAGAGAGATCTTTGTTGGTCTTTGTATTTGAGAAAAAACACCAAACCTGTCTCACAAACCCATGAAAAGTTGGGGGGAGAATAATAACCCAGCCAGGAGAAAATGTCTTGATCCCTCTCAAAGCGGGGTGGGTGAGTAAATCTGGAAGGGCCCTTTAGAGATCGTGCCCAGACCAGGTTGGATAAAGGGATTTTCCTTTTAATTCTACAAATCTTCTGGATTACAAGGTGCCACACTTGGAAATACTTGTGTCCAGAAGAATCAACAGGAACTGAGCTTCTAGAGCATTTTATCCATCAAAACTTATAAAATAAACAGTGCCAAGTCAGGTTCTAGTCCCTGAGGCCAGCTGGCATAGCACTTCCATAGAATTAAAGCCATGGACCCTCCAGAAGACAGTGATCACCTCCAAACTGCATTTTTGAACTGGCTCCTGACTCGTGATAATTTTTGGAAAGCACCCAGGAGTTATTTTGGGCACTTCTGTGTTGGCTGGGACAAAAGTGGGTTTGGAGCTGTACTCTTGGAGCAATAGGAAGCTCCGGTGTCCATACCCCAGTGTTGCTGGACTGGGTAGAGACCCATTCCTGCTACTGTCAGCACTGGCCCAGAGCAGGTTGTCCATAATTTTACTAAATCAGAAAGACAGAATTGGGAACAATTTTTTTCTGTATTATGATTAATGATTTGGGAACTTTGGTCATTTTAGTGATCCTGACAACACAAAGGTCCCCATAATGCTTATTTCAGGAACAAATCCAATGCAGTGACAAAAGCGTTACCAGATATTTTATCATGCATGCAGACAAAAATGGTTAAATAGCCCGGACTGGAGCTTTTAGATGATCTCATGAAGCAGGTAAGACAAGCAAACTATTCTCACAAACCTCTTGAAGTGATTAACCACCATCCAAAAAGTCATCTCTGTGTAAGATGGGTCCTGTCTCCCAGAAAAAGACAAATAAATAAAAATACAAAGAGAAACGTCTTTTCTTCCCTATTATTTCACCTTTGAAAAACATGCTGTTCCACAAGTATCAGTTCTTTTCTAGTGTCACTACCAAAGCTTTTCCCATTTTCTTCCTCTTGAAGATAATCCTGATTTCCTTTAGATATTTTTAAGAGGATTTTTCTCTTCTCTTGACCAGCAACCTCACTGACTGAAGCTTTAGTCACACCAATACCTGTGGCTCAAAATAAAGATGAAGAGCAGCAAACAGCAGAGCTTTTGCCGACACAATTCCCGTCACCATCTCTCTCATCTAAGAATGATAAAACTACCACCACCACCACCACCACCTGAAAGCAGAACAGCAGTTTTGTCAGATGCCAGACCTAAAAATGAATGTGGCTGTGCCACGCACTGCTCTGAGCTGTGGATATAATGAGTTTTGAATGGGAAGTCCCGGACACAATAAATCTGTGCCATATGTGACCATTTCCTGTGTCAGTTCCTTTCTCATAACCAGTGGAGGTTTCTCCCTCCCCCTCACTTTCCCTTTCATGACCCCACACCAGGGCTCTGAAATCTTTCAGGGTTGCTTTTGGGCCCCAGGCCTTTCCACAGCAGTTGCATAAATAAATGAGTTTGACAGCAAACATCATAATGGTTACGGTAATTTGTGCTCCACACAAGTGCTTGTGATACTCGCAGGAGAAACGGGGGAGGAAAGAGCTTTTTTTGTTACCACAAACAAAAGTATGTTCTCTGACAAGTGGTGAAAGAATTAGTCAAATAAACTTGAACTCTATTCAGACCATCATGTTATGGATGGGGAGGTTCTCAGCTTCGCTCTCCCTCCTTGGCCTGCAGTCACTGCAAAGACAAATCATCCTTTTCTTCTGTAAAAATAAAGTTAGGGCATAAAATGAACTGCCTCAAAATAAAATTTTCAGGGAACTCCACTTCACTGCTGTTATTATTATCATTTCTTCCCAATGAGAACAGTTCTTTGGTCCTGGGAACATGCTCACAAAGAGACTGAGTGATTTTCCACTAGAAGCTGGCTAGAAGGAAAATGCCAAATATCTGCAGTTTCTGGAAGTATTTAGGTTAGAAATAAGCTTTAAAATGACAATAATTTCTGTAAGAAATAGGTTGAGAGGGCAGAACAGAAGCTCCCATTTGTTCTTTTTTCTCCCTTTTTCATTGACAAATAACATTTTGACTAAATACCAAACTTTTACTAAGTTTTTAACTTTCCCTGAGAAATTATAATATATTTGGTCTGTGTACATTTTTTTGTCTGTAAACCCTATTATTAAAAGCCATTTTTCCCCAGCAATGCCATTCAATAAAACATATTTCATATATCCCAATTTCAGCCCAGAAAGACTGCAGACATTTCAGTTAGTATAGTAAAAGGCATAATTTATAGAATTTTTATAACAATTGTTAGGAAGGAAGGCTGGTTTCCCATATCCAATACAGAGATAACAAAATAAAAGTATTAGTATTTTAACCAGGGAGGCTTAGGTTGGAAATCTGAAGATCATCTTTCTGGTAAAAAAAAAAAGTAAGTAGCAAAAGCTTGAAACCAATTGATTAGGAATCTGGGAGGACTAATACAAATGAGGGATTTTTTTAGCAGGTTATATTAATTTCTTTTGGGAAGATTGTAATTACAGATATCACTTTGGAGTGCTTCTTTCTTTCTTTCTCTTTTCTTTTCTTTTCTTTTCTTTTCTTTTCTTTTCTTTTCTTTTCTTTTCTTTTCTTTTC
>JAWWMS010000173.1:109826779-109907652 GCA_035048045.1 Chlorospingus semifuscus
TTCTTTTCTTTTCTTTTCTTTTCTTTTCTTTTCTTTTCTTTTCTTTTCTTCTCTTTTCTCTTTTCTCTTCTTTTCTCTTTCTTTCTTTTATTTTATTTTCTTTCTTTCTTTCCCCATCTAAGTTATAAAAATATGTTAAAATCTTACTTGCACCTGCCTTGGCTGGAGGTTGAGTCCAAGAGCCTGTGCTCATAACAGAAAGGTTCACAAGCACAAGAGTCCCTGTGACATTATTAGGGTGATTTTCAGCAATATTAGTCCTGTATGGGCTGTGGACTTGAATCTTAAAGCAGAAGGATTTCATTATGGGTACAGACAGCTATATTATGCCATGACATATTTATGACAATGAACAGTAATGGGAGGCAAGTATTTTAAGCCTTGGGAGTTGAAATTAATCTGAGAGCACGGTGCAGAATCTGAACACCTATGAAAACATATTGCAGAGCTAAAATTTGAGACACAAAGGCTACAGTCATTATCTGAGCACATAGAAGGGATTCATCACATTAATTCTAGCTGCCTAAATGTTAAGCATCTAGTCTAAGCTAATTGTCTGGTCTAAGCTGTTCATCTAGACAATAATCATTAGAAAGGGGGAGAGGAGAGGCTTTTAGAGGGTCATTCATTCCTGCTTTTCTTTGGATGGATTGTATCACTTCTGGAGGTATCTGTCTCTGCTGGCTATGTGTGGGACCTAGACACATATTTTGGACTGGAGGCCTGTCTTTAGAATCAGAGAATCACCAGACCATTAAGTTTGGAAAAGATCTCCAAGATCATCAAGTCCAACCTTTGACCAATCACCACCTTGTCATTAAACCATAGCACTAAGTGCCAGTGCCATTGGGTAAAATGAGCCCAAGAACTAACGATGCTGCTAATGAGTCTGGTGGGACAACCAGGCCAACTCATGTTCCTGTTCTGAAATAAGAGGGAAATGACAGCTCTGTACACACTTCTAAATAACCATCTTCTTCAGTTTTGAATGAGAGGAAAGAGAGAAAGGAGGGAGATTAAGTCATTACCATCATCCTAAAAATTAGAAAGAAACTCCCCTACTGTCCAATACCCTACCCCTGAGATATAAACAAGCTACAAACAAATTTTTTAGGAAGACCCTGAAAAAGACCAAACTCTGCATTTGGCTTTTGTAGTTCTGGTGACCAAGCCATGGCATCCTCCCACGTGTGCAAGGTGCAGTCACCCTGAAAACCAAGGATCTGTCTACTCCTGAACACTGCACCCAACACAGGAAAAAGAGGTGGCTCTCAGCAAAATACCTTGGAATCCCTAAAATTAGAGAATTTATCCAAAAAGAGTTGAGCAAATAGAACAACTCCCTAAAAAAATATTTCTAACCTCTGGAACAAACATGGATGCAGGAACAGAACCACACTGGTTTCAAACACCACTTCCAAACAATCAAATATGTCTGTCAGCATAATCCTAAAATACCATGCCTACAATGAATCTTGGGAGGAAAAAAGTAGGTCAGAAGAGATTTTCAGATGTCATATATTTCAAACTTCTACTCAGAGAAAGGCTAACTACAAAGTTACATCAGACTTTTGAGGGCTTTGTCACAAATCATAGCATATCTACATTTTAGGTTTTAGGTTTCATAGAACAAAACTCCCAGGTTAGAATATGTCCAGAGGAGCTGCCAGGGCTGAAAATTACTTGGAGAATATCTGTGACCCAATGACATGTTCATTCAGAACTTCAGATACTTTCAAGATGGTTTGAAGAAGCTTTGAGGGTTGATTTTGCAAATAATTTTTATAATCATGTGTGGTTATTTTAGGTAGTCCGAATCCTGGTCCTTGTCCCATCCCAAGGCTTCTGGACAGCTCCAACAGGAAAGGAGTACATTTGGAGCTGGAACATCTCTTTTACTTTACCAGACAGTGTTCTTCAAGTTCATATAAAGGTGAATGGACAGAGTCACACTGATCCTCGTTGTGTGGGGTGATGCCCATGGAGAAAAATAATAAATGTATTGGTTAAGCACTGAAATCACCCACCAGTCCTGATTGCCCTGCTCTAAGTAGTAAGGATCACTTCCTTTCTATTTTATTCCAGACTTACTAGAGAGCTGCTTGAAATTTCAGACAGCCCTTGGAGTTATTTTGGCCAGGGAGTATATTTAAAACTCATTGTGCCTAATGTTGTCTTTCTACAATTGAGAAGTAATCAGGAAAGACGTGAAAATAAATAGACAAGTGAGAGGCAAAATGAAATATGAAGTGGCTAGAAAGGAGTCTGCTCTCTAATGTATTTTTTCAGCTTATTATTGTAAAAGCCCAGAGCAAAAGAGTAGCTTTGAAGAGTCTTTTGTTAATAGTGGAGAGGTTGTCTTTATATTTTTCTTAACTTTTTTATTTATTAACCGTGCTGCACAGGGTACTTCCATAAGTGATGGCCAAGTTTCAGGTTTCAGGGACTTGTTTAGTCTGAAAACATCCCCAGCTGCAATGGGAAGCAGAAAAGAGAAGTAACAACCCATTGCATGGTGTTAGAAGGAAGCAAAACCGAAGCCCATTTGTTCTCTGCTTTTCCCTGTAATTTCTGGTGGCTGAGCTTGCAGAGGTTTGGATGTCCCTGTTTGGATGGTTAAAATGCATTCCCAGCAGGCCACTTCCTCAGGTGGTCGAGCTGATGACAGCATGAGGCCAATGTAAAACAGCTGATGTCTTGACCCTATCTGACAATAAAATTACAGAGCTGCATTCCTACACTGGGCAGTCCTCCAGATCATTGTGGAAAATAGAAAATAAATGTTATTGAGGGCACTTACCCTATGCTCAAGCCCTAAATGATGACAGTTGATAACATTTTTGAGACTCTTGGTGCTGGGGCACTATGTGTTTATTTATCATTGCTGTCATTATGGGGCTAAGTATAAAAGTATTCAATTTCTTCAAAACCTCATCAAGGCTGTCAGGTCAGAAAATATTATCTGTGCACAGGAAACCAGAGACATGCATTGGGCAGATTTTCTTCTTTGAGAGTTTTTAGAGTTTTAGTTTACCAGGAAAAAAAATTTAAAAAAGCACTGATACTGTGTTAGATAGGCAGAACAATTCAGTATTCTCCAAGGCTTCTTAGCTCAGGCACCCTGCTGGAATTTAAAGGATGCCCTTCATGTATAATAGTTTACATTATCTAACTTTTATGAAGAGAATTGTCAGCATGGACAATTTTGGTCTGGCTTTTTTTTGGTATAACACCTGCATTGCCAGACACACCCATCAGACAAGCCCAAGCACGGTTTTTACTTGTTTGTTCCATGGCATCAGAAATATCAGAACACATTTAATTTTCTTGACACACCAGTTGAAAAGCTCAGCTGAAAAGCTGTCAGCAAGAATCTCCACAAGAATTTCTGCTGGTTTGGGCCATCAGGGAGTGTCTTTCAGTGCCATGAAGAGTCAAGATGCTTTGGAGAGCCTTCAAAGAGCCCATCTGGCAGGGTTTGTTCAGTTTTCCCAAGTCTCATGTGGCAGTCACAGGGGACAGCAGGCTGAAGACTTGTAGGTTGTGTTTGTATCCCACTAGGATGGAAAGGCTCATTCCACAGTCAGAGTACACAAAGTGCTCAGAACTAAGTACCAAGGCTAACCCAGCAGGTGGAAAACTGGTGCAAACCATTTCCAAACCTGTATTACTTTATCAAGACCATCTGGGCTACAACCACTCTCCATGAAAGCAGAAATTCAGAAATTCTCTTTACATGTAATTCCCCTTTCCAACTCAAATCCTTCCCAAAAGGGTGGTACTTTGTGTCAAGCACGTGTTGTCAGCTGTCAAAAATAGATTCACATTTTCTTGCATGGTTTGTTTCCCTGGGGTCACAAAATGGTAAATAATTCTGGCAACACTACAGACAGTAACCTGAACATCCAGCCAGAAGGATGTGCTGTGGGAAGCATCCCTGTGCTGCCAAGGACATTGAGGAGGGGAGGAATATAAGGGAATCTTGACTTTTTTTTTTCCATTTCACTCTCCATGTCTCACAGGGAGCAGGAGCTCAGACAGAGAGGCCTCAGAAGTAGAGGTCTGAATTTAATAAAGCTGTCTGGGGGGAGGGAGCAGGGGAGAGAAGATCACGGAGATAAGAGAGAAAGGAAGGCAGGAAAAGAAAGGACATTACAGCTGGCTGGTGATGGCTGTGCCCTTTCAGACTCAAGTGGGGGGAAGTGAAATATTTGTTTAAGAGGCAGGACACCAGGTCATTATGGAAAGAATGGGAAATTATTAAAAAAAAAAAAGAATATTTTGTGGTTTGGACATATATTTCCATGCCACTGTAATGAGGATAGGCCAAAGGCAAGGGAAGGCAAGGATAATGGCAAGATGCTGCAAGGTAATTAATAGGACTGCTGGATTTCATCACAGTTTTGGGGATTATTGAAATGACCCTTTACATTCTGTGCAGCTACACTTACAGTATGCAAGTCAGACGCCTCTTTAGGAGAAAAAATTCTTTTAAATTAACAATTCCACAGATTAGCAAATCCACAGGGTATCTTTGCTTCCCCACTTCTGCAACCTTTCTCCTGTTTCACCTGGAAGAATAAAAGTTAATTGAGGGGAGCAGGGAGGAGGAAGCTCATCTCATCCCCACTGACACAGCCTTCTCCATCAAGGTACCAAGTTGACTTCCTTAAAGAAAAAAAATAGCAAATACACTGCCAAAGTTCCCATATAGGGATGTTTTTTTTTCTTTTCCACAAGATTCTGTTTGTTAGAAAAACCAAAAAAAAGACACCAGAGGGAAAATAAATGCAGATACATTTTTAATGCATGCATTTAATTTTCAGAACATGGTGGGCACTTCAGTGCCTGGTGCTGGAACTGCAAGGGAAAATTTATCTAATCACTCCTCTGTGTCCCTGCTTCATTGATATAATGTGGTCCTGCCGATTAAAGCACTCGAATCTCTGCCTTTTCCTTCTCTTTCATACTAAAATTATTGATGTGTTTTGTACAATGTGTAATTGCCATTATTGTATATGTGCCTGGAGCATGTGCAGAGCTGAAATTGAAATAAATAAGCAAACAAAAATCACACGATAGCGAGTCTCTGATGGTATGGTGGGGGTTGGTGCCATGGTATCACAAGCTGAAAATAGGATTTCATACTGCTGTGACTGGTTTTGATAAAGTGAGATTTGATAAGACTGGAAGAAAGGCTGCTGTGATCCTCCAGCCTGACCTCTTCTTTTCTTACAGCACAGATCCCCAGTAAACACCCAAATCAAAGTGCTTCTTTTAGCATTCCAGGTCTGAGCCTCACCATCCAGGGATTTCACCAGAGCAGCCCTGATTTGCATTACCTGAGGATCTTGCCCAGTATCACACACCCACTTTTGCTCCATCTCTTTCTCTCCCTCTCATGGACACGCAGAAGATTTGTTCTTTACATTTAATTTATGCAAGCAAGGCACAGAATACATTTCAGTAACGCCAATTAGATACGCACTAATTTCTTCTCTGTGAAATAGCAGTAAGTAATTAATCAGAATTTTGATCACAACTCAGTTGGCAATTCTAATTGCACTTGTCATTTCTACAGCAAATACAGAATCATTATCTTTTTCACCAAGTCCTCTCTTCCTAATCATCCAGGGGTGCTAGAAGCAAAACATTTCCAAGAACTAGATATTGTCTCTATCAACCAGCAGCCTTAATACCTTTGGACTGAGGGTTAGAGGGTTCAGTCCATGGCTGTGTTTTATTTCAAGCTTCATCATAATTTTAAAAGGAATAGCTGGTGGCAGGCTGGCTGCTTGCCTGGGGGAGGTGGGGGGATTCTGCCTCATGAAATTATGAGGAAGGGTAAAAGCTAGCAGCTCACTCCATTAAAAACCTTCTGGGAGAGCTCTCGAGATGCCTGACCTTTGCAGGAGCATCCAGCAGGCATCCCAGGGACATGTGGACGTTGATCAGGTCTGCGCCACCAAAGCCCACGCGACATCGCAGAGACACCACATCCATGTCCCACCTCCAGGCACTTCCAGCCACCCCAGGAGCAAACAGGATGATCAGGGGAGATCAATACCCCGTGTTTCACCAAAGCAGTGCTTCCATGGCTGTTTAGAGATCATCCTGATGGTTTGTGCAAACTGACAGTGCCAGTCTGGAGTGAGAATGTGTTGAGATTGTCTGCCTGAATGGTGCTGTGGCTGTGGGGGCAGTGGAGGTAGGACTCCCCTTTGCTATGCTGCAAAAAGCTGTCAGTGAGATCCTCCTCAGATGGTTTAGAGGAAGGAAGAGAGCAGGAAGAGAAAGGGAGATTTACCTTTTAGGAGCTGCGCCCTACAGAGACCTACACCAGATCCAACCTTCAATTCCAGTATAGGAATTCACCTCCCCCTGGAAATAAGGTTTTCCAAGCACCTGACACCTACAGTCCAGTTTAATAATCAGATTCTTCATATAATTCAAGCCCAGGTAGTTAATATTTTCCCAGGTAATACCAAATCCTACACAGTAACTTTGGGAACAACCACTAAAACTGAGATCTCAATTCTGTCAACTTAATAACAAGTGAAAAAACATTTAAGAGAAGTATAAAGGCACTTTATGCAAGAAGTCTCTGTACAAAATATGTTGTGAACCAGGATAGCTGTGGCTCTACCCTTACATACAATTTGAGCAAGCAGCACCAATGAAAGTTGGCAATTTGAAGGCTGCCCAAGCATCTCCTGTACTCTCCAAATTTTTCTCATTCCTGCTCTAAGCAGCACAAATCACTGAAAGAACCAGAAGGCATCACTCAGCCCTGTCCTTTGCTTCCTCGGGGTTTATTTTGCCTATGCTCTTGCTTTTATTCCATATTTGAGACATCAATAAGAAGCATTTGAGAGGAACAGTAACCTCTCAGTCCTACTCACAGAGACCAAACTTCTCTCACAGAAGGGGAAGTAACTCTCAACATCAGTGATGCCAGTGTGGACTGGAGAGAGTCAGAACACCTCAGAGCTTAGCTATGAATATGGAAGCCAGGAACAATGTCTGAGATCTTGCTGGGCTGAATTTCTTTCATAACAGACAGAAAAAGCCCAGCATAAACATCTGAACAGCCACAGAGACTTTTCTTTGTCTAGGACTGGGGCAGGGATGGCATGTTAAACATGCTGCCCACAATGAAAAATGTCAAAAGCTTGAATCATACATTCTCCACTTTCTGGGACACAGTGGGCCACAGACATTTTTCATTAGTCTTTAAAAGAGGTACACTGAGGCTATGTCCACGCTTATGAAGGTTTATGCCTTAGATCTAGTACTCAATCACAAATATTTTACATTCTCAGAGCAATATTTGGCATGGTTTTTTGTCTAGATCAGCTAGCACTGACCAAAACTGTGTCTAGGAGCTGTCTGAGGCTTCATGTGATTTGTGACCATCCCAGTTTGAATGGAACCAATCTGGTCTGGAGCAAAAGGGATTTTAATGATTTTGTAAATGGCCACACTAAGAGTTGGCCATGGGCAGGGATAGCTCCCACTGGACCAGGTTATTCAAAACCCCATCCAACCTGACCTTGAACACTTCCAGTGATGAGGATATGTTCAATTTCAAGCCACTCAGGAGCATGGGAGGCATTGATAGAGCTAAAAATGAGGTTACCACCATCAGATTTTTCTTTACCAGCTCTCCATACTCAGAGTCAGCAATGACTTTGCTGACTATCTAAATATTGATGAGATACCCTAAAAGGGCAAAAAATAACAAAAACTTTTCAAAAAAACCTAACACATAAACTGCACAAGAGAAAGGATGACTTTTAATTCTCTATAGTCAAAGTTGCTTAATCACCTCAGAATTGGAAAATGAAAAAGAAACAGCAGCTCTTGGAACCTGAGCATCTTTGAAGACTGAGTGAACCCACACAGCATAGATTTATGAAGACAGCAGATCACATCCCAGATTAGTTACAGCAGCCAAAAGGGAAAAATAAGATCTTTAAAACCAGAGGCAGTGGGATACAATCAGACTAGTGCAAAAAAAAATCAGCTTCAACACAGATATTTAAGTAATGGATGGTCCTGAAGAGACATTCTGGCTACGTCTTCACCAGTAAATTAAATGCGCCCAGGAGTATTCCCAGACACCGAGGCCAGCTGACATGATCTGGTTGCATTCATCTTCTAAACCAGCTCAGCTTCAAAAACAGCATGGATCCATCCGCCAGACCAGCTAGGAATGTTCCTTGGCACACACAAACTCCCAAACTGCACCCAAGAGCACCAGAATTATTTGGGAGAGTATTACTTGGCTAGGACTAAAGCATGCGAGGGGCTGTGGTAAACACATTTGCAGGGCAGTGGATTGCACCTCTGTGTTATTTTATTTATGTTAACATGGACATAACCCCTGTCCATCTGAATTTCTGCCCCTGGAGAGTGCTCCTGTGTCCACAATTTCACCTGCAAAATTCAACAGAGGGCAGAGACCACACCAGGCAGGTGTATCCCAAACCAGGCATCCCAAGCCTAAGGAAATGGGCAGAGAAACCCGCCCAGATTATTTCTGAGCCTGTTTGAGAGAAGAGTTCACACCCAGAGGAAAAGTCCAAGCAGATGTTGTGTGAAATATTTGGCCTTCTTTTGGCATTGTTGAAGGTTGCTGAACATCATCACGCTTTGGAAGTTCAGAGTCCCACCATAGTTTGGGTTGAAGGGACCTTTAAATATTGTCTAGTTCCAGGCCCCTCCTATGGGTAGAGACACCTTCCACTAGAACACTGACACTTGTACTAGAAAAATATTTAAAAGGGAAAAAACCCAAACATTATGGTTATTATTAAAATCACTACTAATGGGGCAGCAAATCAAGTTCTTGGTGTGTGCCTTCTGTTTATTACCAGGACAGGCTTTGAACTCGAGAGGAAGTGAAGGAAGGGACAACTTAGTCACCTCCTGGCTGTTATTTCCCTGCTGGAAATAGGCAATAGATTGACAACAGCTGAGGAGAAACCTACCTACCCACTGCAACCTTAATTAATACAAGGAGGATGGGCTTGGGAAGACTGGAGTCACCCCAGGAGCAAATGGGAATGATTTCCTGTCTCTACTCAGCTTGTGTCTCTGTAGGTTGATGCAGCTGGACTGAACTCTGGTCTTCAACAGCCAGTCCTAATCTATGAGTTCAGTGAGGTTCTGTCCACATTTAGGTGTGGGAAATAGTCTGATGTTTGGTGGTGCCACCAAATCAGCTCACCACACATGGGCGTCTCTCCAATCCAGATACTCTGGCAAACAGTGGATGAAAAATGTGTCCATGAAAAATGTGTCCCTAAAAACTATGTCACAATCACAAAAAAGCTGTGTGAATCCTCTTACAGACACACTGAGCAAACACAAGAGAAAGAGTGGGAATAGGTTGGGAGTGGCTACACCACCAGAACTCCACCACCAGTGCTTTTTGGAGACAACTCTCTGTAGTGTGCCCTTGCCTTGGATTAGCACTGTGAATCTCAGTTAAACCTCTTGCTGTACATTTAACCATATGACACAGTGTGCAAAGAAACCTTTGCTCTGAGCACAGGTTCAGAGACACACAGGGCTGACCCACAGCAGACTCCATCAGTGCTGGGATGAGTCAGAAGCACACAGAGTAAATGTAAATGTACCCATACAGAGTAGGATAACAGGAACGTGAGGTCAGACTCCTCAGGAGGAACCCAGGTTCAGTGTCATGGACACTACCTCAGCCAGCAACACACAGGGAAAAGGGCACAAACACATCACAGACTCATAGAATGATGGAATCATAGAACTGGTCAGATTGGTCAAGACCTCCAGGATCATCAAGTCCAACCTTCAACCAAACACCACCATACCCAGCAAACCATATCACGAACCACCTCCCTGCCAAGGTGGTGGCAAAGATGAGGAAAGAGGCAGACACAGCTGCTCAGTCAGAGACCTGCCCTCAGCAAGGACCAGGAAGGTATTTTGCCTCTTTTTTCAATCTCCCTTCCTATTTGGAGGTGATTTTTTTCTTTTGTGAACAGGAATCCTTTGCACATTCACAGCAGAGAAGGCTGAACTTTTTGTGGCTTCTCATTTGAGAGTTTCTTTGCATTTCCCATCCATAGTGCTCATGCCAGTGTTTGGATTTTCAGTGACAAGTCACCTAGATCAGGCTCATTATTACCCTTTGTCAGGTGACTTGGGAGCAATACACGCACCTGAAAAGTGAGTGGAGTGTTGATCTGATGCCTCCTGGCCTGAGGATGTGGGGACATGCAGGGGCACAGCCAGAGCTAGGCTGGGTGACTCCAGAGCACGGTGCCATTACAAATAGTGCCTTGCCTGGAGGCCCATCCAGTTGAATTAGAAAAAAAAAGAACCATTAATTAACTTGACTTAAGAGAAGGCTGATGCAGGGCAATGTGACCTTTTCTCTATGTCACATGCCACACGGATTTTAGCTTCCCTCTGACGCTTTGTCACTGCCAGTCCTTGTTTTTTAGATCACGGGATTGCAGGCGGGTGACGGTGACCAAAAGGATTGTGGCAGCAGGAAGACAGGAAGAGACAGCTCCACTATTTCATGATCTGTACACCAAAGGGAGCAGAATCCTGTTGTGCATCTACTATTATTATCTTGCAATCTAATATATATATATATATATATATATATTTGTACACATTTTATTTCAAGTATTACAAACATAACACGCCATGTGTACATTCAGTTAAAATACAAATTTAAGGTGTGCATTTAAGGTTAAGGTTAAAATATTTTTTACAGAACAACTAAGAGGGGTATTTGTTTTACAAAAATGCAGAATATAATTTTTTAATACTGCTCAATTTTTCCATAAATATGTTTGCAACAGAAGGAGCTTTATGTAGTTTTTACCAATCAGTTCAATGCATTGCTAAAATAGTCCAAACTACCTAAAATTTGATACTGAATTAGCCCAGTGGCTGTGGGGGAAGCGATAACAGTAAAATCATGGAGTCACAGCCCAGTTTGGGTGGGGAGGGACCTTAAAGAAGATTCTGTTCCAATCCCCTGCCATGGACAGGGACACCTTCCACTGTCCCAGGTTGCTCCAAGCCCCATCCAACCTGGCCTTGGACACTTCCAGGGATCCAGAGGCAGCCACAGTTTCTCTGGACAACCTGTGCCAGGGCCTCATCTCCCTCTCAGAGAAGAATTTTGTCCTAATATCTAATCTAAACCTTCCCACTTTCAGTCTCTCTCTTCCAGATCTCACCAGACAATCCAACCCCATTGCCTTGTGCCATCCTTAGAAGGCCATGTTTTGCAGTACTACATTTTCACCAGCAAGGTTATGATGGACTCTTACAAAACCAATTCAGAGAACATCCCCATGGGATATATTCTCCATGCAATGCTTTCTCCTAGGTCTGGCTTTTTATCTAGTTCATACATTTGTGTGTTTTGACATGAGTGTCTGAGCCTGAGCATGGGTCCTTCACCTGAGCGAAATCAACACCTTGCACAGGAAATTTATGCATCTTAGACATCAGTTTTAGGGAGGGAGAGATTGTTTCAGGTAGACAAGATGAATCTTTTGAGTTTACTCTGCATGTCTCTTTGGAAAAGCAAGCTATTGCAACCCTATGCATCATATTCAGAATACATCTACGCCTTCTCCTTGGCACAGTGCAAGACCCACAGCCCACAGCAGCAATGAGCCAGGAATTACAGGTCCTAGAAATAAGGCAAAACCAGTTTTCAGAGCACATGTAATTCTCTGAGCCTCAGTTTGCTTGAAATCTTTGCAGACCATGAAGGACCCGTGGACCTGTTCTCAGTGTGTGACCTCAGGTATTTCTACTCTGCCATCATCTACCTGTGTGGTCTCTGTGGAGTGAAAGGTGGATGGATCTGGGAGCTCACTGCATCCTGAGTTTCTCCACAGAACCTTCTTTGAGAGCTGTGTCAACACAGACATTAAGATCAGAGGTGCAGGGTTTCATCCTCTGACTGAGATTTTTTTGACTGCACTGTAGAAAAAGAAAATACAAGGGAAAAATACTTCTCAGATTCTGTTGGATAACATTGGCAAGGAAAGGCATGTCAATGTTATACCCACATATAGCTCATGTAGAGCACAAAACCTCAGAATGGCTTAAAAAATGCTTTTCCATGTACCATTAAATCAGTGCGGCTTAAAGTATTGAAGGTTGGTTTTGAAACTCCTCTCGAAGAAATCTAAGCTTTTATCTCAGTGAAAATACTCCCATCTTACTAAACAAACATGATGTGATCAGCAGTGGACCTCAGAAAATCCTCTCACATCTCATTATCCCACAGTTTAGATTAGGGCTTTTATAGCTTGACTTCCTAATTCAACCACAGGATCAGCTCTGCTCCCCTCTGCCACAGTGCTGGTATATTATTTCTGTAACATGAAGAGCAGAGCAAAGGAATAGAACATGTTCTCATGGCTGCAAGTTAATTTTGGTTTAACCTCCAGTGCTTGCCATTGCACTCTGGTTGGTTAAATAGCAACACCAAGCAAACCAGAAATAAACTTTTACTCAAGCAAAAAGCCTCCTGAAGGTGCTGGCTGCATCATTTCCTGCAAAACGAAGGGTTCTCCTGTCATTCTTGTTGGCAAGATGTCATTTCCATGCAAAGATGGACTCTGTTGAACCTATTTACCAAGGAACACCTGTGAAATCTGAAACTGAATTATGAGGACTTTCACCCTGAGAGCACAGGAAGATGGAGAGTAAACTCTGTGTTGGTTTGGAATTTTTCTGTTTTTATTCCTTTCCTCTCCAAACTCAAGCTTCAGCCTCTCAAAGAAAGACACCCGAAAAAGACACTTTGCTTTTTGAAAAGACTCCAGCACATCTGAATCCCACTGCAGCAATATAATTTCCTTAAGCAGCTCCCAAACTGTGAACATAAAAGGATACAAATTCAACACCCTCAAAATAAGAAGAATAAGATAATAACCCTGAACAATGAGAAAATAGCACAAGTTCACTTTCCATGTCAGTATGCATTTCCCTTTAAGAATTTCCATTTCCCTTTAAGCAATTCTATTATTCACACATAGCATTTCTAATCATTCTTTCAAGTGTTTCTATGTAACTTATCAGGGTTTAATGAATGCCAGAATAAGCACTAGAGGGAAAATCCACATAACTGGACACTAACCCAAAGGTTTTAACAAGACCTCTACATTTTTCTCTTTTTAATATAATCTTTGTTCAAGCACTTGCTGCTTTGATCAGAAATATGGCTTTTTTATTGGTATTATTATTGACTTTTTCCCACCCACCCTCTTGCCTAAATCACCATCCCATAACCTGTGAGCCTTCCAGGGTTGCAGTGAAGAGTTATTGGTTACAAAGGGCTTCTTTGAAAACTACATCTACATAAAATCAGTAAAAACTAACAAACAAACATCTGTACTGATTTCTACTGAATGGGGAGCCACACTCATTTTACAGAGAACAAAAAAAAAAAAAAAAAAACAGAAAATATCCAAAACTGGAAAATGTTAGAGAACACAAGTGACTTGTTCAGTCTGCAATAATTTATGGAGGTACTTGCTATCAATCAGAATTCCTAAGGATCACCTCGTGCCCAGAAGTTGTCACTCACACAAATTCTGGGACATTTTGCCACTGGAGGTTTGAATGGCTAAAAGATTGGGTGAGACAGGATACATAAACCAATAGTACAGGAATTTCTTTTACCTTCAGGTCAAACTAACCTGAATTAATGGCTGCTTTGGGAAACAGGGGGTATGAGAAAAGATGTCAGTCTATAAATGCTGATTATTCTTCCCAAAGCAACCACTGCCTCCAACATTACACTAAAAACACAATAAAATTTGAATCTGATTTTTTAAGCCATTCCTGGAGTTCTGCAGGATTCCTGTCCACAGGCAGGAATCTTCCTGCTGTTGTAGGCAGCCCTGCACTTGTATTTCACCTCTGACTGGTTTGGGGTTCTTTTATTTGGGGTGCTCTTCAGGCATACATGGAGTCAGAGCTTTTTCGAGAGAGACTTAGCCTTTCCAAGAGCAAGGGATGTTTTTTGTTATGTATGGTCACTGACTTCCGTAGGGATTTCTTCTTCCTTCAGACACAAATTTGAATGGCTGAGGAAGTTTGTACCCTTGGGGTCTGGGGAGGGAAAGGAGAAAGTAGATTTCCCTCCATGCACAAGGATCCAAACCAACCACTTGAAGCTGGGCAGAATAGTTTCTCTAAAGCTGATTTAGATGTCTTACTCAGTGGTTTCAGAGAGTAAGGGGGACATCATATCATTTTCCTGCAATGAAAAAATTATTTCAACTGATTCTACTTACAGCTCTAATAACTTGCAATAACTTTCAGGGAAACTTAATAACAGCCTTCTAGTATCAAAAAGGGGATTAGGAGAAGTACTTTTAAAAAGGGCATACAGAGATAGGACCAGGGGAATTGGCTCTAAGATGAAAAGGAGTAGATTTAGATTAGATATTAGGAAGAAATTATTTAGAGGCTGGTGAGACCCTGGCACAGGGTACCTAGAGAAGCTGTGGCTGCCCCATCCCTGGAAATGTCCAAGGCCAGGTTGGACAGGGCTTGGAGCAACCTGGGCTGGTGGAAGGTGTCCCTGTCCATGGCAGGTGCTGGAACTGGGTGATTTTTAAGGTCCCTTCTAATCCTTTATTCCAAGAACTGGAAAAGTCCTCAACAAGTGGCACAGCCTATTCCTCCACCCCACAGCAAGGACATGTCAGCCTGGCTTCATTCCTGACACATCCTGCTGAGACTTTATCTCAAAGCTCCCTCTCCAGAAAAGAAAGCAGTGGTGTCCATCTCCTAAGGCACAGAGACCAGGGACAGCCCAGCCCTGCTCCAATGTGAACTGTGCTTTTAATTGTGGTCAATCCTCAGAGTGAGACATGGACAGAAAATTTAATTAATTTATAACGAGTTGGATCAGGAGGTCCAAAAAGAGCCAAGGACTCTCACAGCTATTAGGGAAATTTCTGTCAAGTATTCTCTCCAACTATTTATCCAATAGAGCTGTTTCTCCTATTTCTTTCATATTTATTTTTTGGTGCAACCTTGAACCTACTTGGTGCTTTTGATCAGCTAATTCTATAATCTGTCTGAGGAATAATTTCTGCACTGAAAAGGTGGTCAGGCATTGGAAAAGATGAGCCAGGGAGTGGTGGAATCACCATCCCTGAAAGTGTTCAGTGTTTGGGACATGGTTTAGCGGTGGATTTGGCAGTGCTGGTTGGACTTGATGACTTCAGAGGACTTTTCCAACCTAAAGGACTCTGTGATTCTGCAAATCCCACAGAGAATAAAATATTGTTCTTGCAATATGGACCCCATAGGGATGTGACTTCATTTTTAATCCAGTAACTGAGCATGGGAAGCAGACAATAAGAAGGGCTTACCCTGGTTTTGCAATTTGCTTATTAATTTCAGAAAAACCACCGCAGGAACAAAGTTTATTGGTGAGTAGGAGGATGTTTCAGGAACAGAGCCTGACTGAAAATAATCGGTTCCCTTTAATTAATTACATACAGTTTTATTGCATAACTGATGGTTTTAAACCTTGGCCAATTAACTTGTCAAACACAGAAGTTAAATTCTATATTGGTCTCTTAAGAAAGATCTATGCCAAAGTTTTAATTCAAGTTGCCTTATCCAAGAATGAGAAAATAGGGCCTTTTGAAACCAGAATTATTGGGTAGTTACCCAGATTTGAAAAAAAAAGAAAAAAAAGGAAAGACAAAGGCAAAAAAAAAATAGCAAGGACACAGAAGCCCAATATATTGCACAGATCCATGACTTCTATTGTGGGACAAATTGAAGTGGCAAGGTTACCTTGTCTTGACAACTTATTTTCTAAGACAAGATGAGGTGCTGTTGTTAATTTAGTATGCCTACAAGAGAGAAAAAAAGAGAAAAAAATCCCACACCTTTTCATTGAAAAGTTCTTCAAAAGCACCTTATGATGCTGTGGTAGCTCTCACTGGTTGTGTGTCTCTTATCCCAGAAACTGGAGAATGTGGAATGATTTTATAATCACACATATTCATAAATATATTTATATTTACTGAAACATATTTATATATTTGTATTTTGAAATGAATATAAATTTTTACATGTTAAGTTAATAAACATGTTCTTGGCATGATCTAAAACTGAGTGTTCAACATAACTACCCCAGATGAAAATATTTATTTTCCAGTTTCTTACACACAATGTCAGTTAATAACTTTTCTTTTTTCCAAAGCACTGAGCTGTTTCTCAAAAAATTCACTCAGAAATTAATATGTTCTTTTCAACTAATTATTTTAACCAAGCATTATACTCATGCCACATATCCTGAGAACTCAATGGTGCACATAGTGTCAACCACATGTGCTTTGAACTTTGGTAAAGTGATGACATCTATATCAAAGCTATGCTTTATAAATGAAGATCTTGCATGTTTTGTCTCAGTAATTATTTTGTGAAATTCAGCTTTTGCGTGTAGCAACCTCTTGGCCCGAGCTTTCAACACTTTAACTTCATTAAGATAAAATGTTCTATTAAGTTGTGTCCTGAGAGCAATATGCTCAAAACTGGGATGGATGGTTGTGCACTTCCTGCTGATTTTTGGTGTGCATGTCACAGAATCCTAGAATCCTGGGATGCTTGGGATTAGAGGGGACATTGAATGTCATCCAGTTCCACCCCCTGCCATGGGCAGGGATGCCTTCCACTATCCCAGGTTGCTCCAATTCCCATCCAGACTGGCCTTGCATCCAGACTGGATCCTTCCAGGGATCCAGGGGCAGACACAGCTTCTCTGGACAACCTTGGTCAGGGCCTCACCACCCCCATGGCTAAAGAACATCACCCAGAGACCGCCTACACCAGAGCCCTGTCCAACCTGGCCTTGAGTGTTTCTAGGATTGAAGCAGCCACCACCTCTCTGGACAATGTGTTGCCAGTGTTTCACCACTCTAATTGTAAAATCTTCTCCCCTATATCTAATCTAGGTTGACCACCTTCTAATTTAAAACCATCAACCCTTGTCCTATTGCAGCAGGACCTGATAAAATTATCTGCCCCCATTTTTCTTAAAAGCTCCCTTTAATATTGAAAGGCCAAAATAAGGTCTCCCCACAGCCTTCTCTATTATACAAACATGTGGTAGCACACAGCCCTGAGCCATGCCCAGAGCAACTACATTTTGGGCCAAATGAGTCAAAATTGCTTGCTTCTTAGTGTGATCATGAAAACTGTCAAAGCTGAAAAAGACTGCCAAAATTTAAAAGCACAAAGAGGAGAGCAAGGCAAGCTAAGGTTACAGAGGGAACATCTAAGTGCTTGCCTGTCTTAGTAATGCCACAGGAACACTGATAATTAACAGTTTGTAATTTTTCCCAGTGGTTCACAGGGAACTCAAACTAGTTTGGAATCACACCATACCAGATGCCACATAGACATTTCTGTAGTTCCTGACTCTGAAATGTCAGGAGTCATTACAAACTGATGAGTGGAAGGAAAAATAAGAATTGTCTTCATTTCACAAGGTAGTCAAGCAACTTCTTCACTGTGAGGGTGCTGAGGCCCTGGCACGGGGTGCCCAGAGAAGTTGTGGCTGCCCAGTCCCTGGAAGTGTCCAAGGCCAGGCTGGACAGGGCTTGGAACAGCCTGGGATAGTGGAAGGTGTCCCTGCCCATGGCAGGAGGTGGAAAGAGCTGATCTTAAAAGTACCTTCCAACACAAACAATTCTATGGCTCCATTCACTCTCTGGGACATCTCCTCAAAATTCAGACACCTTTAGCAGTGCTGCTCTTGTGTGTCAATGACAGTGACAATGACAAAGCTCCTGGTTCAGAGCTGCCTCCTGTCCTGCCAGCCTGGAACATGGACGGACAAACAAGAGTTTGCTTGGAAGAAGCCACGCCAACATGGCCAAGGTGTGATGGTCCCCACAAGAACCTGTCTTTCAGTTGCACTTTTACATCCCTGACATCAAAGAACAGGGAGAAAATTCCCCTGCTTTTCTCGCAGCTCTTTTACACCACTGATCCAGCATGGAAAAATTAAAGATGCTTTATCTGAAACATCCCCGAAGGAAATCCTGTGTTTCTGATGAACCTGACTTCCTCAATTTCCTGTTTGCTGCACAGCTGTCTGCATTGGATGGGTCTCAGGGACATTTTTTTGGACATATTTGTGTACCTCAGTTGGAAGCCAGGTTCCTAGAGCTGGAACATAAGGGTCTATAATCTTTAAAAAAAAAAATAAAAATCACAGTGAAAACAGAAAGAATGAAAAGAAAACAAACCAATAAAGAATCTATCCTGTCATAACATTTGAGGTTCTGGTATTTGCTGGCCTTGGAGTAGGTTCAAGATAAATGAAGGAAATGTGTATTTCATTAAATGCTAATATTTGGAAGATAAGAGGAAAAAATGATGAAATGCTCCCAGGAACAGTTGTGAGGGCAGTGCCTGTGTGTGTGTAAACACAAATGTTTGCATACACACAAACAGACCATCGTGATTCACTCTAAATCAGAGCAGGGCTACGTAGGAAGAATTACAGTGAAAGGAAAAAAAACAAACCTATTTTCCCAGGTTATTGCTCCTCATATTCATGACAAGAGATTTTGCACTTTTCATTCTCCATCTCTTTTCAGAACTGTAATTAAAACCTTCCACAAAACAGGTTTTGGGGTTTTTTTGGGTTTTTTTTTGCAAGTGGAACTTGATCTTATAAATAATCATTGAGTCCCACATAGGCACACACACAAAAATCTCAGTCCTACACAAGCTAAACCGTGCTAGGTGCTTTGATAATAAGGCTGGTGAACCAACACCCAGCCAGCTTTTTCCCAGTGGATGCCATACTTGTTGCTGGTAAAACTTTGAGGTCTCTTCTCCATTCCACCCCGGAGGACTCTGTGTAATCCCTTGGCTCCTGCCCAGCCCAGTCTGTAAAGTCAGGACACAACACATGTTTGCCTCCTGGGGACACAGCCTTGGGCAGCAACCAGGGTCACCAAGTGCCCAGAATTCTTTTGTTAATCAGCAGATGCAATGAAAGAGAACTAGAATGTGGGATTTGAGGCTCCAAATACTCAGGAGAGCATTTGATGTCTGTGCTTCAAACAGTGCAGAAGAGCAGGAACTGAAATTTTCACAAGTGATAGACAAGGTTTAGATCTTTCAAAGAACATGAGAAAATAATGAATCTAAGCAATTTATTTTCATAAATAGTTCTGGACACAGTTTTTCACAAGGACTGTAAATAGAAAATAATTTACTGACCACAGAATAGTTCCCCTGATAACCCTGAACCTCTACGGTAATGCCATAGGTTCTAAAGTTTTGAGATTTCTTTTTAACACACACCAAAAGAAAGCTTCATTTTGTTCATTGCAGCTGAACCATTTCTGAGCAAACTTTCAGACAAAATCTTTCCCCAGGCATAAATCTATCAGGGAAAAAGAAAGGCATCTAGTGTAGCAAATAACATTAAAGTGTAGAGTATAAAATAAAATATAAAAGTAGAAGCAAGTAAAAAGAAAGAACAAGTAATATGATGGAATGTTACGGTATAGGCTGTCAAACTGTGATTGCATGGAATCAGTGGAACCCTTGGATCAAAGCCATTGATCCATGGCAGCCTCCTTGCAGGTGGACAACACCTGCCAAAGAACTGATTAAATGCCTTGATCTAGGTTTCAGGTAAGGCCAAACAGCTGCAAGAAGAAAATTTGTTTACTGGTTGGGAAGGCTGTGGAGGTTAGGCTTTGGAAAAGACCTCTGAGATCAAGTGCAACTGTAAATGTAATGCCACAAAATCCCTCTAAACCGTGTTTCCTCAGTGCCACATCAGCACACCTTTCAATGCCACAGCAGGGGAGAACCAGGAGGTAAAGAAACCAGTTCCACACCAAGTGGAACCAGCGCTGCACTACCCAGCTGTGGCTGGATCCCCAACTCTGAACCAGTATGGAAAAGTTTTTTCCTTTAGTTGAGACACAAACGTGGAGTTTCACTCCAGAGAACATTTCTTGGTAGCCACAGGACTCCAAACAGATAACCCACTTTGGGGGAGACAGAAACGTTCACTCAGAGTTTTTGTGCACAGACCCAAACTTTTTTAAACCTGTAGGAATCTATTACTTTGAGGACTCATCACTCTATTACTTTTGTTTAAAATTGAAAATGCATTTAAAAGGACTGGGAGGTAAATAACACACAACTATATCTGCACATACACTGCATGATTACATAAATCTCATGCTTGAAGAAACCCAACTTAAAAAAAAAGAGAGAGAAACAGGATGTATAAAAAACAATAAATTGACTGTTAGCCAGATTTCCTGATATGTTCTGCAAAACTCAGGAATGTGATCCATTGGGTGCCAATCCAGTAGATCTCTGCAGTGTTCATTCAAAAATGTGAACCTCACAGTCTGCCCAACACCCTCTAAAATGGGTGAGAAAGCTGCTTTTCCATCCACAGGCCTTGATCAGTCCCACAAAGAGAGGAAAAGAGAGCTATCCCTTGGTGCTTGTGCCTGCTTCTCTTTCAAATGGAATTAATGGTGGTTTAATGGGGTATGAAAGGATGTTTTACTGGAAACAATGAGGAACAATTGTCTAGCTCACGTTTCATTTCACAGGTCATTATTGCATTAAGAAGTAAATCGACCAAGTCCGGTAAATAACAGTCTGTGTTTTGCCCAAAGCTTCAAACCAACAATCTTAGCAGTCACCAACTAATATCTTTGTCATTTTTAACCCTTGCAGGGATCTGCTGGGGGCTAAACAATTATAGTCTTCACCCACCCCTAGCAGGTAAGCATTATTCATTTTATTTCTCATCCCTTCTTCCTGCAAACCCCATGAGGCTGGGTTGGATTTTTTTTTTTTTTTTGCATTGTTGTTTTGTTTATTAGCCAACCTAGCCAACTGTGTGTCTGGTGGCCTTGAAAAATAACACATATTTTAGTGACTGCCACAGGCATCTTTAAACAGGCTGCTTCCTCTGCAAAATTAATTGTTGCAAAATGCGGTGCTTCCCCTGTAAACCTCTGCAAACTCCCACTCAGCAGTTTGGTTGGATTATAAATATGTCTCTAAGATCTAAAGGAAATAATATAGTTATGCTTGCAGGATGAAATACACATTTCTTTTTTTCTGTTTTTCTTTTTTTTTTTTTTTTTAATTGCTTAACCACAACCATCTTGCCTCCTTAAAGGCAGCAAGCCTGGAGAGGGCGTTCCATGTAGATGCTGTCCTTGGTTCCATTGCTGCCTCACTGGAGCAATTCACTTCTCCACTTCTTCTGTTTCTCCTGACACATTCTGGCTTGACTTTTAATATCAGCAGCTTCTGCAGCAGCTGCACCAAAGGCAGCATGGGCAGCAGATCAAGGGAAGTGACTTTGCCCCACTCAGGTGAGACCTCACCTGCAGAGTTTCTTCCAGCCCTGAATTTCCAGCACAGGAAGGACATGGAGGTGTTGGAGGAAGTCCAGAGGAGGCACCAGGATGATCAGAGTGATAGAGCACCTCTGCTATGAGGAAAGGCAGAGGGAATTGGGATTGTTCAGCCTGGAGAACAAAAAGCTTTGGGATGATCTAATTGTGGCCTTCCAGTACTTGTAGTGAGTCAACAAGAAAGATTGAGAAAGAATATTTACAAGAGCATGGATTGACAAGACAAGGCAGGGAGGGGAGGAATAGAGTCAAATTGAAATACAGTAAGTTTAGATTGGATATTAGGATGAAATTCTTCCTTGTGAGGGTGGTGAGGCCCTGGCACAGGTTGCCCAGAGAAGCTGCGGCTGCCTCTGGATCTCTGGAAATGTCCGAGGCCAGGTTGGATGGGGCTTGGAGCAACCTGGGATAGTGGAAGGTGTTCCTGCCCATGGCAGGGGGTGGAATGAGGTGATCTTTAAGGTCCCTTCCAATCCAAATTGTTCTGATTCTTCCAGAAGATGCTGGAAATTTCTGGGTGGTAAATTGTAGGAATAAAATCCAAAGACTGACTCAGATTTGTGTGCATCACCAAAGCAGGAATGATAAATAAGAATGGAACAGTTCCTTGAGAGAACATGAAGGATGTCTGAGCTTTGAGGAGAGGTCCCAGATAAGGAATAAATTCATAGAATGGTTTGTTTTGGAAGGGACTTTCAAGATCAGCTTGTTCCAACCACCTGCCATGAGCAGGGACACCATTCCATATCCCAGGTTGCTTCCAGCCTTATCCAGCCTGGCCTTGAACACTTCCAGGGATGGGGCAGCCACGGCTTCTCTGGGTAACCTGTGCCAGTTTTAGTTCTCTGGTGCTGTAAACTCCACTCACACCCTGGACACCATTTTCTATGGGTCTCTACACTAAAATATTGCACATAATTTCAGGCTCACTGGCATTCCACAAGAACAGGCAGACTGAATGACCAGGACTAAGCATATGGGTTGAGAGACAATCCCTTTCCTCCTCAGTGATCACTCTGTCTTCATCAGAAGCATTTAGAGAGTTCTAATTACCAAACCTCCTACAGCGCTCTGGCCTTTGGACCCATGTATCACTGCCAGACCTCAAAGATTCGTGCAGACCACAAATATCCTCTCAGAATTTTTTAAATAGGTGCTGAAAGAGTTATTTGAAGTTATTTGACCCATCCTCCACCTGCTCAGGAAAAGATCATCTGTATCTGATTATCTAAGGATGTTACCATTGATGAGGACTCTGCAACTCACTCAGGCAAGCTATGCCCATGTTTCTCTGTCTTTATGCCAACATTTCCTCCCAACACATAAATTTATCCTGATGATACTTCAGACAGTTATTTCTGATTCCACAGACTTTGAGAGCAGTTTATTTCTCTCCAATCCCCAGCAGTCTCATGTTTTTGAAGGCCGTTCCTAAACCTCTCTTCCACCTTTTCTCAAGACCAAACCATGCAGCTTTTCCAGCCATTCCTCGTATCTCCTGTTTTTCACACGCCTAATAATTCTTTTGACATTTAACTGTCAGGTTCCTAAATAAATCCATCAGTGGGTTGTCCATCAGTTATTCAGGTTTCATGGACCACCAATGCTTTATGAATTGCAGTTTAAGAAACACTACACTGAAACAGAAGCCTCATTGTGTCAATGATAAAAAAACTTTTACTTGTATTGCAGACAACATTTATATTATATTATACCTTTATATTTATTTATATTTATATTATACATTTATATTTATATTATATTATAGAAAGGGAGAGAAGTGGGTTTCAAATCCATAACTAGAATCCTAAATAGAGGTGACGTGGTGTTTTGGGGGTACTGAGCCCCCAGGGAAGCAAACAGGCTCTCCAAGATCCCACAAACTAAAAATGGTGGCATTTTTAAAAATAGCTCCTTAAATACAAGAGTTCAGTTTGGAAAATTAAAAACCTGCTCTTTTATCCTCAGGGATTAAGGCTAAAAGGAGAAGCCGAGAATTTCTGACAGCAAGAGTAGGCACAAACTATTTGTTGGCACATCTTCAAAAGGGATTGCTATCCTAAGGGGCAAGGTTATCTCCCATTGTCAGGGACCTGACTTCGTAATCAGTTTTTCCAAAATTCATTTGGATAATCATTCCTAATAGATATGTACACATATTTTACATTTTATGCAGCTGAACATCAGTGCATGACTGTTTGAAAGAACCTGAGGAATTTAGAAAAGAAGCAGAAAGGGTGGCACAAAAAGCTGAACTCCATTTACAGCAATAAATGTGCAAAATGGTTGGGTTTGCCCAAGGTTTTTTTGGCTTCTTCAGGAGAAAAGAATTCGATACCCTTGTTTGATGGGGACAAGGAAATAGGGTTTGATAGGCTTACACAATTATACATATACAAATATATAATCTGTGTGTGTATATACATTGCTCTATGCTGATCACATGGAAAATAAACAATGCCATTCATCCCACACATCCTGGATTCAGAATTAAGGAAAAAGCAACCCTGAAAAAGAAAAATAGCATTTTATTAGAGTCTTTATTAGAGTCTGAAATCCAGGTGACTGTGAGAGAAAGTAATTTAGAGTATTTCAAAAAGGACATGAGGCATGGCCACCTCAGCCCCACTGCTGACCTTGTTGTTACATCCCCAGCTGTGCCCAGTTCCTCTCTGATTTACCAAAAGAAATCATGTAGAGGAGTGGCTTTCATTGGCAGAGCTGTCCCCTAAGGAAGTCTTATGGTCGCACCCAGATCGCAGAATCACAGACTGGCTTGTGCTGGAAGACACTGTGAAGTTCATCTTGTTCCACCCCCTACCATGGGCAGGGACACCTTCCACTATCCCAGGTTACTCTGAACCCTGTCCAATCTGGCTTTGGACACTTCCAGGGATGGGGAAGCCAGAACTTCTCTGGGTAACCTGTGCCAGGGCCTCAGCACCTTCACAGAGAAGAATTTCTTCCATACCTCTAATTTAAACATTCCCTCCATCAGTTTAAAGCCATTCCTTGCTCTATCTTCTTTCCCAGCTGGTAGATTCTCCACCCACAGAATTGTTCCTCACTCTGCTGTGATGAAGTTGGCACAGCTGATTCTTTAATTCAGTGTTCCACCATTTCACCCCGATGAGCCACCACATAGACATCAAAGATATAAAAATAACTTAATTTCCCTTTGGATTACTTTAAACTTTGTTCTCCCATGAGCATTACGAAAATCCTCCCAACTTTATTCTCTGCTTTGGTCTCAACTTAATTAAAATCTGCTGAAATCTTTACCAGAGATGTGTTTTCAGGAAAATTAAGGATTACAAGCATTTTCTGATCATATTAGGTTTGGTTTTTATGAAAGAATAGCTTGGTAAGAGCTCTTTTAATGTCCTCCATTGCTACTTCCAACCCATTTTGCATGGGCCATTTATTGCAGAAAAAGCAAATTTCTATTTGTGAACAGCAACAGCAAAAAAGCTCCAGAGAAAAACAATGCTGATATTGCATTGTTTCATTCCTTGTAGACCTACCAAACCTGCATTTTATTCTCAGACATCTTTAATTACTGACTACAATTATGCATAGCTAGTGTGACTAATCATATTCCTTGGAATATTAAATATTTATGGTGCAACATTTTCACCCAGCTTTAGCCCTAACTTATACTGCCAGCCTGTGTCTCAAAATTCTATGCCTTCCCAACTATTATTTGAGATTTTTATTCAATAATTAAAAGTACCAGAAGAAGGAAAATTGTACAAAAGTCTTCAACCCATAACCAAGTTATTGTTTTTACTTACATCTGACATTTTATCATATTTCTGATGAAATTAGCAAACTTCTGTATATTCATCTGTGACTTTTAATTTCAATGTTACAATTCAAAGAGTTTTTTACAATAGTTTTTTATAAAATTGAGTGTTGAATGTCTCCATAACTTGCTTCAGACAGCATTTACATATTAAACACTTTCCTCTTTATGATTTAGAAAATGTACTGATTGCCTCTAGAGAGTAAGCAAGACTACTGAGCAATTTCACACCTTTAGATTTGTCCAGATTGAAAATGACACAGGAAAATATAGTCTCAGTGATTTGCTGGTCAGATAATAAGTTTTGTTGTCCACAACACACTGATCCTCTCACCAATAAATTAACACTAAAGCTGAGTCAATAAAAAAATCCTATGGGTTTTTAAGAATAATTGGGGAAAAACACCCCAAAACACAACAGCAATTTTTTGTTTGTTTCTTTATAACTGTAGCCAGAATTTAAATGTTCAGTGATATCCCAACATATAGTCCAGGAATATTTTTTTTAGTAAAAAGTTCCATATAAAATGCACTTTGAGTTTATTGTAGTCCATGCAACCATAAAGTTCCACCTGCCTTAACAGGGTGGCGTGGTTTTAGATTCAGAGTTTGGCTGTCAGGGTTCTGGAAGGAAAATTTTTAATTCAATGACGGAGCTTGGGCAAGTTACAAATACTCTCCTCTTCCTGGAAAACTTGTGTCAAAATAAATGCCCATCCCACAGAGGTATTACAGACCTAAATTTCACTGATTCTTCTACTGTATCCAAAGAATTTACAAGGAGTTGTCAGGTTATAAAGTAGAAAATAAATCCAATTATTCACACAAAATGCAAGGTGCACATGTTTACAAAAGAAAGAAAAAGTTGCATGAATACACACCAGTCCAGGGCTTCATCATCCCCCAGTAAATCAGAATCAGAGGACTGAAGGAAGGACACAAAGTTGGTGAAAAGGCTGAGGAACCTCTCCTATGGCTGAAGGATTAGGTGTGTTCTCCCTGGAGGAGACAAGGCTCAGGAGAGGGTCCTGTCACAATATTCCAGTACTTACGGCGAAGCTACAAGGAGGATGAGACTCTTTCCTCACAAGGAGATACATGGGGAAGACAATGGGCTACAGGTATTGCTTGCACCAGGAAAGGTCTCATCTCAATATAAGAAATAAGTTTTCTTCACAGTGGTAGCAATCATGGGTGTTGCAGTTGTCCCATCCCTGGAAGTGTCCAAGGCCATGTTGGACAGGGCTTGGAGCAAGCTGGGATGGTGGAAGGTGTCCCTGCCCATTGCAAGGGGATGGAAAAAGATGATTTTTAAGGTCCCTTCCAAGCCAAACCATTCTGAGATTCTATGATTTATTGGAACAACCTACCCAGGGACACGGTGGAGTTTCCATCACATCCTCATTTTGAGGTCTTCAAAATGCAGTTGGGCAGGGTGCCACATGATGTTCCTTTCCCATAGAAGAGTGGACCAGATGAGCTTTTGAGTCCACTTCCAACCTGATCTCCTTTATGTTTTTTTGATTATTCAGGCCAAATTGCCTTAAATTATGCCTAGAATGTATCTGTCAGCAGGAAGAAAACATCAGTCTGCAGGCTCAAGACTAAAACTGGAAAGCCTTGGTTTCATCTCTCCGTTTCTGTGTATTATCCGTGTAATGAGTCAATCTCTCTTTGCTCAATTGAGAGGACATTAGTAAACTCTAGCAGAAGTTGTCCCTGCCCATGGCAAGAGATGGAATCAGATGACCTTTGATGTCCTTTCAAACCCAAACCATTCCAAAATTCTATGACAATGCTGGAGACAACAGAAGTGGGGGCAATTGGATCTTCTGCCAGTTTCAGGTCTTCAGCCACATTTCCACCAAGGGAAGACAATAAACTTTGATGGCTCGGAGAGTCACCCCAGACTACAGATTTAGGAACTGTGATAACAGAGTCCTATGAACACTGTAAAAAGCCAGCAACTGGCTGATCCTTTAAGATAGTTGAATCAGCTGCCCTTTGTGGAGTTGGAGTTTTAACCTGGACATAGGAATCAGTTGAAAACACAAACTGTTCACTTATCCTAAATTCCCCAACAAGACACTCCTGTTTATAGCTAATTCTGCTGTACAGCTTATGATTCGGGTATTTCCTCTATCATGGAACCATTTAGTGCTCCAGGCCTGGCCCCAAGCTCTTTTGCAAGAGGCTTGCTCTAGACATGAGTTTTAGGAGAAAAACATTTTGTCATCCAAAAATGGCAGCTCAAAGAGATTTAAATAATTACAAATTCATGTTAAACTCATTAAATTGTTTTGGATAAGTCAAAAAATGGTACTTTGAAAGTCCCTCATAAATTATTTAGGGAGGAGGGTGTTGGAAAACATTTAATTTTAAACTTTGCAGCATTATATTTAAAAGACAAAAAAAAAGACTAAAAAGGACTCTCACATTAAAAAGTAATTATGCTTTGTTGGACTCAAACCCACTTCTGTTGTTTTTCCTTTTTTCTTGCAGTAGAAATAATAACAGTAACAAAAATCTTGGATCTGTTCCCTCCTGTTTTGTTCTTTTTCTCTAAATTTCTGCGGTTTATCCAGAAAATTAAAATTTCATTTTTAAGTGAACAATTATGCTTCTTCAGAGAGTCACAATGAAAAGCTTGGTCTATGAACAAAGAGCAAACTCAGCGGGTAAAAGTTTGGGAAAACAAAGGAGGTAAAAGTAGGTATAGAAATAATAAATTTCACAAATTCTATATCAATTACATCTTCAGTAAAAGATATCATGTGAATCCAGGAACATCAATATAATTCTGAATGATCCCTTGAGCCTCAGTTATGCCTCTCACAACCTCTTGCCTGTGATATTCCTTATTCTGATAAAACATCTCCATGGTTTTTTTGTCCCTGAAGTCTACTGAATGTTTTGGTTTGCTCCCCACAGAGAAATCAGAGTATCTGAAAATGGCTGAGGGACAGAAATTTCAATCTGATTGGCCAAACTGGAAGCTTGAAGTGAACATAAATATTTATGTTTATCACAGAATCATACAATCACAGACTGGTTTGGGTTGGAAAGGATTTAAAAGATCATCCCATTCCAATGCCCCATCCAAGCCATTCTATTTTATTATTCTGTGACAACACCACCATCTTCACAGGCCTTGAAGCATTGTCCCACCAAAGGGGAATCTGTCCCTATAGAATCATTAAGGCTGGAAAAGATCTCCAAGGTCATCAAGCCCATAAAGAATGAGTGAATACCACCATGCCCACTAAACCATATCACAAAGGGCCACATCTTGGTTTTCTTTCTTCTTCCTTTCACAATTTCATTTTAATAATTCCAGGGATGGTGGCCTCACCCCTGTCCTGGGAAGCCTGTTTTAATGTCTGGCCACCCTTTCTGGAAAGAAATTTTTCATAATATCCAACCTGAATTTTCCCTGGTGCAGCTTGGGGGTATTTTTCCCCTGACCTCTCACTAATTTCCTGGGAGAAGAGGGCAATCCTTCTTTTCAGGGAGTTGTAGAGAGTCCCCCTGAGCCTTCTTTTCTCCAGATTAAGGAACCTCATCTCCCACAGCTGCTCCTAATGGGATTTATAATTCAGACCCTTCCCCATCTCCTTTCCCTTCTGTGGACACACTCCGGCCCCTCAATGTCTTTTTCTTGCAATGAGGAGCTCAAAACTGAACATGGGACTCAAGGTTTGGCCTCATCAATGCCCAGCACAGGGGGGATGATAATTGCTCTGGTCCTGCTGGCAGGAGATGAGTGGGAGCAGGAAAGTTGAGCTTTTTCTCCAATTTGTCTATTCTGGGAGCATGCATTGCACTGTGAAAAATATTCAGTGTTACAACTTGCCAGAAAGAGAAGGAGAGAACGGAAGAAGACAACCATGCATTCACCTTATCATCAACTTGTGCCTTTCCAAATGTCAGCCTCAAGACAAAGGGAACCATAGGTCAGAATGAGAAATGCAGAGGAATTTAACACACATTTGTGAAGGGAAGGGGAAAAAAAATCCCTGTTCAGATTTGGGCAGCAAAAAGAAAACACAGTAATTTTGTCATAGCTTCAGAGGCAGGCAACATTTATCATATGCTGTTACCTCCGTTTCACAAGGAGATAAACCCTATGGAGTGAAGGTTGTACCCTCAGTGCACTTTAGATGGTGGGGATTCCTCTTATACCTATGATTGTGTGCTAGGATGTGCTAAAAATGGTGGGAATCTGAATAAAATCCAGGTTTTGTATGCAAATTTATTCATTAATATGCAGGTGCTAAGTGGTAATAGTACTAGAGCATTAGTGCTTGGATGTGATTCATAATTAGGGTGGAAAAGGTACAATAAAAATCAGTGTTTGCATCTAGACAACACATAAATCAACCCTGTAAGCAGCCAGCTAGAGCGGGATCCTTAGAGGAAAAGCCTTGCACATTTTGTTTAAAGTTCTTCTTGTGTTTAATCAGTTTTAGAGTGTGAAGGAAAACAGGATTAATTACAGTCCCTCCCATCAGTCTCCCATACCAGCAGAGTTACAAACGATGCATCTCTACAGCAAAATGGCCACCATCAGCAGCAGGCACAGGGAATGCTAATTGTAATTAAAGAGTTTATTTGGAATCAGAGAGCTGAGTTTTAATCAGGATGAGAATGGAGCCTTGCTGTGGGAGCCTTCAGAAAGTGGTTACTGAGCAGAATGGGCCTTTTTTAAACAGAGAGGGGTCGTCAAACTTCTGGAGTGGGTTTTCAGCTTGATTATCTCCTCAGTGGGATGCAGATGAAAATCCTTGAAGGGCCAGTTATTGGTATTGTTTTGCAGTTTTGTGGTGTTTTTATGGCATGTGCCCCTCAATGCTGTCAGAGGACTTTGCAAGGGGCAGGTAGAATCACCAATCATGGAAGGGATTGGGTTGGAAGGGATCTCAAAGATCATCTCATTTCACCCCTTGCCATGGACAGGGACACCTTCCACTGTCCCAGGCTGCTCCAAGCACTCTCCAACTTGGCCTTAGACAATTCCAGGGATACAAGGGCAGCCACAGCTTCTCTGTGAAACCTGTCCCAGGGTCTCAGCACCCTCACAGAGAAAAAAAAAATTTTACTATCCAACCTAGTGAGTCAGACCCTAAAGAGGCTAAGGATGTGGGGTGAAATGATACTGCAACAGGGCAGAGTGGCACTGGTGGGCACAGACCTGTACACTGAGTAACCCCAGCCTTCTACAGCACAATTCACTACATCCTGCCTGGAAAGGAATCACACACATTGGGACTACCATGACCTCAGCCTCAGCTGCAGATCTCAGTGAAAGTCACATCTCATGGCTCAAGTTTCTGCATGACTTTGCAAACACTCCCTCCAGCACAGGCACTTACCAGCCTCTGAGTAGAACTGCGTCCATTCAAACTCTGACTTGGGGAAGACAGAGACAGGTGGCTCCAGGTGCAGGACACCTCCATCCAAATCCTTGAAAAGGGCTTTCCTTGAGCCTTTGCATGTCTTTTCAGGGAGCATGGTGTCTTTAGAGGTTTGTACACTGGTTAGTAGGAAAGGTAACATTATTATTAGTGGCTTGGAACAGCCAGAAAAGCCTATAAATTTCTATGTAAGTCATTAACTACTGGCTGCCAGAGAGGAAGGTACCTGCAACAGGACAGCTGTGTTGAGAGAAACTCATCTCACTGAGACAAATATAAGAGTTGAGATTAATAATTTCCTAAACAAGGATCTATATTGACTATAGAAGGAGGTCAGTGTGTTTAAATAACACCTAATTTTTGGAACACTAACATGCAGTGAGCTGAATTGCAGATTGACTAAATGTTCAACACAGCTTAAAGGAACTGGTGAACTGAGCATCTCACACCCATGACAGAATTCAATACAATAAAAAGACTTGTACTCCAGCAAAGTCCTTGGAGATATTTTCAGATTACTACACATTAAACCTTGAAGAGAATGCAGAATTATTTGGTCTCAGGCTGAGAAAAACCAATTTCTGGTACCTTGAATGGGGCAAACAGGTATAGGCAGAGATTTGCAGTAAGGGCAGAGGAACAAAAATGCCAATTCCCCCAGTCAACCAAGCTCAAAAGAGGCAGAGAACAAAGACTCCTCTGATCCTGACAGTTCAGTTCTTGTCCATATCTCAGCACATCCAGCATTTCTGCTGGTTAGGTCTACCGGTAGGACAAGCAAAGTTCTTCATGGATTTGCTATATTCTCTGATGTTTCTATTTCCTTTCTTGCTCCAAGGCAATGCTCATCTTCTCTTTGACAGGACAAATCTATCAAGATTTCCCTTCAGGATGCTGAAGCAGAACCATGCAGCCACATCCTGGATCAAGCTCAGTGGCTGCAAAGGTGGATTAAATAAATGCATGCAGATCTTGCATGAGGAGCACTGGGGGCTGTAACCACCCTCAGAGGCTCAGCAGCCTCCCAAGGAAGCATTCAGCAATCCACGTGCATTCCTCACATTTGAAAACCACCAGCTCTTGCAGTAGACTGGGCATTCAGCAGTTCACTACCAGCAGAATATTGTGGGATGGATACAAGAGTGAAACATAATGGGAGCTGACAAGCTGGACAGGGCTCAGAAATCTACACGCAAACTAATGCCCAGAGCAAAAAGCAAAAATATAGAATAAAATAAGAAATTCTGGCAGAAGGCTGGAGGGGCTCTAAACATAGCAGTGCGGGACACCTCCAATTATTTTTGACTGGCAAGTGGAGTCCATGCTGGAATTTTATTTTTTTTTTGCTACTTCAAGGCTTTCCTGACATAGCCTCTGCATCATGTTCAGTGACTGCAATAAATAAATAGGCATGTGGTTTCCATTGGATGTGGTATCTCTAAACCACTGCAACCAGCAGTGACTTAAGGTTACAGATGAAGTTCTCCCCTCCCTCCTCAACACTCACAGATGATATTCTCCCTGGGCAGGAGCAGTTCTGGCAATCATTTGACATCTCACAGCCTGCCTGGTACTGATCAACATTTCTGATGTGATCTCGCAGGCACAAATCAAGCCACGCTTCCCCGACCAAAAGGACATTCCCCGTCTCAGGGTTTTTTTTCCTGGAGGTCCTGACATTTTCTAAAGCCTGAGGCTGAGAAGTCAGAGTTGCTCAGGATGGGGGTTTAGGAAATGGGATATATGAGGCTTGTTTTGCTACACAAATGTCAGGAAAAGAAGAAATCCAAGAGGATTCATCCGGAGATGCACCTTGATGGAATTCAAAACTCAAATTGTAAAAGATTGCCTTAAACTAAATTTGGTGGTGTTTTTCCTTTTTTTTTCCCTGTATTTCAGTTTTTCTGTGCATGTTTGTTTGATGTCAGAGCTTGCTCGTTTTTGTCAGACAGGTGCAGTACAAAAGCAGATATGAGGGGAGGATAATTCCAAAGCTGTAGGTGTTTGGGTTTTTTTTTTTTTTAAAAGATAGTTCAGAATGAAGCATTTTACCTTGTTGGATGAAAGTAGAACATGTCCCTCTCACTGACATGTAACATCCTTGATGTCTCTGCTGTGATGAGAGGCATGAGGCCTAAATGATCAGCATTTGACATGATACAGACATCCCTGTCTTCACTGCAGCAGCTCTGTGTAAAACCAGTAAAGGTGACTTCTGCCAGGGATTAAGAGAAGATCAAACAAGGAAAAGTGGTTAAAAGAGTGCCATAACTAGAGATAAAAAAGTTGTTTTTTTCATGTGATGTTTTCCATATTAACATGCCCCCCATATATATCTGTGCAAATTATTTTTAAATCAGACTAATATCATTGTTCATAGATCTTCATGTGGCTTTAGAATACTCTGTAGCTAAGTTATATCCTGAGTTGATACAAACCAAGTTATGCCATAGGAAATGAAATAAAAGAAATAGTAACTGAAAGAGAAAACAAAAAGCAAGAGTATGTAATACATTTTCATTTGAATAAGTAAGAACCAGTTAAATAACAACCTGTCTTGGATGATTTTTCTACTTGCCAGAGATTAATATAAAACAAGCAGGGTGTGATGACATACTTGGCTCTGTCACTCAACTCTTATGCAACTCCAAAATCCATATTGTGCCATGAATTTTTTGTAAGATTCTGTGCATGTCTATTTGTCTTTCTCTATCTCTCTTACTCCTCAGGAAGAAGGGGATAATGAATTTTCTTGCAAAAGTAAAGAGCAGTGAGGAGTAAAGACATGAAAAGCAATCAGGTATTTAGATACCACTATTGCAATCAGTTATCAGGGTTCTGCTGTATTCAAATATTGCTCTGGGGATTGAAAAATTCATTTGAAACAAAGATCCAGGATACATAACAGACTTCTATTCCTCTTGTGCAAGATCTTGTACCAATAAAGGTCATAACTGCTTCTGTGAGTTGTAGTTCTTATGTTCTGTGACAATTCTATCCAAAGTGTGATATTCACTTCTCAGATTTGGTATCTTTATTTAGGTGGAGGCAACTGTGTGTCAGAGAGATGAATCAATTGGAAAAGTAACACAGAGGGAAGGCATGTGTGAGGTGGAATCTATACATTAGCACGAGACATAATTATCAAATGGTTTGGGTTGGAAGGGACCTTAAATATCATCTCATTCCACCCCTCCACTATGAGCAGGGGCATCTTCCACTATCCCAGGCTGCTTCAAGCCCCATCCAACCCAACTCTGAATACCTCCAGGGATGGGGCAGCCACAGCTTCTAGAGGCAACAATTATCCTGCAGTAGATTCAGGAAATGAAAAATATCAAATAATATTTTTTTCTTAATTAAACTGTATCAGGTTGTAGAAGAATTGTGCTATCAATTTCACTGAGACTGTGATTTCTCCAACAGTCCATCTGTGGGAACCTAAAACCTCAACTGGAAAAAATGAAATGAGTAAAGAAAAGCAATGACAGAACAGTCTGGCCAGTAGAGGCAGAAGACCAACCTTTCAGCATCATGATTCCCAGGGCTTTTGGACAATTCCCAGTTTTGTGCCAGGGTTGCTCTGGCCTTTGGCTGGGAGTGGTGCTAAACGTGGGCCATAAAATCCCGACACGGCCTCTTAGAGGGTAATGTGGAGGTCTGTCCTGGGCTGTTGGATCAGCTGAGTGAGGCTGGATCCTGTCTCTGAGGCAGTCAAAAGTCGAGCTTGTTGCAACAATGATGGAGTTTTTAAGTTCTATGAATTTTTTCCCTGTGTAACATTGCTCAGTGTAGGCACAGTGCACCATGGCCAGGAGTCCCACGGTGTTGTCCACCAGCACCACGTTTTCCACAATAACGCTGCCTCCAAGGTGGAGCATGACACCATAGTCATAATTCTTATAGGATAGAAAGCCTGTGATTCTAGTGCAGGTCTGAAATCCATCTTGCTGATACAGGTGAACGCCGTGGAGACTCGAATGGGCCGCATTTCCACTGCAATATTCCCCAGCTACAGAACACTCCTGGCCCCTGACATGGAAGCCAATCCTCTCAGATCCTGCCACAGCATTGCCACAAAGGGAGACACCAGTGGCCAGGTTCACCTTGATGCCAGCAACCCAGTTTAATGAACCTGCTGGCTGCCTGCTCAGAATAACAAGGCTCCTGATGAGGGAGTGATTTTTCCCTTCCAAATCAATGCCAGGTCCAGTGGTGTTGAACACCACGTTATCGTGCAACAAGATCCCACTGCTCTCAACTGCTTTAATGCCAGCTCCACAGCTGCCACTAATGCTGGATGACACCACTGAGGATCCATGGGATACATTCCTGAATTCAATGACAGAAAGCTGAGGAGGCCCAAAATTCAAAAATTGAACATTTAAGAGCTGAAGAGCACCTGCAATGAGATAAATGGAGTGAAATAAATATTACATAAGAACAGGTAAGGACAACCACATTAATAACAGTCAGACATGTAACAGCAGGTACTTTGTCAGTGTATTGTAGTGATGGGTATTTGTTAATAAATATCTACAAACACACAGTAAAACCTTACAAAGCACAGAGCAGCCTCTCCTAAAATGTCTTCCATATTTATGAATTTTTAGTGGTGCTCATGTTTCATACTTGCTGACAGTCAGTTTGTGCTGACTTTCATGCGAATGGATTCACATGTTGCTGCACCTCTTTCTTGGGCAGAACTGGTGTGCTTGCTGAGGACAGGTGAATCTCAACTACCTTCAAACTCCATCCCACTGGAGTCTGTGAAGTGTCCCACCACCATCCTCCCAGCACAAGCTACATCCGACTGGATCTGCACGTTCCGTGTGAGGAGCCCAACCTCCGCGGCCAAAGGGATGCTTCTGCCATCTTCTGTGTCATGGGGACGCCCTGGGGAGTTGCAAGAAAGCAAATGTGATAAGTGTCTATCATACCTATTAGCCAGTGCTTTGAGGGACATAAATCCTGACAGCTCCTCTGCAGAATCTGCACTGACATTCAGGTGTGTTTCACCCCCAGCACAATCTGCGTGCGTCGACACAAAACCAGAAAGGCCACCTGCCCATCAAATATTCACTGTGTGCTTATATTTTACCAAGATATCTTGTTTTTAGAACAAGGAGGTGCTAAACCTTTCCCCTGAGGTGTGCAGGTGCCAAAGCAATGAACAGGTTCACACTTCATTTTTTCCAAGCTCTGCGTGCTGGAGTTACTCTTCAGCACACTGCAGAGTTGATCTCCTTGAATTTTCCTCAGGATCAGACTAATGTCAATGCCAAAACCCTCTTTGCTGCAGAGTCTGGCTTGTGTGTGCTTTCTAAAAGGATTTAAAAACATTGTTTTCAATGCCTTTCTGAAGGAGACTTTTGCTCAAGTTTATGCAGCTGTCTAGCTTGGATTAATCTCAGGTGATTTTAGACATGTTCAGATGTGATTTAGTTTTCCAGACTGGTTTTATGCATGGTGGAGAGCAGTAGGCAAATCTCAAGTGCAATTTCTTGTGTATTTTATATACCTGCTTTAGGGGCAGATAAAATACAAGTGAGAACCATGTATTGTATGTATTTTTCTGCTTTAATTTTCCAGGGAGCTAAGAGAGACTGGCTTATGTGTGAACATTTCCTGCAAGTATCTACATTTGCCAAGGTGAAACTCAGTATTTACCCATTAATTTTTCCATCAGTGCTTTTTTTTTCAGCTGTATCTAACAACTGCTGCATTACTCAAATTCCCCTCATGATACATTTATTATATCTACATCAGCTAAAAAGAAAGCCCTAAAATGCATAAACTACTGGAAATAAAGTCTAGATGTTCTATGCTTTGAACTGCACATTTTGTTTGAAAAATGCAGTTGTCATAAAAAGCTGTGCCATGGAGGCTACTGTTGATTAACACTGTGGATAATTGCAGAACAGAGCTCAGTTCCAAGAGAAGCTTTGATTACTAGCTCAGACATTTAAACATTCACCATTTAAAACATGATATTTCTGGGTCTTTTTATCCATTACACTAATTTCTGGGCCTACTGGCTGGAATAAAGATCAAATTTAAAAAATATTGATGTGCACAACAAAAATCCTTGGTTTGGAGGTTCACAATTTGACCTGTTAATAAAATTCTTTTTCTTTTGTTAAACAGATGGTAATAAATTTACTTTATAGGCCGAAATAAAAGTAAATAGGTATTAACGCTGCATCCCTTTTTCCACAAAAATAAAGATCCCATTCAATCTACACAGAAAATAGATATACACAGGTTTTATGTTTATTTAGATATTAGTTTATAAATACATTGCTTTTATGCCATGGAATTGATAAAATTTTGTATTTTAAAATTTATGAATATGATTATTTTGAAATTTGAAAAAACGGTGGGGTTTAATTCTTTTCCAGGTTTTTGACGTACCATAGAAATTGTGCAAAGGGCCTAAAATCCTACATTTCTTTTTCCTTTTAAAAGAGGAAAAATTGCTTTCTCTCTCTGTGAACCAGCTCAACTTGAAACACCAGAAAGTTTTCCCAAACAATTCAGCAGTGAATTGATTATATTCACAGAAATTCATGTTAGAATCAGCAAGCTAAAAAAGTACATGGAGAAAGAAATGAAGACACCACAAGGAAGTAGAATTGATCCTGTTGAGATATGAAATGGAAAGTCAATACTTCAGAAGAAAACTCTCAAAAAAAAGGAAAGAAACCTTCCTTACCAATGTGCCTGTGCAGAAGAGGTTGATGAATTCTTACATTATGACCATGGACTTCTTTAAGTGTAACTACTTCAGCTTGGTGGGCCTCATAGGAGGAAGAGCTGATCACAACATCCCCACCTTGATCCCAATCTACTTCATCCTCCACAAAAATCCTGTAACACCATGATATGAACTTAATGTCATTACACTTACAAGAGTTAGGCTCACAAATTTCATTAAAAATGAACAGTTTTGCTCAGGGAGATCTGAAAAAAAAAAAAAGAAAAAAAGAAAAAAGAAAAAAAGAAAAAAGAAAAAAAGTCTACAGGCTATGCTGTAGGAAAAGCCCCTTTAGGGCTTTCTGCAAAAACAGATGTCTGAAATATGTGGGAGGAAATTAATCCTGAAGCATCTACTTCACACCATTGATTAACAACATATACAGTTCCAGTACAGCATTTCAGAGCTCAAGCTGCCTCCAAAAGACATATCAGACCATTTTTGGTGCCAGGAATATTCTGCAGAGCTGAAAGTCAGCTTTGGATTTAGACAACAACCATGTGCAGGGTCGTGTGGCTGTCTGCATTTGGCATCTGAACTTCCACCAAAGCTTCTTGGTGCTCTAGTAGTGGGTGAAAAAAATTCAGTTCTCTGAATTGGGCACTTTGAGTAGGATTGGATTCCCTAAACAAGAACACCTCTTGCTATCTGAGATCTCCCAGGGTATCTAAAACATCAGCCAGCAGATTTGACAGGAGACAGGACTGGTTCCTGAAGCATTCCTGGAGACAAATGTGCAGCCATGGAAGAACCCCAAAAAAATCTCAAAAGAGCCCAAAGACACCTCAAATGGGCCCAAACCATCTGTTTAGGAACCTGAATCCTGCCCTTGGTAGCTGAACACCCTCTAGGCACCAGCACTTAAAATTTTATTGAACATTGCACAGAGTCCGGCATTTATTTGTTTTAATCTTGAACTGAAGATTCCCTTTTACAAAGTTGTATTAGTAGTTCAGGGGATTTTTAGCTTCACATGAGGAAAATAAAAGTGCTTAGTGACAGCAAAATGCATAAAGATCAGTGTTCATCTCTATTTGATAAACACCTTGTCCTGTTACAGGGTGACTGCTGCTGGCCAGGTGATGATCTAAACTCCTCAGCAAATTATTGAGGAAAAAGGGACTGAGAGAATTCAGACAATTCCTCACATGCAGGATAGAGTGACAGAACGGCAGAGAGAAAGGAGATTCCTCAAGGGATGTTGTCAAGTTTTTCCAGAGTCTCTTTCCCCAATATTTTTCAAAGATGAGTAGGTTCCAGATGAGCACTTACAGTACACAATACCTGTGAATATTCAGTAGAGAAATCCACCAAAAATTTATTACTTCTTTTTTTTTTACTTTTTTTTTTGAGGAATCACTGCATCTCTTCTGAAATGGTAGGGAAGTCTTTTCTGAACCGATGAGCTGATTCATACTGGAAAATAATATAAAGCAGCTCCTCTCCTTCAATAAAATCCACTTACTTCAGCTTTCATTTTTCTTCAACTTTCATATTCCAGCACTGCTTTACCTATTTCCTGTATCCAACCACATGAACTCTTAGCTGGTTTTTGGTAGATTTTTAATGAAAAATAGGGCATTGTTTTTGGTTGTTTTTTTTTTCCTTTCTTTTAACAACCAAAACAACTCTTTGTGCTATATTTAATGTGCATGCATTAACTCCAAACACTTGTATCTTAGCACCTCATGATATTTCACATAAAATATCTGGGCAGCAACCCAGATCTAGCCTGGATCCATTTCATCCAAGTGTTTAACTGGCATGTTTCAGTCAGAATCTGCTTACTCTGATCTCCCATCTCAGTCAGGGAAGGAGAAGAATTTCCAGAGGGTGATTCTAAAGTTGCAGGGTTTGGATCAGGATCAGCTACACAGCAATTCCTAAACAATTAAGCTGCACTGAATGCACAGTTCTGAGAGAGCTCACAACAGATGAGCCCTACTGGTGAGGTTTTTGTGCTTCCACTGCTCATCTTTACAATAATTTCCCTAAATGCTGACACCTCTACCCTGATGGGAACTCTTCCAACGAGGCTTTGTTAGGCCTGGCTGAAAGGCAGAAACAAGAAAGGAAACAAGGAAGGAAACAAGGAAGGAAACAAGGAAGGAAGGAAGGAATTTGCAGCTTGATTCATCCTTGGAATTAAGATTTCTTTAGAATTAAAGTTAATCTGTGTTGGAAGGGACCTTAAAAACAATCAGCTTCCCCATCATGGTGCAATTTTCTGTCACCTAGGTTGTTTTTTTCTATCTAGACAGAATTCAAAGAGAGCCCATCACAAAAAGAAAGAATAATGCAACTCACAGGAATATTAAATACAAGCCATAGCAACAGGAGCCAAAATTTAATATTTGAAAGCATATTTAGCCAAAATACCACCTTTCATTGCCAGGAGCAACATTAGTTCCCAGATGTGTCCAAGGCACCTTAGGATAAGCACTATAAATTTGCACCTGTCCATAAACTCCTGGGAAAAAAAAAAAAAAAAGAACAGAAGGAGGATTTCAAAGGTTAAAGAAAAAGAGACTTGAGAAAAACTGAAGCAATAACTAAGTATATGAAAATCTTTATATTTATTAAAGTATGTTTCTACATTTTCTGAGAAGTGTAAGAACAGCACAAAGACTTTACTCAAAATACAAAGTGAAGGAGCAATAAGTCCCCAATAAAGTAAAATGATCATTGCATGTACAGGCAAGAGAGGGGATTTTACCACAGAAGTCTCATTGCCACAAATTAGATTTGAAGGAATTGCAGACAACATCTACCATCAAAAAAAACTCTAAGTAAAAAAAAAATTAGGTAAAAACTCCAGGAATTACAGGTACAAAAATTTATGTGTCTATTATTAATATTTCTGGACAATGAACATTTTTTTCCCGCCTCTGGAAAAGGGATCCAAAACCAGAGGACAAATCCAAAATACAGAAACTTTTCATAGAGATATGTCCTAGAATATTAAATGTTAGCTGTAGAATTTGTGTACCTTTGTTTGAGGTTTATCTGTACAACAGAGTAACAGTCTCAACAGTGGTAGATTTGGATATTACCAAAAATTAGTTTCCTATGAAAAGTGGAATTCATGTTTCATACCAATACTCCCTGGGTGCACATTTATATCCTCCAGACGATCACAGAAAATCCCTTCAGAAGCCCGAAGAAGGAACAGCAGCTTTAAACTCCTTTCTAGGGGATATTGCAAAGAACCTGCAATAAAGACAAAACAGCATCAAACCCACCACAAAAGTATCCATGGCTTCTGTGATGCTAAAAACAGGAGGGAAACTAGGGGGGGGAATATGTGTGAATCTGATTTTAAAGAAATACCTAAATGGCTGAATTAATATTTCCGTTCTCAAGCAGTTTTTGCCTTTTTGCTCCTTCACCAGTTGAAAGGTAATCATGCAGCAAGGATGGGAAAAATTGAAAGACTGAGGAAGAAAATTAGAGAAAAAGAAAGTGCCCAAGAAGTTTTGGGGATAACTGCACAGTAAACAGTATTCCAACTTTGCCTTCATTTCTTTCACCAAGGGTAGTTTACAGTTTCAGAGGAAAATGGCCCAACACTAAACAGATACTAAGGAGGAAAAAGTAGGACAGTTTTTGCCCTGGAGAAATGTATGCGGAGTCCAGTAAAGGAGTTCAGCGTTCCTTTAAAATTAGAGATTAAATCAATTATGCAACAGAAAACTGCAGCAGATGTAGAACTAAAATATATATATATGTATCTGTACAAAATTAGCTGGCCTGTCATGTTCTTTTAATATTTAAAAACTACTAGTTTGGAAAAGAGAGCTGATTTTGTATCCTAAAGAAACACTTTGCTTTAAGAGCCCTTTTTATATTTAAGTGAAATCAGTAAAACAATAAATTGTTCCCCACCAGCATCTGACTGATAACTGAGGATATTTAAATTCTCTGTACAACTTTTTAATGGGTAAAAGGCAAACAGTACAAGACTTGCATGTTCCCTATATAATATCACACCAGTGAACATGTATATTCTCTGGGGACATGGAGGGAATTATTTCCCAGTGTCCATCGTCCACCCAATCCAGGTTTGATTTCCTTGTTTAAACTCCCATAACTGTGTTTTGAACAGAGGAAAAGCAGGAATTAGGCTGTTTCCAAATATGCTTTCACAATTTGTCATGTTTTTTACTCCTGGTTGCAAAGCATTACTATTATAGTTAAGTCAGTTAAAACCATCTCGTATACCCAATTCTCAGCTCAGTTTTAAAACAATTTTTAAGTAGGCTTCCAGACTTAACAATCATGTACAAAGGATTGGAAATGGGGATTCTAAAGGATGAATTGGAAGTTCTCCTGCCATTAAAAGATTTACATCTACATTTGGCTAAAAATCATAAATTTTAGTCCAAAAAAGCACAACATATTAAAAAATGATACCCTTGTTAAAAAAAAAGAAAACCAAAACCACACAAATAAAACATACAGTCAGAGTGAAAAACAAAGATCATAATAAAATTATTTATAATGGGAAATAAAATTCAAAAGGGAAGATAATATTCACAGAAATTATTCAGTGTCTGGAAACTGTAATTAGAAAATGACACAAAAGAACATAGTAGTCACCAATCAGTAGAAAAAATCTGCTTATTTTAAGAATATTTAGAAGAAAAATAGGCTTAATACTTACTTATTGCCATCAATAGTTCCATGGGTTTAAATCAATAGATTTTAGTAACTTGATGCAAGTGCTAGCAGAGAGTTTTACAGGAAACCCATTGGACTATTAAGGTGGACTCTTCAATAATTTTTGGATCACTCATGATGTCTGAGAGTCCTTGAAAAAAGCTAATATTGTGCCAATATTTCAAACAGAGATAAAAGTAAGAGCCCCAGGTAATTACAGGCCTGTCAACTTGACACTGATTCTGGGGGAAAAATAAATAAAAATGGAATGTCCAACTCTGAACACAATTAATAAATCATTAAAGGTGGATGATATAATTAATGCCAATCAACCTGCTTTTATAGAAAAAAAGGTCTTGTGAAACTTCCTTGTTATCATCTCCTAATGAGATTACAGGTCTAGTTGATAAAGATAATAGCTTTGATATCATATAATTGGCTTCTCCAAGGCACTTGGCTTAGTAGCACAAAACTTTGTGATTAACAAACTACGCAAGTGCAGCAGGAACATGGCACACACTAATTTACAGCCTGAGTGACTGGAATGAGGACATGGACTCAACCAGGTCTGGTCTTGCAAACCCTGCGGCATTCCATGTTTTATCACGGACCCAAATTTGTGTGAGGATACTGAAAGTAAGCAGATAAACTGACACAACTGGAGAGAACAATTACAAAGACGCTCTAGGAAAGTCAGCAGGAATTTAGAAGTGAAGAATTAGGAAAAAAATGAATAATTCTCTAGGGGACCCTGCTTGAGCAAGGTGGTTGGATTAGATGATCTTCAGTGATCCATTCCAACTTTATCCATTCTGTGATTCTCTAATATTGAACATAATAAAGCAAGAGGTCTTGAAAAGGTAAGAATCTCTCTGGGAATGAATGGGGAAGAATGAAAAACAAAGGGAAAAGCTGAGTAAGGTCTCAGATACACACTTTGGCTAAGTCTAAATAGATTCCAGCAGAATGGCCTATGAAAATGAAGATGTGGAAGCAGCAGGTACTTCAGCTTACTCATAAGGGGACTCCAACATAGTTGATTCACACAAGTCACAGAGCTGGGTAAGTTTCAGAACCTTATGAAGTAAGTGGCAATGAAACCACAGATCTTGTAATAATTTTGTTGGATACTGCAACTTGCCACAAATAACAGGAATCATGATTTCTGCAACACATAAGTGCAGGATCTGGGCTTTAAGTGTCCATCTTTGGGCTTTGGTTGTGAAAACTTCAGCTTTCTTGTCCCACTTTTCTGTGGTGAGAAAATCCTACATAAGACCACACCAAGCTGCCCAATTCCCCATCCTGCATGAGATGAGTGGAAATGGATTCCCTTTCATGCTTCTGCTCCAACTGGAAACCCTGGCAATTTGATGAGCAACCTGATTGATCATAAAGTGAAATATTAATATGCTGCTGGCAGAGAACCAGGGAAAAAGGATACTTGCAACCTGGAAATTACCAAAAGGTGGAAATGTCTGGTGAGATGTGCAGAAAAGGTCAGGAGGCACTAAGGACAGAGGTAGGACTCCCTCAAACACGTCTTCTTCCAATTGCACTACACAGTGCAAAAAACCCAAATCATTTATGATAATCCCGTGTTAATAAACAATCTGATGTGTTAATAAATTCACCACTGATACACACTATCCTGAAGAAGTGTGAGATGCAAATGTTGAGATTGTAGCACAGATCTGTTAGCACAATGGTTTCAGCTCGTTCAGAATCCTTCATCCTCCAGGTCTAACCCCTGGAGAGGAGAAAACCTACTACGAGAAAAAAGGAGGGAATAAACAGGAGAAGAGAAATAGAGATGTGTTTTTTCTACCCAGATTTTCATTTATCCTGAACTGTGGTCTGGATCTAGTTTGTTGAGTTTTAAAAGCATTTTCCATTGTTTTCATATTTCAGTTCTGTTCCAGATGTTCCTCCTGACAGATTTTTGCTGTATTGTTTCGGGTTTTGTGCCATAGCAAAACCCATTCAATTCCTTCCTAGAATAGTGGGTGTTTCCTCCCTTCGAGCCTTCTCTTTTTTTCACAACATAACACTCTGCAACAGCTGTTGCATATAAGAGCAACGAAATCTCTGAGCTAGATCTCCTCCCTTCACCTGGCACACAGACTTTGCTGTGTATCTTATCTTGCTGGGACCATCTCCTCTATCTCTGTTTCCTGAATCCAAAACTTCTTGGACTCTAAGTACCCAGCTATTTTAAAAACTGTGTCATATTTTCACCAGAAGGTCTGAGGAGCTTTTATTCATGATCAATACCCAGCTGGACAGAACCTACTGTTGGTTCTCTTCTGGAGCTTCCTTCAGGTGTTCAGGCTGCACTCTGGAAAGCAGCCTGGAATAGCAGCCAAACAAGGAGACCTCACTTTGTGGCGTCTTTCTGCCAAATATACAGAAGATTTCAGAAGTCCTCAGCTCCACATATCCACAGCTGTGGAGTAGAAACCAGCAGCCAGAAGTAGGGGTGAATGAGGAATAAGTGGTGAGACAAGTAGGATGGGATCTGAGAGTCCCAGTGCCCTCCAAATCCTCTCTGGAAGATGGCAGATATAAGATAGGAATAAATGACTGAAGGGTGGGACTTGTAAGGAGAAGTTGCAGGCAGGGGGAGACACCTGAGGGTGCCCAGAAAGATAGAAAATCCTTATAATTAGGCTACTGAACATATTTCTGGGGAGAATCATATACCTACATTCAGGTTTTTTAATGTATATTTTTAATGGGTTTTTTAGATTTTTTTTAATGTAGATTTTTTCTAGATACCTTTATCAACCAGTCCCACTGACTGCAGGGGCTCCACTGGTTATATTGGATAGACCTCTACTGGAACAGCAGCTCATGTGCTGATGTCCACATTACACCTAAATTTGGGTGTCTAGAACATGTGAACCAAATCCCTTCCCTACATGGAGCAATCAGTTAAAAGAAACTGAAGGTCCTGGAAGGGGCCAAAGCCAAACAGAGGCTGAGGGGTTCAGGAAGAGAATACAGTCATTGAAGGGAATACAAACACTCCAATGAACTTTTCAAACCAATTTTTTTTCTGTGATCCGGAATGAAAATATATCTTGCTACACCAACAGAATCCCTCCTTCATACAAATTGGACAGCTGTGCAGGGATGATGTGTGACTGTAGGGTGGGAGTCAGCCCACAGCCAAAGATGGGACCCACACAGCAGAAGTGCTGGAGAAGTTGGAAAAGACAGTAAATTGGTGAAACTCACTGGTGCTCTAATTACTGCTCTTTATTTACTGCTAACGCATGGCCATTTAATGAAATAGACTGATTTATCCTTTGACAAAGCAGTATGGGGGTTCTTCCTGGAAAAGAGGGGGAATAAATGCGTTAGAGCTCTCACCACAAGCAAGATAAGGGGCATTAGAATTGTCTGGGGTTCCCTCTCCAGACAATCAAGCCATGAGCTAATGATGACCTTAGGCTTCTTGCCTCCAATGAGTGACATGACTGACAAGCAGCCATCAGGAGATATGTGAAGGAGAGAATGTGACAAGTTGAAATAAAAAGAGAAATCCTATCTGGATAATTACTTGGCGAGCTCTACTATAAAAAGCAAAATCAGCCTGCCAGCAAAGAGCAGCTGAGTGCAGTTTAGTTCAGGATGAGTCCAACAGATCAATGTGTACCAAGTGAACTTCAGCATTTCCTTCAGCTTTATTGGGAGCTGAGGGCTTTGCTCAGCAGTGGAACAGAGCACTCTCTGCACATATCGTCTGAGTTTTAATGCTTATGGGTTAAAATGGACAGAATCATCCTAGCTGAGAATGGAAAAACAACTGTGAGAGGTTGAACTCATCATTTCTTACCTTGTTTTGACACAGATGTGCTAAAGATATTTAGCACTTCACTTTCTCTCTGAAACTCAAACTTGCTTTTATAAGCTGGAAAAATAGCCAATATTTACAATATCATGGTACAGAGAAACAGAAATAAATGGTGTTACTAAAATTGTACTGCAAACATCATCATAAAATAAAAGACTTTGAAGGATAAAGTGAAAGAGAGAAACTCCTTATCTTAGGGGTAGGAGTATGAAAGTAGAAATAATCAGAAAGTTTCCCTGAATCCAACAACATTAAAGGTCTAGGAGCACCCAGAGATAGTCCTGTGGGGGTAGATCCACACATTTTCCTTTGGGTTTTCTGAGAGTTCTGACAGAGTTCTTTGTGGATCTTAAATCATCTCATATCTTCCAGGGATCATCATTCATATGGATTGTGATCATACATTAAAGAGAAAAGTGATGATTGACCCTGCATAGTCAATGGTGTTCCAAAAATTCTGATTTCCCAACCATCACTACTTTCTCATCCCAGTTTACCTGTAAATTATTGTTTCAATAAAATTAATTAGGTTCTTGTTATGGTTGATAAACTCCAATTTTACACTTATTTTTTTTCCCTTTGTTACATATTTTCCATCATCATTTAGTTGCTATGCACTTATGGTCATGACTTAACCTTGTGACTTTGTTTTCTCTCTGCAGAGAAGTGAAGTGCTCTGGAGGACACCAAAACCAGATAAGATTAATTTCTAAACTGGTCTTTGTTCTCTAAAAGTTCAAGTGAACAAAATACTCTAGCTTTACCAGAAAGTCTTTGTCTCAGGCCATGGAATTAGAAGGAACAGCATGTGGCTATAGATTGCTACACTGAAAACAGGGCATGGAGAAATTACACAACAGGCAGGACCTGGGGATTCGGCTCACGTGATGCCGACCTGAGATCCTGCTCAGGCAATGCTGAATGTTGATGTCCACATCTATTAAATCTGTTTACTAAACTGCCTCATTATCTATTTTGTGTCAGGATTTCTTTAGGGTGTGGTGGAGTTGGACAGATGGGCTTCAAAACCCTTCCTTCAGGCGTGGAACAGGCAGGGTTGGACAGATGGGCTCCAAGACGTTTCCGTAAGGCCTCGAACACATGGGAAGGGAAAGGGGAAGGCAGGAAAAAACAGGCACTCACAGCTCTACATGCAGGCAGAGAAATGAGATTTGGGAAACCTGCAGAGTCTGTATCCACCCATCATGTCACAGCTGAAACAAGGACAGCTCTCCAGGAGATGCTGGACTGCGACTCAACAGCTGCAAATACCTGTTTGTCTTTTAATATCATTACTACTTACAGATGTGCTGGAGGGGAGTTTGTGCAGCAAAGTGCCTCAATGTTTTTTTAATAAGTGTTTTTAGCAATGAACACATGCTTTTTCTTAAAACCAATATGAAACTGTATTTAAAGTGCAAAGGAGTCTAAGTAAGAAATGACTGACAGTCTTTTAAGTACATATATTTTTTAACCTCCCAGATTAAGCTTTCCAACCTCTTTTTCCAAAGTAAAACACAAGACAGCAAAATAACTTTTTTGGCCAGTACTATATTAACTAAACAGTCCCTTGAGATTAACAACAAACAAATATTGAAGCAGACTTTCTCAGGAGGTGATTACACAAACAAATTTTCTTTTTAAAGTTCATGAAACCAATCTTGAGAAAGGTCAAGCAATGATCAACAATGTGATCCCAACGTCCTAAGGATTCCTGTAAGTAAATATAATGCCTGCCTTTAGAAACCTTGATATTTAAAGGGAATTATGTGAGTAATTACTTCAGAGTGGAAAAACACCGATCCTGATTGTTGTAAATAATGTGGAACAGCCCCAGTGACTTTGGGACTGTGAAACAGCTGGAAGTAGGGGCAAGGTGGTACCTTCCTGTGGTCCTGGTGCTCATCTGTACAGAGGGATGAGAGGAACAAGTGTGCTGAATCCAGCTGTTTCACACCACAGCAGGATTTCCAGGCATTCAGGGAATTCTTCATGGCTCTGTTTATGTTGGCTTTAAATATTTCTGTGACACAAAAAGTGTCCTATTAATGCCCACAGGCACCAGGCATTGCCTGAACACTAGGGCAGATCCTGCCCTGAGGAGTTACTGTCTCATAAAGCAACCCCGACAGGGAGCAGGGAGGGCTTTTACACATATCAGATAAAATCTCTGCCCCAGTGAAACCAGGAGTGAGGTGCAGTTGCCATTAAAGGAACAGGTAATTAGCTCCAGTGGATAATCATCCTGCTTCCCATGGATCCTGGGTGCCCAAACTGCAGATATCCAGATAGCCACAGGGCACTAGGTTGGACAGCATGTTTATGGTGTCACTTTAAGTCATTCTCCGCAGTTTTTTTTTTCCTATCAAGAGCAGAAATAAACCCCAGGCATCCCGAAGATGAGTTGTTCACTCACCCACTCTCAGCACACCCCCCAGCACCACGACACAGGCTGCACTCAGGACGTTGCTGGAGCTGCTGGGGAACTCGAGGGTCCCCAGGATGTAGAGCCCTCTCAGAGGGGGAAGAGCCACATCCACCAGGATGGTCCTGTCTGGGAAACAAAGCAGAGGGTTGTTTAGGTCAATGGCAGCCTGACAACACCACTTGCCAAAAAGAATGTCAACTTGGCCTGAGTTTTGTTATTCAGATTGGTTTTCATAGAATCTTGGAATAGCCTGGGTTGAAAGGGACCTTAAACATCTTCTTGTTACAACCTTCTGCCATAGGCAGGGACCCCTTCCACTATCCCACGTTTCTCCAAACCCTGCCCAACCTGGCCTTGGACATTTCCAGGGATACAGCCATGGTTTCTCTGGGCAACCTGTGCCAGGGCCTCAGCACCCCATCAGGGAAGAATTTCATCCTAATATCTAATGTAAACCTACTTTTTCAGTTTGAAGCTGTTAGCCCTTGTCGTGTCACTCCAGGCCCTTGTAAAGAGTCTCTCCATATCTTTCCCATTTTTGCCTCATGGAACTGAAGAGGACAAGAGAGTTCTTTTGAAGAGAGCAAGAATGACAAAATGCCTCATCCCTGGAAGCATTCAAGGCCAGGTTGGACAGGGCTTCCAGGAGCAACCTGGGATAGTGGAAGTTGTCCTTGCCCATGGTAGGAGGTTGGAACAAGATGAGCTTTAAGGTCCCTTCAAATACAAACCTTTCTAGGGTTCTAGGATTGATGAAAATGGAAAAATATCCATCAGTATCACTAAGGTGTGTCGTGGTACAAAGGACCTGCAAGTCCCCACCTTGTCAAGAGCAGTGATCAGGGTGACAAACTGCAGCCACACACCATGAACTACCTCCACTCACCTCAACTCTCAGTTACCACTTTTCCCTCTTTTAATCTTGGCTTTGCTCTCAGTTAGGTGTATGAAAACTCACCTCTTCCTCACCATCCAAGAGGAAAGCTTTGCTTACCCAAACACAACCTTCAGGAAGCCAGAGCTCATGGAACCACAGAATGGTTAAGGTTGGAAAAGAGCTCTGAGATCATCTCCAGGTCCACTATGAGTTCCATTCTGCATTCATATTCCCCTCTAAAAATCAGTTAGCAATGACCAGGGCAAAGCACCACTCCCTCAGATCCATAAGGAGAAAGCAAGGGGGATATTTTTATATTTCAGAACAGAGTAGAAGCTTTTGTGGCTTGAGCACAAAGACAACATCACTGCTGCTTCCTAAAACTGCAATTCTGCAGCCTGGGAACCTTTAAAATGTCTCTTAAGTGTTCCAAGTAGGACATGAGCAAGGATGTAAATGGTGGATCATTCAGAGGCAGCCCACTGCACAGAGGTGAATTCCACCCTCAGGGCCCATCTAATGCTCCTGGATGTCACTAAGAGCTTCCCAGTTGATTGCACTGGAAAACAGCTCAGGCCCTGAAACTGTGGTTTCCATCCCCTTTTCATTATTGACAAGAGTAACAGTATGGTGTCTCTCTCAGTCAGTGGGTGTTCCTGGAAGAAGGAAAAGCAAGGTGTTTCCCTAGCAAGGGGCTCAATAATATGATCTAATAATGGCTTTCAGAGAAACAGATTGCATTAAAAAAAAAAATCTTCAACATAATGACAGCCCTACCCTACACAGAGATCTTCTGTGACTCTCATTGTTCTCATAAGCATTCATTGGAAAGCATTAATACAAAAAAAGGGGGAGATTAAAGAACACACATATTTTTTCTGGTGTATTTTGACAGTGGTGAGAATGGGACACTTGAAACCGATTTTGTGTGGAATATAAGAACCATGAAGCGTCTTGGGAAGTGGTTCAACTACTTAACAGTTTCACTTCTGCCTGTGGACATTGGCAACTGCTGTGGATGGGAACACAAATGACCACAAAATGGGTAGCACAGAGAAAGTCCTTGCCAAAAATCATGTAATCAGGGGCTGGCTCCAACTATTTAGCACACACATTTCAGAAAATTTCCAAGCCCTGCTTGCAGAAAACATAATCAATATGATTCTGTGAAAATCTACATGAAGTACACTCAGAATTGGACTGAAAGAAAATATTAGTAGCATTTTCTAGTTTTTTACTCCTTGGTTTTGCAACCCTGTAGTTTCACAACCTCCAGGGAAAGGAAAAATTTATTTCAGGTTCTATTTTCAGGCTTGGAGTTCTGGCTCTGCTTACAGACTTGTTTGTCTCCTACCTACATATTCCTGCCCTTATCCCTGTGAATCAATTATCCCACCTCTTCCTTTTCCCCCTCTGCATTTTCATCCTTTCTCTCTGGCCATGAGCACCCTGAAAGCCCAGGATGTTTGTTCTCATGGACTATACCAAGTACAGCAGCAAGCCATGGTAAATCTGAACCCCTCATCCCAAAACAAATTCCCTGCATCCTTGGGCTGAAACATCTTTCAAGCATGCAAAATTTCACAGCATTCAGATGAAGTAAGTCTCTAGGGAGCAAGTGCATTTTTTTCCCTCTCTAAATCTTATGGTTTTAGTACTTAATATATTTTTACAGGCATGAGGAGTTTCTTGTCTATAATCTCTTTACAGGATAGGTACAGTCCCATGTCCTGCAGAGCTGTGAAGGGAAGGCTCAGGATGTGAGGATATGAAACAGAGAGGAGAATAAAGAAGGAGATGTTGTTAAAATGGTATCTCTCAGACAGAAGGGGAATCTAGTTTGTGAAATCACAGCTCAAGAATGTGGCAAAAATCTGCAGTTGACAAAGGCCATAAGTATATTCATCAAACACAGGCTGAAACATTTTTACAAGGAAGAGCAGCAGTGCTCCCAGGCATGCCATTTATATGTCACATTTCAGTCTAGAACAGAGATTTTTTGCTGAGTTGCACATCTTTCTAAAAAATGTTTTATAAAGGAAATGCTGACTGCTCTGTATCTGTGGCATCATGTGTGTGAGCCTCGAAACAGAGGAGTGAGAAATTCCCCCACTCAGAGATATCTCTGCAAACCTTGAGTTTCCTCAGTTTAAAAGGACAACACTCTGGGGTGTGATGCTTGGGGTGTGAAGTTCTCAGAGGGTGAAATGCTGCTCTGCAGAAACAACAGAACACTCCTTTGAGGGGGGAAAATTGTTTCCGCACTTGAGGAGGAAAGCAAACAGATTCAAAGGCAACTTCCTTACAGAATACACTCATTTACCTCATAGAGGGAGATATGATTTAGCAGTTAAAATAATATACTTTAGGTCACTGAGCTCAAAGGATTTACCTCCAGAGAAAGGCAAACTGGATCTGTTTTCCCACCATGAAAATATTCATATAACTGCAAGAAACCACTTTCAGCAAACCATAGATCTTGAGAACAGAGCAATATTTCATTGTACATACACTTTCTTCAGACAAAAAGCTCAGGTAGGCCAGAGTCTTAATGTTCATATGCACAATACTGAGAAGGCATTAATGACTACAGCAATGACACAAAATGCCTTTGATCAGCCACATTGCTGTATAAAACACCATAGCATGCCATTGAATGGAAATCAGGCACAACAGAGGAGCTATTATATGGGATACAGTACTCCAGCATTCATGTCTTCAAACAGAAAAACTTCAAAGAAAATCAAAATCAGAAAATGAAGAACAGAGTGAATTCCACCACTGGAGAGAAAAAAAAAAAAAGGAAGATAGAAATTGCCAGAGGCTACATGATATCATATCAATACCCTTCAAAACAGCATTCCTTTGCTTGGAATTATAACACATTCTCCTTCCATCCAGACCACACTGCATCAGGAGTGTGCCACCCTAAAAACTATAAACCAAAGCCCTGAAAATCCCAGGCCTTTGGGAGGCTAATGCCACTGCTGGAATGGCATGACTGAACTCCTCTGGCTTGTTTTCCAAGGTGGTGTGGCTGCTGAAGCCTGATGCATGTGACAGGTCCTTGTGGGATGGCTGTGGCTCTGGAGGATGAACCTCCAGGGATAAAAGCACAAGCTGTGGCAGCCTGCGCTGAGGATTTCCAGATCAGGCTGGAAGAGACTCATATCCACTGGGGAGACAGACACTGATGGGAATTGCAGCAGCACACCAACACTAAAAGTCCCTTTTACATGAGGAACCCAGCTTTGTTGCAAGTGAAAGTCATCCTTGTACTAAGTCTGTGCAGTCAAACAGGGTAAAAAAAGAAAGAACTTAGTACACAACTGTAGCGTTGTTTTCAGGGGTCTTAGGATAGGGAAGAGAAAAGAATGTTGACTCCATGTTTCGAAGGCTTGACTTATTATTTTATGGTATATATCATACTAAAACTATACTAAAAGAATAGAAGAAGGGATTTAATCAAAAGGCTAGCTAAGAATAGAAAAAGAATGATAACAAAGGCTTGTGACTGACCAAGACAGTCTGGACAGCTGACTGTGATTGGCCATTCATTAGAAACAACTACATGAGACCAATCACAGATGCACCTGTTGCATTCCACAGCAGCAGATAATCATTGTTTACATTTTGTTCTTGAGGTCTCTCATCTTCTCAGGAGAAAAAATCCTAAGGAAACAATTTTTTATAAAACATGTCTGTGACACACAACACCAATTTCCAAGCTTGCCCAAATCTCTAGATGTGTCAAGCAGTCACCAAGCAAGAACACAAAAACCTGGTTTCTAACATGTATATTTTGCTAATAGAGGCATTTTCTACCTTTTCAAACCTTCCTGAGACCAGCCCATGAGGTAGCCCTAATGTTGCAATTCTGCTTGTTTTGTTAAATGAGCAAATTGAATCTTTCAATAGCTAAATTTAGACAGTGCCCCAGCTCTCCAGTGAACTCTGGCAATCCACATTCAGTCCAAGATTTCAACAGTGTCTGACCAAAGTCTTTCCCTGTGCTTCTTCACACTAGAAATAAGCACTAAGCATCTATTATTTGCTTTTATGACCCAAAAACTGATCTATTATTTGTTTTTATGACTCTAAAACTGTTCTTTGGGGGCTGAAAGGATTGAGCCAGTCATGCACAGCATACCAGAAGCAAGCTCATGTCTTGGCTTTCAACCAGAAAATCATTGTAGAGGGCTCCCAGAAGAGAATTTTTAGTAACCAGAAGACAGCAAGGAGTAAGACACAGCTGCATCCTGCCAGGAGTGAATCAGAAAAACTTATTTTGGTGTGCATAGCAGCACAAAGCTTGGGTGGTTTCTAGAATATTTGTTCTCATGAGAAAAAATTCTCACCTTTTTGAAGCCATCTGGAGTCATTCTGAGTTTAGCAGGGTCTGCACAAACCAGTGGAAAAGGGAAGGGAAATATCCATAAAATGCTACAATTAAACATACATTTGAAAATTGTTGATTTCATTTTAGATTTTGGATCCAAGCAAGGGGCTGGCTTTCTTTGAACTGGAGACTCAAACACTTGTGGCAGCAAAGCAAAGCATGCAAAATGGACAGAAAATTCATCTTGCCTAACTTCATTTTAGTGCATTTAGAGCAACAAATCCAGTTCCCTTATCACCTGGTGAGGACCATGACTCTAATTTAAGACCCTGTACTCTGTTGACTCCAATGCCAGTGAGTGTCTCAACACCTCCAAACCAGCAGGACTGAAGAGGGAGAGCAGAAATAAAATAGAGAGAGGGTGACCAGAAAAGGCAGAGATGAAACAAAATTGGTGGTGTGATAGACAGCTTGTGTTTGTGTTCGTGTCTGTGTTCTCAGGATAAAATCAAAGGAGGATTCCAGAAAGGCACTGGAGAGGAGAATAGCTTTTGCACATCAACCAATACACACATTTACTCTGGCAATGGGAGTGAAAAGATTTTTATAGGATCATAGAATCATGGAATAACCTGGGTTGGAAGGGACTCACAAGGATCACTGAGTTCAGCTCCTGGCCCTGCACAGAACAGCCCCAAGAACCCCATTGTGTGTTTCAGTGTGTGATCCAGACCCTTCCCCAGCATCATTGCCTTTCTCTGGACATGCTCCAGCTCCTCACCTTTGCAGGAAACACAGAAGAGTTTTATTCATCGTGTTTCACCAACTCATACTTCATCTTCTACTCTTGATGTGACCTAAACAACAGAACTCCAAACCCTCACCCAAACCTATTTATTTATTATTTTTTTATTCTCTGCTTCTGTGCAAATTGTGATTTGCCTCCGTGCCTCTTCATATCTGTGTCTGACACATGATGGTGAGGACTGGAATGTTCTGGTCTTATGGCAGTAATGGGCTGATATTGGCGGACCACTTATCACAGAATCACAGAATCATTGAGGCTGGAAAAGACCTCCAAGACCATCAACTCCAACCTGTGACTGATCCCCACTTTGTCACCAGCCCAGAGCACTGAGTGCCACCTCCAGACCTTCCTTGGACACCTCCAGGGATGGGGACACCAAACCTCCCTGGGCAGCCCCTTCCAATGCCTGACCACCCATTCCATGAAGAAATTCCTCCTGAACTCCAACTTTATCTCATTTTCAGCTCAATGTAATTTCCCCCCAAAAGTGAAGAAAAGTAATATTTTTAGAAGTACAGGCTCTAGGCTTTTTTTCATATTTATTAGAAAATTGAAGATTAAACTAAATATCTATTGAAGGTGGATCAAAATTCTTAATGTAACCTTCAATTTTATATACATATATATGTGGAAGGAAATGTTTGTGTTGGTATTTCAGTCATGGTTAGGATTTATCTTCATAGGTTTATATGCATAATCCTTAATGACACAGGCCAGAGAAGCCCTAAAAATTACTGAAGTTCCATGTCCAAATACCAACACAAACATTTCCTTCTACAAAAGCCATAAACCAAAACCAGATAGGTGAGGAACAGATATGAAGTGGTGTTATCCACATTCCACATTTCCAGAAATGGAGCTGTGGTAGGCAGAGAGACTTAACTGGTTTCAAACAAATGAGAAGGAGACAGCATCAGGTTCTAGAATATTTCAGGTACATATCAAACAATATTCATTCGACCATTCAATAATTATATCTGGAAAGGAACTCAGGACCTCATGTAGTTCATCTTCCTGATAGAAGGAGCTTCAGCTCTTATGTAAAATGGTTATCACAAGCTTTTCTCCAGATTTTATTGCAAATTCTCTAAATTTACTAAAATCCATTTTTCATGCAGTAATGTTGTATGATGAGTGGGGATTTAAATGTAGCTCAAGTTGAAATACGGGTCTAAGCTAAAATATCTAGGAGGTATCCATGGCAAATGGTTTGAGAAATTACCATTGATAAGTAGGAATTACAACAGAAAAATAAAATGGAAGATGATGCAGAAATGTAAAATATGAACCTTGCACAAAACACAGAGAGAGATGGGTGAAGAGATGAGTTCTTTGCGAGCTGTGGTTGTGGGTCTTACAAATTATCTTCTGAATTAAGGTCCCTGTGCATACTCCAGCTTGAAAGTCAGCATAAGTGCTTGTTTTTGTGTATGTGAAAATGGAAAATAATTATCATTCTCTTCCAAAAACTACATTTTTGTACTGCAGTCTGAGTGACAAGGAACAAATGTGGGGTCCTGCACACACTGGAATGGCCACCAGGGCCAAGGAGCCCATATTGAAGCACAAATATAAATCCCAATGTAGGCAGAGCCCAGCACCTCCACAGAAATGAAAGACCTTTCCTTCCTCACGTACTTGGCAAGATGATGACATCTTCCCCAGGACATGGGATGCTGCCATTGGATCCACCCCAGCCTTTTCCCACACCATTCCACGTCTCTGGGAGTGACCATTTCAAGACAGCACTAGAAGGAGCTGCAAAACAGAACATGTAAAGACAGAATTATCATTTTCTGTAGCTGGAAGAATTACCATTTCTTTGATAGTCAAGCATCTGTGACATTAACATCCTCCTTTTGTCACTGCTAACTGTTCTTTGTTATTTTTCATGTTTAAAGAAAACTGATTGAATTCCCAGAGCACAGGAATTTCCATACTTTCCCAAAGTATGAAAAATTTAAAATAATTAGTGGTCAACTCTTACAAGCTTGCTAACACCCAGAAAAGCAATTATCCCATTCAAAGAGGTGACCAAGACTTGGCTTGGAAAAGCAGCTTAACCAAAACATATGGAAACTCCTGCTCCTTCTCCAAAATTTTCTTTTTCAGGTCAATCCAAAAGAAAAATCCTGAGATTAAGGAAAATATTGGAAGAAACTGAGCTCACCAAATGCAGCTGCTTGACTTGCACTTGTATTTTAGAGAGCCAACTCGCCAGGCTCCATAAATTAATTGCCCCTAAATTTGTTGTCCCTAAGAGAGGAAGGGAAGCCTTCAAGGGAAAATCCTGCCCACCAAGTTTAGTAAATCCTAGACTAATGCAGGCAGGGCCTCCCTCTGGAGGCCTCTGCAAGCACCTACTTCTCTCCTTCCTCTATAAAGGGAATTCTGTTGTTTTTTTTCTTGAGGAGAGCTTCTTTGGGGATTGAAAGGGATTGAAAATATGGGAGCAAGCACATGCCCAGGTTTTGGGGGCTAGACCCAGCTCAGTAATGTTGCAGTGTACAAAAAACCTCTGTTGTCAGCACAGGGAAACACAGAAATTAAACCCATGTTGAGTTCCTTAAGTTTGGGTCTGTCTCCCCAGTCACTTGCTTGTTCTGGGAGAAAAACCCTGCCAAAATGTCTCTAAACCCTTTTTCCACATAAGTGATTATTGTTAATATACAGCATAGCAAGACAGCTGATATGGTGCCTTAAGTTTTAGCTTTCACATTTTTCAGATTCTGTTCTGCCTTAGTGTGTGACTCTGAACTTCATGTAAAGTGTCAGCTAGTTCTCCTCACAGCTCAGTCAGACAAAACAGTCCTTTTTCAGTCTGAGAACAAAGGACACCGTAGTAACTTCAGGCCCAAATTGTGTAAACAATAGAAAATTGAGGAGAGCAATCTGCAAGGATGGGACTTCATAACCTGGACTTGTAATTGGACAATTAACCCCAATATGTAAATGGACCAAAACTTCTAAAAGTGGGAAAACTCATGACCAGTCGTCCATTTTGGGTCCATCTTGGATAGAGCCATTGCCAGGCTCTTGTGCTGCCCAAGGTGTATCCTTTGAAGACCTTTCAATAAATCCCTACTTTATTCCTTTAACACTGACCCCTGTTCCAGGTAGCCTCTCTAGGCAACAATACCCAAAAATATCAAAATTGGGAGGTGTTCCTTGTCTCTGGTATATTTTTCTGTCTGATACAACATGAAACAGAGCAGTAATATCAGACTGTGGAGCACTAAAATACTCTGTAGTCTTACATTCTCCATGACCTTTCTGATCTGCTGTGTTATTTCCCAGGGTAAGTTTATAGTGTTTTATACTGTGGAATCACACATTTATCTTGAGCAATGGTAGATAGGACTCAATGAAACACCTAAATGAATACCAAGAGCCTCTGTTGGATTGATAGATGTACAAAACATTGAAGTGAAAAATAGCAATTTACTCCTGAAAAAGCCATAAAAAAGAAATGGTGTGACTCCCAGACCAATGTTTTCTGACACAGACTATCACATACCTGGGGTAGGTAAAGCCACTCTTTCCTTCTCTTTCAGTGTGACCTGAATTAAGTCAGCTCCTGTGACTGAACACAGAGAATTTTAGGGAGTTTAGCAAGGCCTTTCAAATTAACACCAAAAAAAATTAATAAATCAATTTCCACTCATGAATTCCTGACATTATACATTTCTTACAAAAAACCATTTTTTTTAAGAGCAACTGTACATGTTTTCTAAGCATTTTTTGTCCCTTTTTTTTTTATGCATTGAGAAAGGATTAAACAAACACATTTTAATTTACAGATACAGAAGGTCTCAAGACAACTCATTAGAAACAGCTAAAAAGAAAACATTCAACAATCAGAAATTCTAGGCTGGAGCTTGAATCTCATTTATCCCACTATAAATCCACAGCAGTTCCACTCACATAAGTGATATCACACCATTGAATGCATAATGTATTAACTGGCTCAAACAGCGAAATACAGCTTTTGTTTTGTAGTTTGGTTTTGATTTTTTTTTTTTTTTTGCCCCCAAAATCTGGTATCTGAAAGAGATGCTTTAATTAGCCAGACTTTATAGACTGGAGACAGGGACCCTATGTTCTCTGCTGTGAAAAGGGGTCAGCAGCAATTATCACAGTGGTAACCTTTGTGCCCGTGTATTGTCAGCAGGAGAAGGGCCAGAATAATGCAAATCAAAGAGGAGCAGGAGAAAGCTGCTTCAGACCCAGCTAAAATCCTACCTCCTCTTCATCTCCAGTGGCATATAAAGGCACTTCCTTTCAGTCACCAGACTGGAACAACCGTAGGTTAAAATAGAAACACTCTGACAAACAAATAAATCTCCTGTCTTCTGCCCAGCCCCTTATGGTGACCCTAAAGTGTTGTTGGAAGATTTTTTTGGGGGGTAGAAGAACTGTATCAATGAAGCCATTGTCAGAATTTTCCTCAGTTTCAGAACATGCCTGGAACTTTCCTCTGTGTGCATCAACCCACCGATGGGATTTCATGCCATATTGTAATTTACTTATTTTATCTTTAAACAAGTCTCTGTACTTTTAAATTGTGAAACCCGTGCTTCCCTACCTCCCTCCTTTTCTCCCAGTGCAACTGAGCAAATTTAAAATAACTGAGGTTCATTAATTTTAAGTGTTCAATAAATTAGTATGAATAATCAAAAAACTTGATTCTTTCTGATAATTACTATTTGATGTCAGTTGAAAGCACTCGATTGAGTTAGCAGCATATGCTCCTATGCCAAATGAGGCTTCCATAATTAAATAGAAACTGATTCCATGAGGTTTTTCTCATGTCTGATTAATTAGTAATCAGGTGCCTCAGCCCTGTTCTTCAGTGACACCTTCTCTCCCAACGGTGGCTGGGATCTGATCCACATATCAGTCAAATCAATCTGCCCCAAACCATCAGACAGAGCTCACACTGAACAGCAGCATGCCTTGAGTGGCCACAAGGTGAACATTTGAGGGGAAAAACATGACATGAAACTGCTAATTTAAAGCCTCTGACAGAGCTCTTGTGGCTTTCACACAATACATCCGTGTGAACATTTATGGTTATGGTGTTTTTCCTTCTCACACAGGGCAAAACAGTTGCCAAAGCTGACAAAACAGGTTTAGGAAAAACAAGACAACCAAGCCTTGACAATATCCTTTTTCATCTCAATATATTTTGTGAGGTTTGTTGGGTTTGATTTTTGTTTTTTGGTTTTGGTTTTTTTTTTGCTTACTTTTGCAGGAACTAGAGTGAAATCATCTAATTAAGGATGTTTGTATTTTTCAGAGAAAAGCTGTTCTAATTAAATCCTGAGGGGACATAAAACTTGATCAATATGGTGCATGGACCTCATAACGGGGTTCAATCCCCTTATATGGTGAAGAAAGAAACCATTAAGGCTTAATTCAGTACAGTTTTATCACTGCCATGTCCAGAGTCAGGGCAATAATAAAAGTTTCTCATATTTGAAGTGTCATCCCACCAGAGCATGACAATTCAAACTATTATGTTATTTATACTTTTGATCATGAGCATAGGAATCAGGGAGACAAATTCTCCCCAGAACTCTCCACATCCTTGTAACTTGTACAATTGTTTACATCCTTGTAACTTGTACAATTATTTACATCCATGGGGTGTAAAGTGCACCAGTTGTGAATCAGCAGTTTTGTTGCCTTTTCCCACAAACACTCCTAAAAACTGAGCAAGAAAGGTAAAGGCCTTGGGATTAATCAAGGCTGCAGTGACACAGTCCTTCTGGTGGTTTTGTTTTCTTGCTGAGTAGGTTATCACTGGGTTTTGCAGGACAGGAAGAGATACAGGCACTACAGATGAAGGACATCATTAGTAAACATTGAATTAAGGTGACTCTTGGCAAAATGTAGTTATAAGGCTCCAGGGTTTAGTTGTATAAAACCTTTATAAGGCTCATCAATTTCCTGCCTTATTACAGCTCCTCCTGGATGTTTGGGCTGTGGATCATAAATATAGGCCTTCTGGATGATACTGCTGGTAGCTTTTCCTGGTTCAGGCCTCCTTGAGTGAACATGAAGGAGGAGCAACTCAGTCTTTTATCAGCTTTGCAGTGACTCGGAATTTTGCCTGTGGATATTAGGAAGGGCTGAAACTAGGATAAATGGCTCCAATAGCCTGACTTACAAATAACAAGCAGCTCCATGCTATTTAACATCAATTGGGCTAACATCCATCACCGGGAAATCAAAACTTTTTAGACAGCACAATCAACAACACAGTGAGACACACCTCTGGAAACTGGAGAACCTAGGAGAGGGTGTTTTGTCATCCCCTGTGAGGATCTTCTGCAGGAGATACCCAGAAGTGTGATATAACAAGGACAATGTGTTAGGGAGAAGAGGTGTAAGAACCCATTTTATATATATATAACCGGATAGATACAATTTTATATATATATATATATATATATATACAGAAAATATATATATGAAATATATATATAGATATATGGATATAGACATATATAGATATAGATATAGATATAGATATAGATATAGATAGAGATAGATATAGATATAGATATAGATATAGATATATAGATATAGATACATACACACATATATATGTATATAAGTCTTTGGGTCAATGGACACAGATTCTTGTTTACAGGAGATTGCCATTTGTGTAAAATTCCTCCTGCGGACACCACATAAACAAAAAATCAACCCTGACAGGATTATAAGGGCATTTCATCATCTTATTTCTGTAGCTGCTGCACTCTCTGGTTTCTCTGTTTCCACGCCAGAAGGACAGGAGCTCACCCACCAGGAGAATGTTGTTTTGTCTCTTTGTGTCTATTACAAAAATTGAGCAACTGAGGGAATGGGGCGGGGGAGTCTCAGCCTGGAGAAAAAAAGAGTCCCAGAGAGGATCCTATTGCTCTCCGCAACTCCCTGGAGTGAGGCCGTGGCCAGGTGTGTGCTGGTCTCTTCTCCTAGGTAGTGAGCAAGAGGACAAGAGGAAATGGCCTCAAGCTGTAATTAGGGGAGGTTCAGGTTGGGCATCAGGAAGAATTTATTTTTTGGAGGAGTGGTTGAGCATTGCTACAGCCTGCCTGGGAAGTTGGCAGAGTCACCACACCTGGAACTGTTAAAAAAAATTCCTGGATGTGGCACTCAGTGCTCTGGTCTGGGTGACAAGGTGGGGATGGGTCTCAGGCTGGACCTGGTGGCCTTGAAGGTCTTTTCCAACATAAATCATTTTATGATTCTATGATTACAAGGGGCACCTCTTTGCAAAGATCTGACTTTCATTTCATGTAGGTCACTGAGCAGCCCACATCTGGTCAACTAGCCCTCTGAAATAACTGATATGGGTGAGTTTTATCTGGCTGGAAGAAAAGATTCATCCCTGCACAATCAGTCCTCTGTAAAGAATTAACTCCATTCTTCATGTCTTTCACTTAGGATTCTCCTTTACCCCCAAGCAGTAGGGCTGCAGAAAATATCTGTGTTTATTTATTTTCTGTATTTTCATAGTAGAAACAAACATTCTTTAGAGTGTTTTTTCCTCCTATACAAAGCAATTACAGAAACCCACAGAGCCTAATGGAAGTGAGGTCATTCTTTAGGAATCTAGGAAAGACAATGAGTATAATCAAATTATTTTTTTAGGAACTATGGAAATTGTAAACCTGCTTCTGACACAGCAGTAATGTGAGGTTCAGCCTTAGGCCCTCTTAACAACTCACACATGAGCAGCCTCAGCAAAGTCAGCAGGATGACCCATCTGCATAAAAGTTGTGTCTACTGAAAAATGTATTTGGGATAAATAAAAAGTTTGATAATCCTTTCAGTGATGTTTTCAATAATGTTTCTGTCCAGCACTTCAAATTTTAGGAAAAAAAAAAACAAGAAAAATCTGGAGGTGAAGGAAGCCAACACTTTGTTTCATTCCAAAAGAAAACTGTTTAAACATTTCAAAAGTGAACTGAAAGGAAACAACATCTCTCTGGTTTTTAGCCAGTTCCAGTATTGCCCAGAGACCTTAACCAAGGAGCAGTACCACGCTGTGGCACCATATGCTGAAATTTGTAACAGACTTAAAAAGCTCATAATGTTATTATTGCAATTTACAAAGGCTATTTCTCCTAAAAAATATCCCAGATGTCCCAGTGGGATGTTTCTTTCCACCACCCTTGTTATAATAAACGTTATTTTTGGGTTTTTTTTGCTTCAGCATGGTCATATCATGTTTCACTTCCCTGAAATGTGGTTGAGCCACAGCCCATGAATGTTTCACACTCACACCACAATTGCAGGCCCATAGTGACCTTTGAGGATCACTCCTCTTAGCACATAGGGTGCCCCAGAGAAAATCAGGGTGATGTTATGAACCATGTCAAAGCAAAGCTGGTGATGTAGAAATGACTGGCACGGGATGCTTCAAGCTCCCTAAGCTTCCCCTTCACCCAGAACCCAGAAGGGACATGGGGTTACCTGTCCTCCGATGCAGATTCCTTTAAAATGGTCTGAAAAGGGTATTTTTAAAGTGGCTTGGAGGCTGGTTAACAGAGTTTCATGTATGTAGGTAACTATCTTTGTTAATAGGATCATTGCCCATACAACAGAAACATTCTCCATTACAATTATTTCTCCCCATTCAGCACCCCCTGCATTCTCCTCCAAGTCTAATTTACAAGACCCCAACCATCAATGCAACTTAACTCCTTTAATCCCCTCCATAAGGTCTATTTTCTTGCCTTTTGTGCTAGACAGACCTTTTTTTTCTCCTCCCAAAGATAAACAAAGACTTTCATGATGCCAGGCGGGACTGAAGAGGGGATGGGGAAAGCCTGAGCCCAACGCAGACTTCTGGCCAAGGTGGCTTCATTCGGCTGCCTGCTTCGTTTGAATAACAATATCTTCTCAGTCACGGCGTTTTCCTTCCCCTTCTCCCCATTTTCTCCCCCATGCAGGCCCGAGTAAAAGGGCTGTGTGAATCCAGGAGCCTGCCCATTAATGAGCTGGCATCTGATCCGTATTTACCGGCGTTAATTTCTGGATGTAACGCACCCCTGCCACTTCCCCACAGTTTGCCCTAAAAGGCTTTCTGAGGGGCACAAAAGCAGAGGGTCAAAAGTGAGTTGACCCCGGCCAGAATGTACAATTATTGCAAAGAGGTGGTACACCAGCAGCTGTCGAAACCCCACCGATGTGCTCCCAAAAGTCACAGGATGACTAATACGCCGGCCGACTTTGGGCAGGAAGAATTATGGCCCTCCCGAGCAGCTGCAATAATTGTCTTGCCATTGTCCCCCTGCCACCCCCTACAAGTGCCCATTGTGGCCGTGGAGTAAAGTGATTTTATGCTCGGGCTGATGCTGTTTGCGCCCAGCTGCCCGAGTGCTGACACACGAGCCTGCAGAGGGGGGACCCGCGTCTGCTAGACGGGGCTGCGACATACCAGACCTTTTACATAAGTCAAACAGGAACAAATGACTCTTTATCAGCCCCTTCTCCCTTTGAAGTGGCGGCTGCTTATAGGCCCTTACAGCTTTTCCTCCTTAGCCCGAGCAAACATCCTCCTTTTGATATGCTACATGCTCATTATCTCTGCCCCATTTAATGATTTTTGATTGAAGGGTGGCAGCGCAGTTGCCAAGAGGGTAGTTAAAGAGGCTCCACGCAGTCAGGACAACAAGAAAGGCTTTCCTTGTGCAGCAGCCTAAATTTGGAGTTTCTTAACAGTGTGTTCTTGTTCTTAGCAGCAGATAAGGGCTGAGCGTGAAATTCTTAATTAAGCAGTAAATAGAGAGTGGGGTGTCAGCAGATGCAGCCTGTAGCCATGGAGACCAAGTCTGATGAAGGAGGGAGCTGAGGCTCAACGCCGGCCCCGGGCTCGGGCATGACTGACAGCTGAAGAATCCCACAAAGCTTGTAAACGGGATTAATTATTTGGCTAATTATTTCATATAGTTAAATGCAAATAAAATATTGAAATAAAAAATTTCTAAAAGGGCCAACTTGCAGATTTAGGCAGGAAGATGGCAGGAAGGCCAGACCTTCTAGCCTTGTCCTCTCTGGGTGGACTGGTGGGGTTTTGAGGCCAGAAGGGACCATTGTGGCAGCTTTCTCTGACCTCCTATGGAGCATGAATCTCGCCTCATGAGGTTTCTAATAGCTTCTCACAGAGCTGGAGCATATTTCCCTGAAAAGACAGCCAAGCATCTTCTAAGGACCCTGAGTGATGGAAAGTCCACCACATGCCATGAATCTGCTCTGCTGGCTAATTATCCTCACCCTCTCAGCCTGCACAGCGGAGAGAAGGAGAGAAATCCCACACCAGGCCCAGGAATCTGCTTTGTTTCAAACATTTACCCTACACCCACAGCATAGATATTAGGTACCCGACACTGAATTATTGATCTCACTCCTATAAAAGTCCTCACAGAAAATGTTCACAGCATGAATTATGCATGTCAGGTGTTTTCATAAATTTCCCCTCGTGTATTTTGGATTAGTGTTTCTCTCTCTATTAAAATGAGGAACCACAACAAGCTCTTCGTGTAACAAAAATCAAGATGAAAGTAAGGCAAGAGAAGGACAAGAAAGTGTGTGTGATGCAAGACTGGCATATGCCAGCCAGACCACTTTTGTCCCAGTCTTCCCAAGACTCTCATCTCTATTTTCAACAGCAGGGGCCAAGCTACAGATGCCATCCTCTGAGCTTTCCCATGCTGCTCTGACAGTGCAAATCAGGATATGCAAACTGAAATGCAGTCACCTTTTAAATTTGAAGGAACAAACTTACACTGTAGGTAAACAGAAATGATAAAACATTTTTCTTCTTTCAGTAAATTCTTGACTTGATCTCTGGTAAGGTTTAGACACAACAGCTAAATTTACAGTAGCCAATTTACACTTGAACTGTGTCTAAATAGGGCCAGGACACAGACCTAAGACCAGGACCCCAATAATCTATGTGGTTACAATGCTGGCCAAACTCCTGGCACAGCTTTGGCCTGGACCAGGCAGACTCCCAGGTGGTGACCAGTGCACCAGTACAGTTTGGGGTTTAGCAAGCACAGGGATCTTTTATCGTTTGAAGCCTGGGTACATACAGCCCATTTTTAGAGCTAAAATGTTAAACTCAAGCTTTGCTGTGGCAGTTGTTGAAGGACCAGAGGTGAAAACAGAAAGTGTGATCCTCAGACTGAAGTTAAGTTTTGGGTTTCCCCAGTTCACCACGAATGTGATCTTCCACACTGGTTGATTTTCACTGTTGCCAGACCAAGCTCAGTGGATTGCTTGCCCTCATTCCAGGCATGTTTTTCTCTCCATTGTCACAATGATTGTTCTAAAGGTAGTCTACATGAGAAAGCCATTTGCATGCCATCTCAGTAGTGCAAAATCAAAGGGAATTTCATTACATTTAATGGAACAGAAGAGAAAAATTATCTGTTATAATGAAAATAATCATCTTTACTTTCCTGGTATGAGTCATGATGGAGAAGCTAATCTTCTCAAAGACACCAAAATATATTTGTGATTTCTAGTTCTGCTGCTATTAATAAAGGCAACAATCATTACCTTGATTTTGACATAGAGAGCTTAGATATTTATAAAATTATTTACTTGAGAATGGGTATTACAGAAAATGTCCATTTCTTCAAACAAAAAATTTCCACCACACTCCATGATCTCATGTACAAAGTCACATAGGCAAAGGTTTAAGATGTCTTTGGAAGTTTCCAGCGCTAGAAAAAATTCTCTCCCAGTAATCTTACTGCCTTCAGTGGGCTCAGCCTAGCAAGATGAGCATGTTTTAATGACAATACCTGTGATATAGGACCAGCTGACAGCAGACATCACTGGAATTTAATGCCTTTACCACTCAAAAAAAGCCAACTCAAACACAACTGATGTCACATCACCCTCTATTAATGGCACATTCCTTTGGTTGCTAGGTCAGGCACCAGATAGATCAGTTAGGGATGGACCTGAGGTGCACTTACCTATTTGATCAGCATTTTGAAGGACCTCTCACTTATTGAAAGGGCATTGAAAGCTGGCCTTGAGCAGATTTTGGGTTTAAATTAACGAGGCATCAGCTCTGTCACCATTTCTGATCACAAATGTAGATTGCAACCCCCACACTGCACTTACCCAGGTAGGTGAACTTCCCCATCTTGCTGTTGATGTGCCAATCACAGCTCCTGTGCTGGCCATAGGAAGGTACCAGCTGGAGTGACTGTCCCCTCCTTGTCCCACAGGACACCACAGCCTCCAGATGGGCAGGAAGATCCTTGTGTTCCACCAGCAGGTAATTCCCAGCCTTGAAGTTGCCAAATGTCACTGAATACTGGAGAAGAGGGAACCAAAAGAAACATGTCTGAGTCTGTGATTAGAGCTCCATGGAGTGCAGCATAAAGGGGTAAAGAGGGTGGTGCTCCTCACAGGCAACGTGTTGAAAACTGGAAAAGAGATGCAAAACTAAGCAGGAAGTGATGGTAAATGCAGAAAAAAAATCAACTCCCATCATCACCTTTCAAAGGTGAGGAGAATCAATATCTTCTGAAAACTGTGCTTCAACACATCTTAAGGCAGTAAAAATCCTGTGGGTTCCTAAGCACCACACTGAACTTTCACCTGAGATATCCAAAATCATCAAGTGTCCATGGCCAGGTGGGATGGGGCTTGGAGCAATCTGGTCTAGTGGAAGGGGTCCCTGTCTATGGCAGGGGTTGGAACGGGATGAGCTTTAAGGTCCATTCTAACCCAAACCATTCCATGAATCCACAACCTTCCTGCTCCAGGTGACTACTAAGAGTTTATCTGAGATAAGAGAGAGCTTATCAGTCATCTTATCTAAGCCTATAAATACAGAGAGACTTTCTCAGTGCACTTAAATCCATTTTATTTCTCTCGGTTCATCCAAAGAGATGAAAGCATGGTTATCTCTTCCAGATATAATTTTGAAATTATAAAACCTTCCCGTGTTACCTGGAGCTGTTTGCTGACCAAAGGGTTGTCAAATGTCAATGTGTAAGTCTCTTTATCCAAGAGAAGAGCCATCCAGCCATACAGGTTTGATAAAGTATCAGGGACATAATTGACTGTGTTTGACTTATTCCTACTGTCAGTCACAGTTAAATTATAGGGAGTGTCAGGAGCCTCTTTTCTGCAGGAGAAGAAAAAAAATTACATTTTTAAATTGAACTCCGTTATTTTGCAACCTGTACAGCTCTATTTTTATTTGAATTACAGCAGCTGTGCTGGATCTCCCTTAGAATGTGTCTCCATTTTTGTAATTCTTTATAAATGCCATAAGAAAAGATATTTTGCCCCAAGTGCTGTAAAAGGAGAAAGAAAAAGAGAGACACAGCATGTAGGAGTAAAGGAAGAGGAAGAGAACAGGGCAGATGTAACAGCCAGTGTACCAATCTCTTCATTGCCAGAGTATTTTCCTTCTGCCAGACTCATGGGCCTCGGGTTCAAATTTTAGGATCTGCATGAAATTTGGTGGAGTCTTCTTATTAGCATCAGCCCGGGTTGGATGGGGTTTGGAGTAACCTGGTTCTAGTGGAAGGCGTCCCTGCCCATGGCAGGGGGTTGGAATGAGATGATATTTAGGGTCCCTTCCAACCCAAACCATTCTGTGATTCTATGATTATTCATTCCCATCTGAGTGATCAAAAGTTTCAAAAAAATTCCTGTGTAATTCAAAGAGCTGGTCTCTATCTGCACTCAAAGCTGGGGCTACTGAGGATTGATTAAATCCTTCAGAAAATGGGTGAACTTTTAGTGCAGCAGTTCTTATGAGCATCCAAATGAGAACTTGACCCCCTTTTTCACTAGAACTTGGCACTCCTAATTTCTGATCAGTCTACTCAGGAGAAAAAACCCTTACTGAAGAGATCAACATTAGCACTGATATCATGAGGGGTCATAAACCCTTTAGATTTAAGGTTGCAGTAGACTCCTCTCAATTTGGCATTTGAACTGACAATAAGCTTAAAAAATCCCCTCTTTTAACCATCCCTTCAATATTTTTTTCTCAATATTTGAAGCATTATCTTACAACTACACATCTCAGCATATTATCTAACCTCTCAGACTGGATATGGCTTACTAACCCAAGACAGTGCTGAAACTCATGTCATCCTGCAATTTGCCTGTATATGCAATTTTTGGTTGCTTTTTTTTTTCCCCCAAGTGCTTTGGAGATGATGCAAAATCAGAGCAGTCATCCCAGATGTATTTTTCTTTTCTCTTTTAAAATCAGTTCAATGATTTTTTTTTCCTTTTTTTGTTGTTGTTATTCTAGTGTCTGTCACTTTGTCAAATCACTTTCTGGTTACCCAGAAACATTCAGCTGAGAAACAGCAGTGGCAAAGCGAAGTGTGAATCAGCAAAGAATCACTCAACCAGAAGATATTGGCAGACCAATGAAACTGGAAGGAGTTTATAAGGCTTAAACAGCTTTTGTACCACTAATAAACCTCCTGTTATGGGCATTAACTGGACCAGGATATTAGGCTGCTAATTAAGCAAGTAAATGACAACAAGCACATTATTGCCACAGCTATCAGCACCTGCACAGGTATTTTAGCAGCAGAAGAACACCACACACAATGCAAAACTCTCTTGCACATCAGAAGGAGCCTTATGGAGATGCAAAGATGCCCAATGTCACAGCAAATGACATAGACTCAGACCCATCCTCTCTGCAGCATAAATTCACATGGTTTTACTCTCTATTTATTTTAATTGTCATTGCTGGAGAGTTCTGAAGAGAACAGCTTGAATCACTTTCACTGGGGCACTCTCCCCAGTACTTCCAGGAGAAGTAAAGACAGAACTCTTGGAAGGGACAATCCTGCTGGGATACAAGTCTGACCTGTTAGAAGGTTAGGTGGCAATGCCACACCACCCATGTAGCTCCAACAGCTAGTGAATGGAAATGTGAATTCATTAATTGTGACTCCATTTATGTTGGAGACCAATATTTAGAAGACCCCAAATAAATATCTTAAACTGCATAGTGAACTTCCAGATGGCTACAGTTAAGTGAAATACATCTTTTGCTGTGTGTCTACTTATAACAGACAAGTTATAGAATCATAGAATTGTTAAAGTTTGAAAAGACCTCTGAGATCGTCGAGTCCAACCATTAACACAACACTGCCAAGGTCACCTCTACACCATGTCCCAAAATGCCACATTTCCATGTGTTTTAAATCCCTCCGGGCATGGAGACTTAACTCTCTTTTAGAGAGTGATGAGCACCACTGCTCCACAAAGCCCATTTCAATGCCTGATCTCCTTTTTCATGAGGAAATTCTTTCCAATATTCAATCTAAACCTTTCATGGTCCATCTTAGGGCCAGGTACTCCTGTCCTGTGCCTCATTCCCTAGAAGCAAGGCCTGACCACATCCCCATACTCCCCACCCTATGGCTCCCCACTCCTGTCAGGGAGTCGTGCAGAGCCACAAGGTCCCCCCGGAGCCTCCTTTTCTCCAGGCTGAGCCCCTTTCCAGCTCCCTCAGCCCCTCCTGGTGCTCCAGCCCCTTCCCCAGCTCTGTTCCCTTCCCTGGACACTCTCCAGCCCCTCAATGTCCTTCTTGTCCCAGAGCTGTCCCCAGCACTGGAGGTGCCCCAGCAGTGCCAGCACAGGGGACAGCACTGCCCTGGTCCTGCTGCCACCCCAGAGCTGGGACAGCCCAGGTGCCTTTGGCCTCCTGCCCACCTGGGTTCATCTTCAGGCACTGTTGACCAGCACCACCAGCACCACTACTGGGCAGTTTTCCAGTCAAATAAATCCATACCAGTATCTGGATTTGTATGCATATCCACACAGCTGTGCACACACACACACATTCACAAATATATATTTAATATCTAAATTTTGCTGGTATTTTTTCTGAAGGAAACTACTCCAGAAACCGAATTCCACGCACGTATCCTAAAGGTCAGCTTCTTACATCCATTTGGGATGAACACAAAGAGTGGATATTCCAATTCCTCCCCACACCTTTGGTAATTACAGATTTCTGAGAAGCTCTTTGCCCAGAGGGAAGCAAAGGGAGAGGCAGGGACAGGGCTGAAGGCAGAGCAGGGGGAGGAAAGAGAACATAACATCCTCATGGGTGGCATATGTGTATGAATGGGCTGGGATTTATCCTAAAACAACTTCCTGTGCTCATGATGAAAGAAAGACAAGAGGAATCATAAAAACAATGAGTGCAGAGAGGGGAATGAGCCTTGGCTCTGGCTTGTACAGGGAATTCTTCTCCCAGACATCTCACCAGCCTTCTAGTCAGGATCACTCATCCCACTCCTACACACTGGATGTAAAAATACCAGGAAATGGTCCCTGGAATGCTGTCCCTGCCTTTGTAAAGGCCACTCCATGAGGGATGAGAAGGAAATGCCACAGGACCTGTTGGCTGCTCTCAGGTGATGGGGCTGGGGAACAAATCACAGAGGGGAATCACTGCAGGTTCCAGAGGGTTGGCACTGCCTTTTCTTAGTCATCATCACCACACAAAAATCAGAGCAGAGGCCCCACAAAGAAATGGGATGGTGCCAATGCACGTCAGGATCTTCCCACAGATTCACCAGCAGGAACATGGAACAGGTTGTCCAGAGAAAGTGTGGCTGCCCCATCCCTGGAAGTGTCCAAAGCCAGGTTGGACAGGGCTTGGAATAACCTGGGATAGTGGAAAGTGTCCCTGCCCATGGCAGGGGGTGGAACTGGCTGAGCTTTAAGGTCTCTTCCCATTCTAGGATTCTATGATTCTTCACCAAGTATTTCTCATTTTTAGTGATTTAGCCATATTCTCCACCCAACTGTGCCCAACATCACACAATGTCAGCCAAAATGGACCACCCTGGTGCTGCTCATTTCAAGCACAAAGTGCCCTCCTGTATTCTGAAACCTCCTCCCCTCCACTCATCCCATTTTATCCCCACTCCTGTTCATCACCGGCCACAACCAACAAGGAGCCAAGCAGCTCCAGAGCCATTATCCCAAACTCCTTATCCTATCCTCAAACTCCTACTCCTTATCCTTATTATCCCCTCGATGGCAGGGAGGCTTGTTGCAGTGTGATTTCAGGGTTTACCTCAGAACCTCGGGTCCCTCCCCTGATCATCCCTTCCCAGGTGTGCCAGTCACCTCTCCTTTCTCTCTCTGACCCCTCCCAGCACTGTCTGTCAATCCTGGAATTCCAGAAGGGCCTTGAGTGATTGGCAGATTCAAAGGATGCTCTCTACCCCTAGGGGGGCATTGGGCCATCCAGGTGTCCTTTGTCCCTTAAGACCTCCTCTCCTGTACCTGGTTGGTGGCTCCCTACCCCTTCCCTGCCCCTCTCCCCGGGTTAAAAGGAGCAGCAACCACATGGTCAGGGAGTTCTATTGGAACATGTAAAAAGATTGACTTTTCACAAACATTAAAATGAATATTATATGTGTTGTGTTAGAAAGTGATGCTGCATTAATTCTCTTAAGTAGTGTGGTAAATATAGTTTCAGGTTATAACAAAATGAAAAATAGAAACTATGCTATGTAAGATACCTTTTTTCCTAAAGAAAGGACTCGCACTGAGATAGCAGCCACAGGACACCTAAATCTTTCAGAGAAATGGAATTTATTGCCCCATTATCAGAAGAAACGAACTTCTTCCCACCTTGCTCAGCCATGAAGATGCTGTTAGGCTTATGAGGAAGAAGCTGACACTGACCAGACAGAATTCTGTGTTTGAATGGAATTTATGCATCATGGATGAGGTGTATGAATATGCAACAGGCTGTTGTTTTTAAGGGTTAATCCTTTGCTAATGTGTGCCCTTGTTTGGGCTCGTGCTGCCCACAAAAAGGTACCCGGACGTCCGTAACTCATTGTTTCTATTGTCTCATATCGTCCTAATCCAAATTGTCCAAATTATTATTACTCTAATTGTATTACTATTTTTATAAGCATTTTATTACTTTTAAACTTTTAAAATTTTAAAAACAAATGATTGGCATTTTTCACAGAGCTGTTGCTGGATTCAGAGGCCTGTGGGCCAGAATAAAGCTCTGAATGGAAACTCTCCATCAGAACCGACTCCTTTCCTTCACCATCACCTTAAAGCTTCTCTGCCAGAGGGAAACCTGAGGAGCAGATCATGTTATGGGGAAAGCTCCATCCTGCAGCCACCTGAGCTCCTGCAAGCCTGGACTTGCCTCCAAGCACCCGGCTGCAACATCCAGCTAGCCATAAGTGTCTCTGGGGTGAAACACCACAGTTGCCACTATTTGGTTCAGCAGCAAGGGCCACACAAACCCTTGGTAAATATTCCAATGGATGCTCTTCCCCCTCCCCAGATTTGGCAGGACCCTCTGTCCAGCAGGCAGCAGGAGGCTCGGTGCCCGTGATGGAGCTCACAGGGATGCTGCCCATCCATATGGAGATTTGGGTACCAATTTTTTTTGTATTCTGCTGACGTGCTGCTGCCTCCGCTCATCCAACAGATCCTGGCTGTGCCCCTGGCCCCATTCTGCCCTCATTTGCTGACAGGGATCGGCTGCTTGGACTGGCAGCATCCCGGGAACTTCCTGGCTGTGGGCTTGGCTGGGCACGCTGAGTTGGGAGACTGACAGAGGAAGAGGGTGTAATTGCAACAGAGGGGAAAGCTGCGGGGGAGTTTGTCTCAGGATGACGAACAGGAGCTGGAAAGGCTGAGGGGAAGGGGTGAGCAGTCACGAGAGTGGCCTGGCCTGCTTTGAGGCACAGGAGACAGCCAGGAGAAGGGGATACAGATCTCTCTCCTCGTCCCTGAGCTGATCCAGCAGCACCAAACGCTGCTGTGATCACCAACTCACCATACCTGGCCGTGCATTTCAGAGCTGGACTTGAACTGATGTTGAAAAAGGTCTTGCCAAGACCAGAGCAGCCTGACGGACTTTGGTAAATAACCACTAATTAATGTCTAATCTGTGGGGCTGTATCAGAGCTGTGGACTCATGGGCTGCTGGGTCTGTGAGCACTGGGAAACTGAGGCACAGAGCAGTGACCAGTTTGATCACAGAATCACAGGATGATTGTGACCACTGCAGGTCCTCTAGACCAACACCCCTGTTCAAGTAGGGTTCCCTAGAGCAGGTTACTCAGGGTTATATCCAGACAAGTCTGGAATATCCCCAGTGAGGAGACCCCACTACCTCTCTGGACAATCTATTCAGTGCTCAGGAAAGAAGTTCTGCCTCCTGTCCAGAGGATCAGTCCCTGCCCGTTCCTCTGGTGCCATTGCCTGGGCCCCGCTCTGACCCTCCCTGCACACAGGGACACCCAGGGATGAGGGCCCCTCTCAGCTGTGCCCCCTCTCACCCTTTCCTTATCAAGAAGATGCTCCATCCCCTTCACCATCTCTGTAGTCCTCCACTGGACGTCTCCAGGAGCTCCATGATGATTCCCTGAAGGAAATCAGCCTTCCAGGGACATATGGGAAAGCACAGCACTGCTCTCCCAATGGAAACACAGAAATCCTGCTCCCTGGAAACACCACAAACTTCATCAGCCAACTGCAGCTGGACACCAGACTGGCTGGTTTGGAATCACTTCTCTTGCCTAAATCCAAAGGGAACATCCCAAGGCAACACAAGTGGTTGGAAGCACCAAAAAATGGAAAATTTGAAGAGCTTTTGGGAAAGAGATAAAAATTTTCTTTCAGCGCCGCCTTCTGCCCTGTGTCCCTGGTCCTCCTTGAAGGTTTGGGAACTCGCTGTTCTGAAGCTGGGGTGATAAAAAAAAAAAAAGCCTGTGCCCTTTTTGGATAATGCAATAAAGACTTAGATGCTTTTCGGACGTCAGCTGCTGCCAGTAATCAGCGCTTCGCAGCTGCTGAGTCACAAATAGCTTGAAAAATATTTCCAGTCCTTGCTCTCCTGAGAGCTAATCCCAGAACGGGCAGTCATAAAAAACCATAAATCCCCAAATTACCAGAATGGCCCCAGAAATCTCTTTTAAGGCGATTAGTTCGATGTCGGCTCTGGATTGTCTTTACCTCGTTGTTTCTCCTCTATGTTCCTCTCTCCTCCCTTTTCCCTCGACATCCCCACATGGCTGGAAAAGGTCATTCTTCCGTCCCTCTTTGTCCAAACACTCCCTAACACCTTGGGATTTGTTGAGTCCAAATTGAGTCCACCTGGCATGGAATCTGTGCCCCCTCCCCACACCTGTCCTGTCCCCTCTGTGTGTGTGTCCCTGCCAGAAGATGAGATAAAACACTAAGCACAGAGAGATTATTTTTCTGGGGGTTTAGGGAGTGTTGTTTTTATCGCTTATGGTGAGAACAGAGATGTTCCCTTGTGGGCTTGTCCACAAATTTTTCACCCTTCAAACCAAACATAAACCTCTGCCACAGCTTGCTGCAGGAGACCTTACCCTGGTGTCCAAAGGGCTCCTCCAAGTCTGTATTTATATTTCAAAATTGCTTTATCCATTATTATTAAGAAGAAAAAGAAGAAATAACCGTGTCCTTCATGACACTTTTTTATAAGGGAATGCCAGGCACGCGGCAAGAGTCGTCACCATTAATTAAGCAGAAGAAAGGGCAGCTGAAGCCCACGTGAGCGTGTCCATGCAGCTGTTGGCATCATGTTAAATAAGCAAACATATAAATATAAAAACTACATCAATTACATAGAAATTCATTTCTGTTCATTTATTTTTTAATATATATGTTTAAGTGGGTTGCAGAGGAGGCCACAGAGATGCTCCAAGGGCTGGAGCCCCTCTGCTCTGGAGCCAGGATGGGAGAGCTGGGGGTGCCCACCTGGACAAGAGAAGGCTCCAGGGAGAGCTCAGAGCCCCTTCCAGGGCGTAAAGGAGCTTATGAAAAAGAGGAAAAGGGACTTTTACACAGGCAGTTAGTAATGGGACAAGGGGGAATGGTTTTAAACTAAAAGAGAGGATATTTAGATTAGATATTAGGAAGAAATTCTTCTCTGTGACAGTGGGGAGGTCCTAGAACAGGTTGCCCAGAGAAGTTGTGGCTGCCCCTGGATCCCTGACAGTGTCCAAGGCCAGGTTGGATAAGCCTTGGAGCAACCTGGGACAGTGGAAGTTGCCACTGCCCATGGCAGATGGTGGAATGAGATGATCTTCAAGGTCTCTTTCAACCCAAATCATTCTCAGATGTGGCAGAGGATCAGGAAGCATCAGGTAATCCTTGTCAGATAAGTTCTTTTGTAGGGACATGATGTGGTCAGATGTTGACACTATCAGTTTGAAGCCATTCCTCCTTGTCATTCCATGTCCTTGACCCCAGTCCCTCTCCAGCTCTCCTGGAGCCCCTTCAGGCCCTGGAAGGAGCTCTAAGGCCTCCCTGGATCCTTCTCCAGGTGAGCACCCCCAGCTCTCCCAGCCTGGTTCCAGAGCAGAGGGGCCACAGCCCTTGGAGCATCTCCATGGCCTCCTCTGAAGGGAGGTGGCTGTATCCAGACACTTTTGTGGCCCATCAGTGCCAGGACAAGGAGCAGTGCAGGCAGTGGAATGCAGACCCCGTCAGGGTCCCATCACTGCTGCATTTGCTGGTACAGACTTTCTGTGGCTCTCCCTGCTTTACTCTGAGTGCCCCACTTCTCTCTCCCTCTCTGCCTGTGACCCCAGTTTGGGACATCCTCAGTTCCATAAATCTCATTCCCCTCCCTTTCCCAAGGACTCAGTGCTTTATGTAAGAAGGGGAAGACAGGATCCATCCACACTGAGACAGCCTGAGAGGAGCACAAGCCTCTATCACTCAGCAGAGAATATTTTTAACATTAACAATAATATCCGTGTGGCCTGGCCTACAAAACGCTGCTCCAGGGCATCCATCCCAACGTGGCAGCATTCCCAACCTGGCTGCTGGGACTCTCTGCACTAAGTTTAGCCCTGAAATGAGCTCAGACCCCTGGCTGAGGTCTCTGACTCGTGGTCCCCTGGCTGGGGAAGCTTTGCTGCTTCCCCTTCCATCCCTTGGCACTGAAGATCCTTTACCACGGGTGGCTCGGCCTGCGCCAGCCGAGAAGACGCAAATGCACCCGTGGGACGTGGCAGGGACATGTCACCCCCGCGGTGACAGCACCAGGCCCTTCCTGTGCTGAGGGCTCCAAGGCCTCAGCGGCTGCCCTGGGTTGCTCCCTGCTCTGGTTTTGGCTTTCTTCTCCTCCTTGCTGCTCCTCACTTGAAATAAAATCTCAGGGAAAACCTGGAAGTGTTCCTGCCTTGCAGGGCCTTGCAGGACCCTGCCCCAGGGTCACAGCAGCACCCAGCCAGGAGGAGACAGCCAGGGAAGGGCTCTGAAATTCAGCCCGGGTGCCCTGGGTTGCTCCCTGCTCTGGTTTTGGCTTTGTTCTCCTCCTTGTTGCTCCCCACCATGAAATAAAACCCCAGGGAAAACCTGGAAGTGTTCCTGCCCTGCAGGGCCCTGCAGGGCCTTGCAGAACCCTGCCCCAGGGTTACAGCAGCATCCAGCCAGGAGGACACAGCCAGGGAAGGGCTCTGAAATTCCCTGGGTGACATGGGTGCCCTGGGTTGCCCCCTGCTCTGGTTTTGGCTTTGTTGCTTCTTGCTGCTTCCTACATGGAATAAAACCCCAGGGACAAGGTGGGAGTGTTCCTGCCTTGCAGGACCATGCCTCAGGGTCACAGCAGCACCCAGGCAGGAGGAGATAGCCAGGGAAGGGCTCTGAAATTTCCTGCGTGACATCCCAGCATCACCCACGCTGTATTTGTCACCCCGTGGCAGCCCTGATTGATTCTCCCCTCAAATCCTTCCCCTGCTACAAATGCAACGGTCAGGGCTGAGCCTGCCCCCACCCCCGTGAGCTTTGCACAGACCAAGAGGCCTTCAAGGACATTTTTACAAAGCATGATGTGACATGGATAATGAGGAAATAAATAAGGAATAAACTGGGGAGGGAAAGCACCCTAGGAATCTCAGAGCCACTACTAGGACTGTGCATGGGCACAGGGGAAGGAGGGGCAGCGAGGAGCCAGCTTGCTATTTTAAGGACAAGCTCCAATAGTAAAGTAATCATCTCCCCAGCAATGCTATTTTCTGGATCCGTGCCCTCAAGTCAGCACGAAGCCACCGTGCTTTCTATTCCGGTCACAGCGAACGCTTCCCACCGATCTATCCATCTTAATCCCGGCAGCCGCACAGCCCCACCGGGGCCGAGGGGAGCTTGGAGCTGGGTGCATCCCTGCCAGCCCATCCCTGGGCACACCGGACCATCCTCTCCATCCTTTCATCTGCATCCTCGCTGCTGCTGCTGCTGCTGCTGGACAAAATGCCTCCCCACGTAATCAGCTCCCATCCTCTCTCTCCTCCTCCTCCTCCTCCCCCTCCGTGGTTCTCCTCGCTCCATCCCCTCCTCTGGCGCACCGCGGATAAAGGGATCGGTCCTGCGGCGCTGGGGTCATTTCAGGAGCTGTCGCCGCTGGGGTGGCGGGGCTTTGCACGCACAGAATTACAGAATTACCGAATTCCCGTCCCCACTGCAGCAGAGGCTGGGCGCGGGCAGCCGAGGAGCTGCCAGCATCCTTCACCCGAGTTGTGCACCCGCATCCCTGCTCGGGGACACCCCGACCTGTGCTCCGTGCCTGCCCCGTTCCCTCCTCATCCAAGAGGGATGTGCTGGGCACGGAGACACCGCAAAAAAGCTGCTTCATCCCCTCCAGGACCACTGTATCTCATTCCTGCATCCCATCCCTGCATCCCATCCCTACATCCCATCCCCGCATCCTCCCCGTACCCAGGGCATCCAGACCACAGGATCACCTCCCTCTCTTTTTTTTTTTTTTTCCTTTTTTTTAGCCGTGTGATGAGGCAGGAGCTGCTCTTCCTGCTGCAAGGATTTCCCTGCGGATTTCACCTTCAAAAGCACCGGGTCCCCAGAGCCCCCGAGGCGCGAGGTTTCCCTCTGCTGAGCGCTAACAAGTGGTCAGGAGCTTGGGGTTTTGGTGCTTGTCCCTAAATAGAACATCTCTTCAGAAGCCCAAAAAGATTAAAAGCTCAGCTGACTTCCAGAAAAAAAATGATGTTTATACAGAGCACAACAGGATCTGGAGTTTAAATATATATATATTTACACAAACACTTATATAAGGACCCTCCTAGATGCAAGGTAACCTCCAGTTATGCTTTGGGAGGAAATTTTCCCTGGGATTTTGGTGTTTTTTCCCTATCCAGACAATTCCCAAATACTGGTCACTGCAATAAAAATGCACTGCATTGCAAAGCCTGAAAATTGCCTGATTTTGGTACTTTTTGCTTGCAGACTTGGATTTGAATTCCTTTTTTTTTCCATCAGAGTGCTCAAAAGCCCTGAGCTGAAAGAGGTGTGTCCCTGTGCCTCAGTTTCCCCATTTAGAAAAGGTCCATATACTGGCCAGGTGATGTTATGCTTTGGGAAGAAATTTTCCCTGGGATTTTGGTATTTTTTCCCTATCCAGACAATTCCCAAATACTGGTCACTGCAATAAAAATGCACTGCATTGTAAAGCCTGAAAATTGTCTGATTTTGGTACTTTTTGCTCACAGACTTGGAATTGAATTCCTTTTTTTTCCATCAGAGTGCTCAAAAGCCCTGAGCTAAAAGAGGTGCCTCCCTCTGTGCCTCAGTTTCCCCAGTTTAAAAACAGTCCCCACATTGGCCAGGTGACACTGAAGTTTATGAAATGTCCAAGACTTGTTTCTGATAGAAAAATCCACTGCAAATCAAAAGTCAAAACTGAGAAAATGCTTGGAGCGGGATGGTTGGAGTTTTTGGAAGAGGCAGAACATGTTTTGAGGTTTGGGGATTTTTTTGAGAATTTTCTATAAAACAACACAATCTAACAAAACCAACCAAAAACAATCACAAGAGACCCAAAGCTTTAAAATGTGACCTCATAATTCTTCCCTAAACCACAAACCAGCTCAAATAGGAGCATTAATCAAGTTCCATCACCAAGAGATTTGCAGTCCACAGATGACTCAGATTTAGTCTTTACTTTGATTTCCTCACTTCCATTTCCCCAGTTTGCATTTTTTTCCTCTTCCCACCCTTCTCAGCACAGCATTTAACAGGGCAATGCAATTTAAATATACTGATAAATAAATATTTATTTATGTGTTTAGTGGATGAGTTTTGGTGAGTGAGGCTGAGGAGGAGGAGGAGGAGATGAGATGGGATGGGATGGGATGGGATGGGATGGGATGGGATGATAAAGAATGGCCATTTTCAAGGGGCTGCACCGGTGTGGGAGATACACAAATATATAAATTATATCTCTAAAAACATAGATATCCATAAATACCCAAACCCTGAATTTGTAAGGGTTTTTCCCTTCCTGTAAAAAGGTAAGGAAAAAAATATAAAGAAGAAGTAAAAAAAGGCAGAACAAGCCCAGTCCTCTAACAAAAATAACAATAGGATCCTGCTAAGGAGTAATTCCAGGTCTCCTGGACTAAATTGCAGCAGGTTCCCAGGAGTCAGCAGAGAAGAGGCAGAGTGCTGCAAGAGCCAGTCACACACCCTGCAGCTGGCAAAATAATAATAATAGTAATAATAATAATCAGCCATGTCCAATCAGCCCTAATATCCATTACCACCATCAGGTTCAGTGCAGGATTAAGAACTGCAAGTGAATAAATATGCCTGTGATTTCCACAGTGTTTAGAGGCTGATTGGAAGTCCCAGTGGAGGGGTGTTTGCAGCCATGGATGCATTTTCCAAGCTGGGAATGCTGTGGCTCTGTCTTGGCTGCACTCTTGACTCCTGACACCCTGAAATCCCAGAATGGTTTGGGTGGAAAGGACCTCAAAGATCAGCTGGTTCCAGCCCCTGCCATGGGCAGGGACAGCTTCCACTATCCCAGGTTGCTCCAAGCTGGCCTTGGAGACTTCCAGGGATGCAGGGGCAGCTACAGCTCCTCTGGGTAATTTGTGCCATGGCCTCACCACCCTTGGTGTGGGAACACATATTCCAAACCTGGATATGGATTCATTCCTCAAGCTGGCCAAAATTTTGAGTTGAACTCACAAATAAGACCTTGTGCTGCTCTTTGTGCAGTAAATGTAACATTGCTTAGGTACCTCCTTGTCACCCAGCCCCTGCTGTGAGGACTTTTAATCTCACAGTTAAGGAATAAGATCATAAAACTTCATTTCCTCATGGTGGTCCCATCCACTCTCCTAGGAAATTAAATTCCCTAATTTCACCTTATATTACTCACAGACCCACCTGCAGATTTCAGTGCCCTGCCCCGAGAATAGCATGGAAAGTGCTGGGAACATCCTCAGCAAGGCAATGTAGGTGTGGGAAGGTCTGGAGAAGTTGGGCTGTGACCGTGTTCACAGGGGTCTGAGGGTGAGGGAAGAGACGAGGATCTGACTCCATGTTTCAGAAGGCTTGATTTATTATTTTATGATATATATTACATTA
>JAWWMS010000173.1:109910583-109935027 GCA_035048045.1 Chlorospingus semifuscus
TTCTTCTTGGCCTCCATCTTCTGCTGTGATGTTGGCACTTTTGGATTGGTTTAGAGTAGAAGCTCACTGTCTAACATGAATGATGGGTATTGGAAAGTAATTGTAAATATTGTACACGTAGTTTTTAGTATAAAGACATAACACCACCCCGGGGGCAGGCAGAGTGCCTGGACTGTCTTGCTGAGCAGACCTCGGCAGGGCAGGAGAAAATTTTTTACAGATAAGATACATTAAACAACTTTGAGACCGAGAAATGAAGAGCCCTGACTCCTTCTTCAACAACCAGACTGGGAAAAGAGACTTTCGAACTTTTCTCAGGGTCACTCTGACCAGCTAGAGACCCCGACAAAGTGCATCACATAGAGAAGATGTTAGAGCTGATTTAGGAATGAAACCTAAAAAGTTAATCTTTTGCTCTGCAGCAGAAGAGGGAGACAATAAAAGCCTTGAACTACAAGACTGGTGCTGAGCAAGTCCAAGTAAAGCAAAGCAAAATCCACTGCTTCCCCAGTGAGAAAAGGAAAGCAAATTAGAGGGACCAAGAGGGAAACTCCCTTTTGGCAGGCGCAGCCACCGCGTGTTTGGAGTACCCTTCGCCGCAAGGTGCTGCCAGGCTGCAGATTATTCTAATGCTCTCCTCTTGTAAAAATTATGCATAATGTGAAGAAACTTTGAAAGTCACTTAATCATGTTATGACAATTTTTTAATGAAAATTTGTTTTAATATTAATAGAGATTCATAGTTCCATGATAATATGGGTAGCGGTGGCATTTGGAGCAGCCGTTTCTAGCCTGCAGCCATGCTGTGCTGTGCCATAGCATAAGCTGTGCTTCAGACTACTCAATAACTTTCTCACATATAAATTTATAAAGACTTTTATAAGCTCCAATTACATTTTTAAAAGACATAAAACCCCTCTTTAAAGTGTGCTTACGTGACACATTAGTTTAACTTTCAACTGGACTTTGTGAAGAAAGGGTTTTGTTACAGCAGTGCTAGCTTGGAAATGGATCCCTATTTCCTTGGAAGTTGTTGAGTGAAGTAGTACAGGACAGAGAGTCACAAAATGTTCAAGATACTAGTTCTCCTTTACAGAAAAGAGTTTCTATAGTTTTTCTCTAACAAAACAGTGATGTTCTCCCATGCACATTGTTTATTTTGGGGAAAAGTGTCAATACCACACATGCATCCTGGTAAATTAAACAGCACCAAGATAAACAGTCAATTGCCCACATTGTATCATAAATAATTGAAATTGTTCCAGACATTCTTTTAGCTGGCACTAAACATCCCTATCCCTGACAGCTCCCAAGCAGGGGATCTTCCCTAAAGGTTAGTGCTAATGCAACAACCCTGATGCTTTGGAGACTGAGATGGTTAAAAATATGGCCATGTCCAATACTTGCCAGTTGCTCTCAGGGTCAGGGAATGATCTTGAGGTTGCTGAGATAGAGGATGCCATACTAGGTCTCCCCTCTTAAAATCCACTATTCGCCTCAACCTTCAAGATTTTTGGAGCTGGAATCCCATTCCTGAAATTCAGGATAAGTGAAAAAACCCACCATCTCAAGCGTCTCATGCTTTTTTTTTGAGGAGCACAGAAAATTCATGTTGCAGACCTGACAGGTCTCATATTCCATAGCCTGGTAGAAGATAATAGAAAGATTTCTTCCAGAGAGATTTTTAACCCTTTTCTTTTCAGAAAGTAAAGATAGCCAAGAAACAGTGCTTTTGACTTTTCATTGAGGTGAGATGGATCCAAGAGGAACTTGTTAGGAATTTTTTTCCTGTCACTCACCTATCTTTATTCTCTTTACTCAACCTCTGCCAATTGCTCCTAGTCATGTTTTGCTGTATTAATCCTAAACTATTCCTTTTTTATTGCAAACACTCTCCAAACACATCTGGATAAAATTCACTCATTCTCCTTCTCCCACCCCCTTCATCCTCTGGTCATGTTTATTGACTTTTACTCTTCATCCCCTCCAGCTCCTTTTATTCCCCATCCTGGTCCTCTCCCAGGTTCCTTTTGGAGCTCTATCTATCTGAACAAAGCCTGCCTGACTCACCACCCTCCTTTGGCTGGTTCTGACAGTATTTCAACTTCACATGACAGTGATTTGGCTGCTGGGAGCTGCTGAGGAGAGAGGATCTGGAAGCAGCACAGAGAGGATGCTCACGGTCCCTGGGGTTACTCTGCTGAGTACACAGGAGGCCAGGCTAACAGCTGGCTTCTTCTTCTCAGACTGCCAAGGATCTTTGACATAAATTGACTCCCAGCTCATGCAGTGGAATAATAAAGAAGCTAAATAAAGGGTACTTGCTTGAAATAAAACCTTAATTGACAATCATTGATATGACTAATCATCGAATCCTGGAATGATTTAGATTGGAAGGGACCTTAAAGCTCATTTAGTTCCAACCCCCTGCCATGGGGAGAGACACCTTCTACTAGACCAGGTTGCTCCAGTCCCTGTGTAACCTAGTCTTGAGCACTTCCAGGGAAATTCTCACGCAGTTTTGGTCTGGTTGTTTAGGTCTGGTTAAGTCTTCCAGAGTTAACAGCAATGGTGCAGATGAACTCCTGCTTGTGCTTGTTCCTTACCCACCTTTTGATGCCAGGAGAAACAAGTTGTGTTAAATATCTTAACTGACATGAATTATTAACAATTACATTATGGCAGTTCCCAAAAGGACCCAAATCACTCTACAGGCAACATTTAGAGAAGCTCCATCCACCCACACAGCGTCAGCCCAAAGATCTTGCAGTCCATTTCATCAAGGTAAACAGACACTAGAAAGGGAATTAATTTCCCCAAGACCTCGTGGTTAACTGCTTAGGAAAGACACCAAGCACAGTTTTATTTTGCCTTCTACCCAGTATTCTTTTAGTTACATATGAATGACTCCAAGCTCTTAAATTTTTGCGGACTTTTGCTTTCATTACGAGACACAGTAATCACATGCAAGGCCTCCAGGTAACACAAAGTCTTATAGTTTTCTCCTTCAGTGGAAAAGCTGATTAGTTTTTTTCCTGTTTGGGAAGGGGTTGGGGTTTTCCCCCTTCTACTTCTCAAACATTAATTATGAGCTAGACATGAATAATTAACAGCCCTCTGACAGAGCACTTCAGGATTTCTGCCTGTGTACTACTAACCTGAGACAGCAAAAAATGGATAATTATTCAGATTTTTACTTCAAAAGGAGAGTGAAATACTGAGCAGGAGACTGGGAAGGGAAAATGAGCATGGGAAGAAAAGCAGGAGTGATGTTTAGATATCTAAAATTTTTTTTCACCCTTTTTCTTGTGTAAGAAGTTTGGAAGTGTCCTCCCTGGGTGATAAAAGTGTTGGCAGTTCTTGGACAGCATTCCCCCACTGGATCCCCTCAGCTGCCAGCTGGTGAAAGGCAGGGAAAATTCCAGCTTGGGGAGACAAGTGAACTGGGACAGAACTGGGAGCTGTACAGCCACCAAAGCTAATGGGAACAACCTGGCTGTACCCTAGGACTGGATTATTTTTTAGAGCTCTTTTTAATTTCCCAAGCTATCAAATACTTCAGTGTGAATGCCAGATCTGACACAGCATCTCCAGGAGATCGTTGTCCTTCTGCCATGTGTGGTATTTTCTGGGGTCCCCGTGGCAGGAAGGAAATGATGAATCTGACTCCATGTTCTTAGAAGGCTAATTTATTACTTTATGTTACTATATAATATTAAAGAATACTATACTAAAACTATACTAAAGAATAGAGAAAGGATACTTACAGAAGGTTTAATCAGATAATAATGAAAAACCTGTGACTCTCTCCAGAGCCCTGACACAGCTGGACTGTGATTCATCATTAAGTAAAAAGAACTCACGTGAAACCAATCAAACAATCACCTGTTGGATAAACAATCTCCAAACCACATTCCAAAGCAGCAAAACACAGGAGAAACAAATGAGATAATATTGTTTTCCTTTTTCTGTGAGGCTTCTCAGCTTCCCAGGAGAAGAATCCTGGGCAAGGGGATTTTTCCAGAAAACATGACAGTGACAGCCATGGAGTGACAAGCCATGGGAGACAGCACAGCAGATTAAGAGATGCTCAGGCTTTAGACCTAGTTTAGGACCAAGCAGAGAAGCAGAAGTCCTGGCACTGAGCTCAGACCAGCAGCAATCTCAGAATAGCGCATAGAAACAAAATCCACGCTGTATTTTGGGAGGTGAAGCAATTACTTACAAATGAAGATCCATACGGTGGAAAACAAGGTCACTGTCACAGACACTGCCACGAGAAGCTTGGCTGAAGTTGGCACTGGCTGTGCAAGATGCTGCCAGGGTATCTGTGGAAGGTAGGATGTGACTTCCCTTCTGTCCCGCGGTGGAGCCATCAAGGTCCTCAAGGATGGCAGAGTGAGGAAAGGGGAAGGACACTTGGAAAGGGGAATTGGTGAAGATCAGATGTTCAGCTGTCACTGTAAACCCACCTGTGGGTGACAAGCAGCACGTCAAAAAAACAAAATGGTCACCTCATGTAATGGGCCTGAAGACAACTCTCTGGAGGACAAGAGACCAACTTCATTCCACCTTGCCTTTGGAAAAATGTCTGATGGGTCAACAAAAATGGGGATATCCAGGAAAATAAATGGAGATGGTTGTAGGAATAACTATTGCTGTACCAGTCCAAACCTGCCCAGTACCCTGCTGTGACTGTGGTTCAGACTCACCTGATCCAGGTGCTGCTCCTGGCCCTACCAGCATCTCCTCACTGACTTCAAACATTTATTCACAGGCCCCACAGCCAAAAATTACAGTGACTCTTATAGATCCTGTCTGCCTTCTTTTTAGAGGTGAGTACATGGTGTAAATGCACTTGACTCTTTTGCGTATTTGCAGCACCTGGCAGAATAAAGCCTAGGCTGAAAAGTGAGTCTGGAGGAGTTTTTCACTAGTGAAACAAAGATAGCTACAAAAAAAGATGAATATTCATGCAGGCTAGAGTTTATGAGCACATTAATATTTACAGAAATGTCAGAAAATCGTTGTCCCATGGACTGTAACAAGTCAGCTTTGGCAGGAGTGCCATACAATGCATGGGTTACTATTTGACTGTCCTGTTCCCAGTTTTAGCTTGACTAAGCCAGATTTTACTATTCCTCCTGTCCTTTGATCTCAACTCCTGAGATCCTTTTCTATGTTATTGTAGGACAGTCTTCATTTATATATAAATACATTTTATTGCAATACAAAAGGCAATTGCAGTTGGAACATTCTTCAAAGAGCCTTTGAGTACCTCTTCAAAGCTCAGAAGGATGCTTAGTTTACACATTGTCTTAGGCAAATTCACCTCAGGTTTGGGCTGGTAAGCAGTTTGGTGGAATTTTGTGAGGTGGTGTCACAACTTTTAAAGAAATCATCACTCTTGAAATTTTACCTCTCAGAATGAAGATGCAGAAACAAGGCAGTGTATAAAACCCATTTCCACTGAGAAAACTGTATCAGTGCAAAAATCAGGCTATGTTTGTCTTAAAATAAATGCAATATGTGGCTTCGACTGAGTGATGAAGCCATATCCAGAAAGACTGGGGAGAACCTGAAATCTCAGCCCGTGCAGAGGAATTATCAATGGTCATCTGTGTAAAATATGAACTTGTAATGGCAGGGGGAAGCTAGGGATTTGGGAATCCTGAGAAATGAACATAAATCAGACTCACCCTGCCCTTGGTAACAGCCAGAGCAAGTCCTGATCGCTGTGCAAGTGTTCACATCAAAGTTCCTGAAAGCTGTATTGGAGATGAGGAGCTGGTATCTTTTTGGAGTCCTTAGTCCTGCAGACATACAGGTCCTCTCCTGAAATGAAGAAATGAAGGAAACATCCCCGTGTGAATCATGGAGTCCTAGAATGGTTTGGGTTGGAAAGGACCATAAAGGTCACCTCATTCCAACTCCCTGCCATGGCAGGGACATCTTCCAAAAGACCAGGTTGATTCAAGTCCTGTCTAACCTGGCCATGAACATTTCCAGAAATGGAGCATCCAGGATGCAGCAGCTGGCAATGCAAGAGTGCGACTGCCCATAATTGTGGAGTTTAAAGGACAGCTGTAAACCATTGTTTGGCAAATTCTGACAACACCCATCCAACTCCCCACTTGAAGCAGGTGATGGCATCACTTTTAAGGGCAGCTTGTTGCCCTTTGTTTGAGCTGTTGCATAGTAGTTATGATTGGACATTCCCTAAGGAGAAAGAATCCACCTAAAAGCCACAGTGAGTGGATTTTTACATCCCCATTTCACTTTACCTTTTTTGTCCAGCAAGTGGGAATTTTTCCTACTCTGCAAAGATGACCATTCTTATTTCTGTTCTAAGAAAAATCTGAGCACTGAAATTCAAAAGGATTTTGTGTGATTTGGCATGGAGACACACTTAAGGCAGGCTCTCTGAAAAGCTCTAGAGGACTTCAGGGCCTATTAGAACTTAAAAAGACAGAAAGGAAGAACAAAAGCCATGGGAGATGAAAAACACAATCGACAAACTGGATTTTGGGGTGATTGTAGTCCACAGCAGAGTGGAAGTGCACCATCCTCTGCCCAACTCTCTTGGAAACAGGCTGGAAATAAAGATATACTTAGAGTTAGTGAGCAGCCTGGAGGAAGAAGGGCAGGCAGGAGTCTGTGATCCTTTTTCTGAGGCCAATGAATACTTGTAGAATATATCTCAGAAGCCATAGTAAAGAATCAGTCAAGAAATCCACCCTATGTGAAAACACCCGCAATCGAAAAGAAAGAATGTAATGGGCTCTTATAAGTACATTATTACTTCAAAGAGAAGGTGCTATCTTTAATCTTTGTAAGACACAGTGGTTCCATCAGCTGTTTTATTCTGAGGTCAAAACATCAGGAGTGATAGTCTTGGCCCTTGGACCCTCCTATTCCAAGTCACTGCTAAACAGAAATCTCTTGTTTCTGGTAACAAATTGATCAGAAAGTCTCTATTGGTTTTTTTCTTACACTTCTTGTTCTTCCATCCCACCCAATTTTCTATATTTTTAAATTAATTATTTTTATTTAAACAAATAGCAAATAGACCAGTGTGAGACAATAATTCCTCCCTTGTGTGTCTCAGAACTCTTGATCTTCCAGGAAGAAATGCTTCTCCTTAAATAGTCCCACAAAGACAGAGCTGCTTAATGAGAACATGGAGGGGGCTTTCTGAATATCTTGGAAGCTAAAAAAAATCTTTCACTTGGCTTTTGCCAGTCCGGGATTTAACCCTGTCACTAATATTTCAATGGGTTAAAGCCACAACTTTTCAATGCCCTGATATTTCAAGAAAACAACCTTGTTTTAAAAACACTTTTTTCCAAAAAGCGGAAGGGCTAACAGAGAGGAATATTCAAAGTTCCCATTAAATTAATGTCATAAAGTTTTAATTTATACTAAATAGACATCATTATTAAAAGGAGAATTACATACATTAAGATGTACATTATGACAAGGAGGCTCTTATCATGAGATAATCAAAGATAATCCCCCCCCTGAGGTACTGCAAGAAACAAGGCACAGCATGAGTGCCTCTAAATGTCTCAGCAAGTACAACACTGGAGTCCTTCCATGGATCCTAAAAGTAAAAACAAAGACATCCACCCCTTGTTGTCAGAGAAATTCACTGAGACATCCCTGGGACACTGCAATACTGGACAGGTGAAGCCAGAATTTTATCTGAACCATCTACTTAAAATAGACCTGCTAAGGAGGTTCCTTTCTGTGAGCTTCTAAAGAAAACTCATTTAAAATACTTTTTTTTTTCCTGCCAGTCAGAGAGAAAATTAATTTAATGAACAACAATAGAAAACTGAGCAGAGGTTAAAAAAAGACATCAAAATCATGAACAAGCATCTACGGCCAGCTGTAACTAAAATTCCATTGTTATCCATGTTATTAATCTGTTAACAACCTGGCAGCACCCAAAGGACTTCATCCAGCTGCCTAAAGAAATAGTGGAAGAAGAACATATTTACTGCATAAATAAAATTACATTTTGTCAGTATTTTTCATTCTCAAGTAAAAAAATAACACTCTATGTTCCAGGTAGACCAATGATGCTGGGAGAGAGCAGAGGAAACCAAAGTCGGTGTTCCCCCTCAGTATTCTCAAATTACTAAACTAAATCCACTTGTGCATAGTTAAATGGTGCTAAATGCAAAAAAAAATGCATAGGAATTTTAGAAAAGCTTGATTAAAGAAAAATTAATATTTCTCTCAAAAAGTTTGGTTAAATTCCAAGATTTTTCTGAGACCATATCAATACTGGAAAAAAATATGAGTAAGAAAAAAATTTGCACTTGTCTTGCTAAGATCCTTCAGCTTTTTGTGTTTGTGATTTTGTTTTCACTTTTGAATGTTGTTTTAGAAAAAATATATAACATTATGAGGATTATGCCTTATAGTGTGAAATTTTGTAATAGTTTCTAATGAAAACAGAAAAAACAGAGTCCTTGTTTCAAATTTGCTTAAAAAAATCATAAAAACTTCCATGCTGAAAGGAAAAGATATTGGAAAAAAAAAAACAAAACAAAAACCTGTAGAACTGTTTTGGTTGGAAAAGCCCTCTAAGACCATGGATCCCAACCATCAATCCAACACTGCCAAGGCCCACACTAAACAATGTCCCGAAGTGCCAGCATTTACATGTTTTTTTAAACCCTCCAAGTAATTCCACTACTGCCCTAGGCTGTCTGTCCCAACATTTGAAAACCTTTCAGTGAAGATATTTTCCCAAAAATCCAGTCTAAACCTTTACTGGTGCAATTTGAGGGCATTCCCTTATAAGCTGTTTAAAATCCAAGTTTTTCCCAATCTGCCATGGAGCAGGGGCTGTTCTCTAGGTTCCTTTATTATTTCTCCAAATTCCTGTTGAAACATTACTGTGAGACTTAAGAGACATTGAAATTTCTTGCAGTTCTTACCTTTTGCCCAAGGTGTCCATTTAAAACACTTTCAGACACAGATGTGTTTCCCAGGCTTTCCACAATGTCAATGCCAAAATCTTTGCAAGCAGAAATCCAGAAATGCTGGAGTTCAAGGTTCCTGCTACTGAAAATCTGCATGAAAGGAAAATAAAATAATAATAATAGATATCATCATCAAATAATAGAATGGTTTAGCTTAGAAGGAGCCTTAAAGAATATTTCATTCCAACCCCTGCCATGGGCACTGACACCTTCCACTGTCTCAGGTTGCTCCAAGCCCCATTCAACCCAGCCTTGAACACTTCTGGAATGGGGCACCTAAAAGAAAGAAGATTGTTTCTAAAGGGACCTCATGGAAAGAAGCTGAATAAACTTAGTTATTTGTGTGTTCTAGGTCAGTCACACACAAAGAAATTACAAGTTATGCAGAGAAAACAAACCAACAACAACAAACTTGCAAATCACCCTTTTACTTCTTTTCCTACAAATAACCTTTCCAGAAAGGGAACACATCAGCCTGAAAAATCACACTGATAAATTGGACACCTTCAGAGGAAGAGTCATAGGGATGAATGAGGCTATGAAACCTTACAGAGAAACACATACAAACTGTTCAGGTCATCAGACAGGAATTAACAGGATCACTGGCTCCAAACTGTCGATATGGGAAAAAATATGACATAATAAAGGGTGGTGTGGCTTTCAAAAATCAGATTAATTAACAGTGAGTCATATTAGCTGGAGAACAAAGCTAGACAAATTCAAATAAATAAAAAGTGCAAAATGTTAAGAAGAATAAAAAAAAAATCCCATGGAAACCATCAGTTCTATAAAGGTAATCTATCTACCTATTGCAATCTTCATGAACAGCTCAGATATTCTTGGAGAATTTTTTATTTGGCAACATGATCTAATGGAAGGTGTCCCTGCTCATGGAATGAGATGGATTTTAAGGTCCCTTCCAACCCAAAGCTTTCTAAAATTCCATGATTGCAGTGGCAGACAGGTGCTAGATGATTACAGAGAACACCAGCTGGTAAAAGTAGCACTGATTCTGCAGCAAAAAGAATTCACACAAATCAAATTTCTGGCTCTGTCATTAAAACAGGAGCTTCCAAGTGAGAGACATGGACATAGAAGCACAAGAGCTTTTAGACAATCAAGTGTGGAGGTGAGACTGGAGACTTGGAAAGATCCTGAGCAGGCAGTGGGGACAAACCTACCTGTGCTCCCCCTTGGCAGCTCCAGGCTGTGAAGTTGTTGAACTGAACACGACTGTCTGGCAAATACTCTGGGTATACCAGCAACCCGTGCCTATTTAGGAGAGAAAGCCATGGAGACTGTTCCTTTACATGGCATGGACTGGTGAACAGATTTTTCTATTCATCATTTTGATATCTAAAACCTTAAATCTGTAACAGTTGAGACTTTATTTCTTAAAAGTCAAAAGTTATCAATGTTAGACCTATCAGAACTGAAAAGGAGTGTGCAGTGCCACTGAGAGGTTCTCACTACAAAACACCCCCCCATGCTCATGAGCTTTCAGCCAGCATCACCTTCAGGTAAGCCTGACATGAATCTGGACAGGTAAGGCTCTTCTTTATCTTGGATTCAGCTAACTTGGATTACAGCCCAAATGTATGCATTCCTGAATGCTGCACCAAGTTTGACCTTCTCAGAGATTTAAAATCCAGATTAATATCCATTGAGATTATTATTATTATTATCCATTGAGATTTTAAGATTAACTCAAAATTCAGGTCCCCTTAACCACTGATTTTCAGTACAATGTTATTTTTTAATATTCTTTCTCCAATACATTTTCTGTTTTAGGGAAGTACTGGTTAAAACTTTTGTCAAAAGCTATTCCTGGATACTAAAGGAACAATTGCTGTATGAAATGTCACAGAACCATGGAATCAGGGAGTGTTGGAAGGAACCTTAGAGATCATCTTGTTCCACCACCCTGCCATGGACAGGAACACCTCCCACACCAATCCTGCCCTGCTCCAGACAACCCTGCTTGCAAGAGACAAGGACCTGAAAGGGTGCAAAACTGGGTGGAAAAGTCCTGAAAAGAGGGGCAAGGCCTTTTCTGCCCATGACTGCAATTACAGATGGCACAACCATTCCCTGAAGGAAAATCTCCTTAACCAAACTCCCCAAGTACCTTGTGCAGGAGTGAGCTGTGTTCTCACTGAAGGACAGGAGAGGCACTTTGGATGGTCCCTCAGGGGAGAGATGAAAGAAATAGCCATACCCAGCACCACACACTGTGTTACCCTGTAGAAAGGAACATGTGACTATGAAAATAATATCAGTACAGATTTCTGGAGATTAAAATCAATTTAAGAAACACACAAATTAAAATCCCAGCTGTGGTCCATTCAAATTCTGGTAAACTGGCTGGTGGAGACTTGTACCTCATTTCTGTGTCTCCAGTCTTGTTCTGTTTTCACTTTGACCTTGGGCCAGTTGTAAAAATACTTCTTTTTAAACCAGACATGGAGGACTGGCCAAGCAATAGAGACAAATGGCAGAAAAATGCTGTTGTCACAAATCTTCAAGAAGTAGGCAAGAAAAAAAATGTGTTGAAAACTTATGTCTATAAACTTGACTTACCTTTCTATATATGAAAATGTAAGGAAGAAAAAGTAAATCACAAACTAATCCCAAAGGTAAATCACAAACTAATCAAGTTTATTGGTTTCCTTCTCAGTCTCGATATTTCTCTTATCTCCCAAAGCAAACACGGGATAAGGAAATAAAGGAAATATTTGCATTGAAAGAGTGAGACTCCAAAAATTCAAGAGAAAGCAAAGAACATCTTCAGGATATGTCAGTGACTGAACAGTTAAACTTCCTTACACCTGTGGTAAATTATGTGGTTTGGATCATTTTTTACAGGATAGGTGAATAACCATAGGAAGATGTGCTGTAAGTTATTGTCATTTAATATCTCTTAAAGAAATTGCATTCTAAATTCTGCACTTGTGTTACATTATTTATGTTGCAAATAATAAAATAATAAAAATAAGAGGACATAAGATCTGACTGGCCTTAAAATTAGGAGTTTGGTACTTACAGAATCAAGTTGTGTTTATATGAGCTGTGTTTGGCGTGCTTTGAAGTTTCCTACTCTAAGACGAAAAAACCTGCTCTTGCCAGCTTAATTTGGAGATCAGCCAAGCCTAGTTTGGTTTGGGTTGTGTCCATATAGTAATGTCTTCATGTGTGCACCTGTGCATGATCCCTCTCACCTGCTTTAGGTGTGTGAAAATTTGAAGTCCAAGCTGGTAGGTTTTAGCTCCCTTTTTAGAAAAAAAAAAAAAATAATAAGACATAGGCATGTGCAGAAGGCAATGCTTTTGGTCTGTCCTTAGACAAAATTAATTGCTCTCTAGAGGTATGTGGCTCTCTGAGGGGGCGTCTAAGATGGCCTTTCTTGCAGCTCTAAGGAGGGCTTGTTCTCTAAGATCAGGTCTGACGCCACCACTCCCATTCATAGGTCACTGGACACTGTTAAAATACTAATGACTTTTTGGTCCCTGATGGTCCAAATCAAAGCTGAGCCTGGTGACCTCCAGGTGAAACCCTCCATACACCAATTACTTTCTTCTGACCCATCCAAGTGTGCTCCCTGCAGTCCTGATCCCTGACATCTGTCAAGGAATAAAGTACTGAGACCCAGAGCTCTGCTTTCTCTGTCCCCTGGTACAACTGCTGCTTTCTCTGAAAGTACAGCCACAGACCCTTTTTCTTTAACAAAACACTTCTGTAGTCCAGTCACATCATTTCCAGGATATTTTACTTGCGACTCCAATCGTGCGTTCTACAGATGATTCATAAGGAAAAGGGAAAAAAAAAAAACCCTGCATATTTATTCAGCCAGCTCGTGGCTGGAGGGCAGGGGTTTTAGGCAAGCAAGGAATTTTGTGTGGAAATCAATTCTTTGTGGAAGTCAGTATTTTATGAATGTCCATGCAACCAAAATTCCAGAGAGAAATTACCTCCCTGAGCATGCCAAAAACCTGGAGGTGTGCACTGCAAGTCACTAAAATGAAGCGGCTGACGGTTTAAGTGTCTCTTAACTGTTACAACTCTGCTGGTGTAAATATTTCATGAATTTCTTTCAGATAGCTGGGACTCAAACTGTTGACCTTAAAGATGACATTAAAGCCTGGACAGTGTTCCCAGCACCACTCCCACAGTTTCAGAGTTGGGCAGGACGTGAGTAGAACTCACAATGTGCCTGCTTTGGTGTGGGCCTACTTTGCAGGAAAGGGTTTGGAAAAGATCTCAGCAGGGATGGAACAGTGGGAAAACAGTGCCAGAGAGATGCAGCTTCACCTCTTTGGTGCTGTGGAGAATGGCAGGATGGGGTGACACAAGGAAGCAAATGCATTTACCAACAGTGTGACAATCAGTCACTCCTCTGACACAGAGACACCAGCTGAGCTCCACCCCGTTCATTCATCTGAGCTGTTTCCCAGTCCTCAACACCAAGGCAAGAAAGGAAAGGGAGGTTCTTGCTGGATTTCCTAAACCCAGTCCATATGTTGTTATGCATGAGTACTGCATGCTGGCTCTGGCGTTTCAGAGCATTGAATGTTTATGGTTTGGAACAACAGAAAGGCCAAAACTCACTGGGCCCAAGAGAGACAAAATAAAAAGATAAAAACCTACTTTTTAAAATTATTTTTCCTGCACACAAAAAGAAAACTAAGGACATAGGGTGGATGTGTCAGTGAGAAAAAAGCCATCATCACAGAGGAGCATCTTCAGCTCCTTGCACTGATAGCATTTAAAAGGCAAAAACAGCCTGCAAATGAGATTGTCCATGACTCTAAAAAGTGATAACCTGGGCTCACACACTGTTTTTAAAAAATTATACTAACCTTGTAATAATCATTTTGCACTCATACTGTCTGAGTATAAAATTTCATCTAACAGCCTGATTCACCAGTGCACTTAAGAGCTTAAGTCAAATGGAAACCAGCGGGAATTGGGTCTCCAAATGTCTTTGTAGGCTCAGGTTTGAGTGACTGCTCTGTCCCAATTTCCACACCGTTTAGGCCACCACTGAATTTCAAGGAAATTTAAGCTCTTCAGCCACCGATGCAAATTTAAGCTCCCAAGTAAATTGACTAGTTATGAAAACATTACTGCAGGTCTCACTGTGGAAATGCTTAACCCATCATGCACAGAAGATGTTACACAGCTTGGACCTAGAGCTGTCTGCAGTTCCTTCCCTAAAGATCAGAGCCAATATGTTAAAACCAGTAACCAAAAGATGGAAATCTGAAAATAAACAAAAAAAAACAAAACAAAAAAAAAAACAAAAAAAAACAAAAAAAAAAAAAAAAAAAAAAAAAAAAAAACACGATAAACAAAAAGTCTGACAAACACCTAAAATTAAATTCTAAACTGGGAAAGTTTTTATCTCATGTTCTGGCCTGAGAACCAGGCAGGTGGAAGATGAGTCTTTCTTATTACATTCTTCAAATTTCCCCAATGAACTAGGATTATAAATACCTAAAAAGCTTGAGTCATTTGATCTGAGAATTTTCATGAGAGAAAAGGTGCTAAGACTACAGCATCGTAATGCTGGTGCTGCACCAGCACCCCTGGAATTTAGTGATTATTATTGCACTGGGAAAAAGTCACCAGTTATTTTACCAGGGAGAAACGTGACCTTTTTCTCTTAATATCCCTGAGCTTTGCTGCCTGCCTGAGCACTGCTTGGTCCTGTTGTACAGTAGGAGCAGTTAATAACAACTTCAAGCTGGGCAACTTCTTCGAGTTTTCCTTTTGCTGCTGCAGCTCCTCAAATATTGCACTAATCAGGATGATGAAGGTCGTCAGCAACCATCTGAGGGCCATCTGTTACCCTGCCTGGAGCAGAACACCTCTGGAGAGCAGAAAGGACCCCCTGATATTGGGGTACACAGCCACAGCTGTAGCTTTATATCTGCAAACTCCCGTGAGCAGAGAGGGATAAATAAATGTGCTGAAAACCCAGCACAGGCAGCTCCCAGGAACCCGTGGAGGTAATTGCAGCAAACCTTTTCAAAAGCTGAGCCACTGGCGATGGAGGGAACAGCTCCAGGGTAAGTCAGTGCATGACAGTACAAAACTCTGTGCTTAGTGGTGCTGAAATTCTCATGATTCTGCCCGGTTGTTGTATTTTGAAACCATATTTGATGGCCTTAAAAATGATAAATATGTCCTCGAGGGAATTGCAGAAAAGTTCTCTCCTCCTTTCTCGGTGCTCCTGTCTTCATAAAAACACAGGAAATGTGTTGGTCTCTTTTTCACCTTCAAATTCAGGTGTAAATCTTTCCCCATGAAACAGAAACCCCAGAGGTGATTAGGTCTTCACAAACAGTAATTGGTTTGGTTACTGGGGGTTAACAATAGAACAGGTTATGATTATTTTTTAAATGAAAATATGCATTTTTCACTACTGAAAGTGTGGTAAGAAAGGTCAATTTCAATGTAATTTCTTAAAATAGTTGGGAAGGAAAAGTGGTTTGAAGTGGATGAAAATCATGTTTTTCCACGAAACACATAAAAGTGATTCTTTATTCTGAAATGTAAGACTGAAAAAGAGTACGAACTAAGAGAAAGCATCAGAGAATTAGTGAATAAAAGTATTTTTTCTGAGCTCAACTTTTTGATGTGTGGCTGTTCTCTTTAAAAACCTGGTGCTTTATAACCATTTAAAATTTAGAACCTTCCTTTCTTTCAAAATCAATGTCATTTTCACAGGACAGGGAACATATTCTCTTTCTCATCCTGGAATGCAAATCTTCAGCTGTATGGGAAATGTGATTTTAAATCCAGACAGAGGTGTAATTGATGCTGCTGAATTTTAGTGGTTTTGTAGTCAGTCCATTAAAATTGAAAGGTTTTTTTTAATAATGGCAGAAATTCTAGAGAAGCTGAGACTAAACTTTTTCCAAGTTTTCTGAATCTGTGAGCATTATAAAATAAAACAACATTTTAAAGTACCTCAGGATGAATTCTCTCACTGTAATATTCCATTCCACTCAAACACAGCAAAATTCTCAGTAATAAATTTACCCAGGAACATAATTTATTTTGTAATATGCACTTGTTTCAATATCCCATCACAAGCACAAGTTCTGACAGCTCAGCCAGGAAGCAAATATTGTGTATGTGATGTTCCAGATAAATGAAGCTCTGTGTCTTTCTGATACCTTTGATTAGAAAGGAAGTGTTATGTCTTATACCAGAACTTCTTACCCTGATGTGGCTGGCAGGAGCCCTGATGTAGATCCCTGCTGGTGACAGTGTCTCAATATTGGATAAACCATCACTTACAGAAAGGCCAATCACTATGTTGTTACTGATTTTGTTCTCCTCTTCCAGTCCCTCACCTTTAAAAGAAAATGATAGGAAAAAAAAAATTAAAAATAAGAGGAAGAAAATAGAAAACTAAATGTAAATATACATATAGCTGGAAATCCTCCATTCTCATGATTCTCATTTCAATATACACAACTCCAGGTGTTATTTTTCACATATATTTCCCTGTACGAGGTATTATATGTGACTATACCACAAGTCATATATTCTGGACTGCAAGTTTATGGTAAAAATAAATAAAAGATGTTTTATAAAGCAGATTTACAGTTGAAAAAAGAGACTCAGAGTGGTTCAGAATGGGAAAGAGGCTCAGCTATGCACACACAGGCATGCTCCTGGCAGTACTAGAATTCAAAGTCTTCTTTATCTCCTGTCTCCATTCACTGCCCTACTTACATGTAAGAAAATTTCTAAACAGGCTGAAAAACACTTGGTGCAACTCTGCACAAAACTGGGGGGTTGCCTCCCTGAGCAATGGAGTAGGAGAAGAGAAAGGGAAAAATCAATCAAGCAATTGATTAGACAACACAGACCTCTTGGGGAGCCCCGGATCTAGTTACAGGATAGAAATTGGAAGAAGAAAACAAAAAAAATATTTTTTTAAACTAAATTGTAAAAAAAATGGGCCACCCAATGGCAAGGAGTGGACAGTCCCATACAAGCCAAGTCCAGATAAGGCCACATGGACAGAATAAGGGGAAACGGCCTTAAGTTGCTCTGGGGGAGGTTTAGGTTGGATATCAGGAAAGATTCTTCACCTAAAGGGTGGTCAGGCATTGGAACAGGCTGATCCAGGGAAGTGGTGGAGTCACCATCCCTAGGAGTGTTTGCAGCCATGGAGATATGGAACTTGGGACATTGGCAGGGTTAGTTTAATGGTTGAACTTCCAGAACTTTCAAAGAAGAACTTGAAGGTTTTTCCAACCTCAATGACTCCCTGATTCTATGATCAGCACTGCTGCTCTTTTGGAAGCAGAACACAAAGTGGAATCCTGTGTGGAGTCTATGCATAGGCCATTCTCTCTGGCCTACATTAGGAGCAAATCCATCTAGTTTGGTTTATCTCAAAGTCATTATCTTCAAATACACTTGCTCAAGTTTCTATCCATAATACAGATCCCTTCCCAAATCATTACTACCCCAATTATAAGCCACTTCACAAGAAAACTTGTGCCCTTTGTTTTTTGGGATAGCAATAAATACTTTTAGCCTTCCCTTAGTGTTTTGAGGGAATCAGCTTTCTCAATTTTTTCCAGTCTCTATGTACTACAAGCAGTGCTGCTACCAGAGCATGCACAAGATCCTAAAGAAGTCCTTTTGACAGCCATACAGGATTTTGAGGTTTTGGCTTTCAAGCTCAGACCTTGTGTGTCAATAATTTTAAGCCCAGAGTGACATTTTGTGATGGTCTTGCAAATCCTCTGAAAATAAGGATTTTAGGTGAAATCACTGAGAGAATCCAATTCCAGAGCTGCAAAGAACCAGCTGTAATAATAAATATTCCTTCACAGTCAACAAAATTATATATAAATTTATACAAATTAATCCATCAGACCCTCTGAGTGAAGCCATTAAAAGCATCTTGAGGATAAAGCCAGGCTGAAACTTCAGCTTGGCTCAGAGTCCTTTAACTCAGACACAGATCCCAACACAAATGAGCCAAGGGATGCCAGCAGCTTGGAGGTCCTGCTCTGCTTCCCCATGGCTGCAAGGGCTCTGTACATCAGCTTGGGCAAGTCCTTGCATCTCTGTGAGCCAGCTCTCTTCATCTGCAAGGTGTGTATAACTACATTGGGTTTATAATCTTCCCTGTTTAAATCATGATATATCACTCCTCATTATGTTTATACACAGCACCCAGCACAAGGACTTGCTGTGGGTGGGGAACTGCAGGATCAGAACTGAAAGCTTTCATTTTTTCCCCTCTTTTCATCTCATAATTGGTCATTTTTATTCCATCTCTTACAAAACTCGAGCTATATCTTTAGGTATTCAGGAAACATGAGATCCCAGCAGAAGATGCTTGAAGTCAGTCTCCTGATGGTTAGTTAGGAAAAATATTTTGTTGTTTAACATTTTTGTTGCTCCAAGCTCCAATTTATTTAAGTGCTAAATCCTCTGGTTAACTTTTAACATATGCTTTCATTCCATTATCTTCGACATCAAATGACTGAAGTTAAAGGTAATATTCTCTTGAATGCTTCACTGAGTTGTGGTCTTAAATATGGCATAATGACACTTTTCCAAAGGCAGATTAATCCATCCCCTAAAAAAAATCTACTATTTTTTCACTGAAAAATAATTGATCCTGATCAAGTGAAGACTGACCTGAAGAAAGAGAACTGGTAAAATGGAAGTAGCTACTAGGAGTTGTGTGTGGAATTGTGGGAGCTTTACTCCAAATTCACTGACACCAGAAATTGCAGAAGATGTGATTAAAGTGCTCAGAGTACAGTTAGGGATCTGCCATTCTCCAAAGCATTTTCATGCAAATGGGAACCTGCACAAGCTACTGTTGTATGTAGTGTGGATATTTGTCTGCTTCACTTACCCAGCAGGAGCCCATGGCCGGAAATGTTGTAGAAAACATTGCTGTCCACAGTGAGGTTGGAAATCCCTCTCAGATGGAGGCCTTGGCCAAAGGAGTCCAGAACACAACAACCACGGATGTAAGAGTCTGGAAGGAAGTGAGAGGTGTGAGCATAAGTCACCCTGCAGATTGAGGGCAGGTATTTTACAGCCCTTCTCTAGTCAGGCATGGTGACCTTCCCATCATCCAGATCCTGGTCAGGGCTGCCTTGTGCCACCAGGGAGCCCTGACCCTCACTCAGTGATGAAGATCCAAACCAAACCATTTTATGAATCTGTGAGAGGTACAAATGTACCTTAGGAAGGGAAAACCCATTCAGCACCCTTAAAACATTCTTTGAGCCCACCTAACTTGCCCCTACCACCACCAGTCTTCAGAGCCCTCACTGCCACTTCCACAGAGGTGGATTTGGCACTTAACAACGACAAAGGCAAAAGAACTTAATTTGTTCCTTAACCTCTGGGTGATAAAATTAAATGTTGGCCCCTGCAACTAGCCAGCCTTGAGTCATTGGGCTGGCTAGTTGAAGGGGCTCCCTCATAGTGTCTTGGGCTCCCTCATAACATCTTGGTGCATTTTTGGGCTCCCTCATAATGTCTTGGTGCTTTCATTTCCAGAGCTACTCTCTTCTACATCAAAAGAGCAGTGTAGCATAAAAATAAAATATTATTTTAGGAACAAGCAGAGATACAAAGGAAGTGAAGCAGGTGAAACCACTCTGTCACTTGGGCTTGGACTAGAGGTGAGGGGATTTTTTCACATTTAACAATCCAATTTACCGACTCAAGAGCCAAGCAGGTTTTGAGGGTGTTTGAGGGTGCCTGTCCCAGCTTTGGGCAGGAGAAGGTGGGTATCTCCAGTGCAGGGAGCTCACCTGCCATCCAGGTGTTGCCAGTGACAGTCAGGGCACTGCAGTGGTGCTGGAATGCTTGGCCCACGTGGCGGAATTGGATCCCCTGCAGCTGGAGCCGGCTCGCCTGGCCCTGGAAGGCTTCCACAACCACCACGGCCCCCAGGTCCCGAGAGCCCAGCTGCCTCTCACTGCTCTTGTACAAACACCCCGGGTGACCTAGGACACAACCAGGGAGAGCTGTGAGTGGCACCGTCCCCGTGGGGTGGGATGCGCAAGGGGAGATCATCCCCCTGACCCAGTGAGACTCCAACTCCAGCAGGGATTGAAACATGAGCCCAAAGGCAACACAGGCAAACATTTTTGATGTTCCTCAAAATAGGTGTGCTTCTTTCCCTAAAAGTCTGGACATTTTGGAGGGAAATGTATCAAAACAAGCAAAAAGCTGTAGTCTTATGTCTTGGACACCTCCTTGGAGTTAATTTTAGATAATTGTATGCATGAGCAAGAGGGATTTGACACTGATTTCCCTTAAATGAGGTTCTTGAAAAGGAGATTGGGCATGGATGTATAGAACTAAACTGAAATGAGGCATTCTGGTTTTGCTTTTGTTTTTTTAAACTCTGCTCTCCTGACCTTCCCTGCAGATGGACGGGGAACTGTTACTACCCACAGTTTCAAGACAAGAATAGAGATTAGGAAGAAATTTCTTCCTTGTGAAATTCTTCCTTGTGAGGGTGGTGAGACTCTGGCCCAAGGTGCCCAGAGAAGCTGTGGCTACCTCTGGATCCCTGGAAGTATCCAAGTCCAGGCGGGACAGAGCTCGGAACAACTTGGGACAGTGGAAAATGTCCCTGCCCATGGCAGAAGGGTGGAATGAGATGATCTTTAACTTCCCTTCCAACTCAACCATTCTTGAATCCCATGACATGACAAAAAATTAAATCACAGGGCTGGGTAAAATTCCTGAAAGGCCCTTCCATGGGTGTGAGATATTTTGGTATAAGATTCAAACTACGAATGTGTTACTTGGGCTTGCTCAGTGGAAGAGCAGAGGGGATCTCAAATTCCAGCACTGCCTGCTGATGCCCAGTAATGCTCATTTTTCTTTTAAAGAAGGTAAATTAACCACAAAAAACACTGCTCACTCCTCTTCTGGTGACTCCTCTGAGAAATCCTCCTATCCTTTAACTCAAATAAAAACCTCAAACGGTTAGTGCATTTCAGAGCCTATATTTATGAGTTCCACACAAAATGGACCATAAATCCGTGAGTAATATAAGCAGCTGGCTGCTGGATATCAAATGAAGTCTTGTGTCACAGTCTGAAAGCCCAAGGCACTTTTTTTTAAAGGAAACCTTACACCTGGGTTGCCGGATAACCTAACTCTCCTCACATTATAATCATTGTGTCTGATTCTTCTTCTTGAATAGATGGTGTAAATCAGGAATCCACCTGTCAAACTCCATGGCATTTCATACAGGTAAAACCAAAGGAGAACTGAGATATTTAACATTTTTTCACCATTGATACTTTATGCATCACCTGTTATTTTTTTCTTGGCAACCCTAAACACTAAACAACGTCTCAATATTTTACGCTAAAGAGTACAAACAGCATTGGGCTGTTTTGTTTTTCCTCCTTCTTAAAGTGACTAAATAGTAAACACAATTAAAAATTTAATATTTTATGTACACTGAAACATGTTTTCAGAAGATACTCTCTTTTCTACACCCTTAGGCTCAGGCAAAACTAAAGGGTCTTTCCCAAGATGGCTTGAAACAACAATGTGAAAATAACACATCTGAGATATTACAATGAAGTGCAGTTCTACTCCCAAGACTTCACACTTCAATGTCAAACAATGTTTGGAAAGACAAACTCTCTTTCCTGGCATTGGAATTATCTCAAAGTTATCCTAGGAAGAAAGAGTTCTAATACACAGTGAGGCTGCCACAATGGGATTTTAATGGAGCAGTTTTCCTTCCCAGTACATTTCTGTGAGCAAAGACCTCCTCACCTGCATTTGCACACTGCCTGAGGTGGGACATCCTCTCCAGTGTGACATTTCCTTGAACAACCACCCTTCTGCTGATCAGTGCCACTACAGCACTGGAAGGCAGACCTTGGCCATTGCCCCATCCCTCTCCAACACTGTGGGGGTACCTAAGAAAAGACAAAAAATATCATCTGCACCTGCCAGATGGAAAGAATTACATTTATGATTTCTTGTTATTTATGTTTATGACCATAACCTCCCAAATTCTGAGCTGGTTTCAGTCCTTTTCTCAGTAGGGAAAATGGCACAATCAGTCCTAGATAGGCTTTTCCTTGTCTGATGTTTGCTTTCATCTTTTTGTTTCACAAACTCTCAATACTCCCTTAGATTATGTATATAATATTATATTGTGTTGTATTATTAGGAAAAGGCTTTTCATCCAGAGGGTGGTTGGGCACTGGAACAGGCCCCTCAGGGAAATGATTATGGCCCCAAGGCTGCCAAAGCTCAAAAATACATCTGGATGACACTTCCAAGCACATGGTGGAGATTTTGGAATTTCCCTATGCAGGGCCAAGAACTGGATTCAATGATTCTTGTGGGTCCCTTCCAATTGAGGATGTTCTGTGAGTCTATGAGATTTACAACAATATGTTTCACCCTTTGAATTCTCTTCCCAAAACAGGTTTGGATGAAAACCATCAGAACGTTTTTCTTCAAGTCCAAATTATTTCTGAAAATAATACCCTTTATCTTTCTGGGCATTGGAGTTAGGTTGCCTCTAGATAGATAAAGCAATAAGTGCAGTTTTCAGTCTGTCCAAGATCTCCATGCACAATACATAAAGAAAGTGTAGGGCAGTGAAATTAACACTCACTGGAAATATGGAAGCACATTTCCATAGCGAAAAAAATCACCTTGAGTGTATTACTTAAGAAAAACAGTCAAGAGCAGAGGATTTTCTTTACACAAGTCATACATTTCTTCTGAAAAATATGCACTTTCTCAAGGAATTGAATATGCAGGAAATTTCTTTGTCATTCCTATACTGACACCACAGGACTTTTCTGGCCATCCGTGTTTTCTGCTTCAAAGGTTTTCTGAGTTCCAAGGGGATGATACAGAATTTAAACATAGAATTTAAACATTCAGGATTGAACGTCCACTACCTTTAGGGGGAGTGAGGAACTGAAATATCACTGGCCACCTTTATTAAAGGGATTTATATAGTTATTATGTCCCACAGGGAACAGCAAATCCTGACTTTGATCAAATTTTCTCCTTGTTTAGCTCTCTGCTATAAAAATCTCCTGGAAGGATACCTGAGTCGTGATCTGAGGTGCAGCTCTGTGTTGTTCACAGACTGGATTACAGCCATTTCCTCCTGCTGCTGTGCATCTCCAAGGCCTGAACTTCCCACCAGGATTTCATCACCAGGTTGCCAATCAACAGGTTCCTGGAGCACCAACCGTGTGTCACTGGCATCAGCTGATGATTTCAAGTGTGTGAAAATTACTTTGGGCACCCAGCCTGAAAAAAACAAAGGGGAAAAAAAAGTTAAAAAGTAAGCCATTCAACTTAAAAAAAAAAAAAAAGAGGAGTAGCATTGTCCTGGTTCAAGGCTGGGTTGGACAGGGCTCAGAGCAACCTGGTATATTGAGAGGAGTCCGTGTTGATCACAGAGGGGTGCAATTAGATGGTCTTTAAGGTTCCTTCCAACCAAAACCATTCAATAATTCAGTGATTCTATGAAATCTGTGTGTAACAAGCCTCAGCAATGAAAAGTCTTGCCCTATAACCTTCCTTTCTTCACTTAATGAAGTTTGCTTTAACTTTTGACATTCCTCTCTCAGGCTTTGGAAAAGATTGGTCCAGTGAGGTCCAACACATTGAACACCATCAGGGGAGAGCGTGTGCCTCACACATCCACCTTTGGAACACTTTTCTTCCCTCCCTTGCAGTAGATCATCATTTACCTTTAGCCCACAGCAAGTTACTGTCCTCCTTGGTCAAACTGCAGGAAAGTAATAATAGCAGAAATCTCTGAGTGTAGAGGTTGCATCCAATAAATCATTTTCAAATTATTTTAAGCAAACTTCTCTGTCCATATCCTGTTTCACTTTCTTGTTCCTTATACTCCAGTGCCTTAATTACTTATATAATAGTGTCTCAACTATTTCCTTAATGAAGATGGAAATAAGAAGTAGCACCTCCAAGACAATAAATTTACGGCAGAATCACAGAAGAATAAAATCTTTATACTCTTTTATCTTGAAGTATACATAAGCACCTGCTCTGTGTCAATGATGAGTATCTAAATCTGAGATATTTCTGTATTATTACATTTCCTTAAATCAAACTTGAAATTTCTCAACTTTCAGCCAAGAAAATCTCCCAGACATCCTTAATTTAAGTTATTCAAACTATTTTGGAAGGCATCAAACATCTCCTGCTGTTCAGTTCAGCCCTGTGAGGTGCATCTGGCTTTCTATGTCCTATTCTGGGCTCCTCAGGTCAAGAGAGCCATGGAGCTCTTGGAGTCCAGTGAAGGGTGATGAAGATGATGAAAATTTATGAAGGGGCTGGAGCATCTCCCTGAGGAGGAAAGGCTGAGGGAGCTGGGGCTGTTCAGCCTGGAGAGGAGGCACAGCTGAGAGGG
>JAWWMS010000173.1:109948420-109987612 GCA_035048045.1 Chlorospingus semifuscus
AGGCCCTGGCACAGGGTGCCCAGAGAAGCTGTGGCTGCCCCTGGATCCCTGGCAGTGTCCAAGGCCAGGCTGGACAGAGCTTGGAACAACCTGGGGTAATGGAAGGTGTCCCTGCCCATGGCATAGCTGTTGGAACTAGACAGTGTTTAAGGTCTCTTCCAACCCAACCCATTCCATGATTCCATGAGAATCATGACCAAAGTTTGATCAATTTATTTTTCTTCCAAAACCATTTTTTGTGTTTTCTTTGTTTTGTTTTCTGTTATTCATTTGCCCTTTGCTTTGGACAACAAAAGAAATGTACTCACCATGAATGGAAAGGGTCCCATTCCTCACTGCCAGGAATTTGACTCCATATGGAAATAATGGTGGAGAATGGAGGCTTCCATAGAGATAGATGTGTGCTTTGTGATGGAAAGGGGCCTCAGGGGATCCCACCTGGAGCTCTCCTCCATCAGACACCAGGATGTAATGAGCATGCAGTTCTACAGGTCCTGGTCCAATAAACAGGAGTTTGCCACCTGAAGACAAGAGAAAAAGAAAATACAATCATATATTCAGTCAGTCACTCTCTCACAGTTAAAGGAACTGTAAGAGGTAGGCAAATGAAGGGGTTTGCAATAAAATTAAAAAATAAATGCTAAAATGTTATTGCATTCTGTGAAGCTTCCACCTTGTTCTCTATTTTTCCCTATGGATTTATCAACCCTTTAAAGACTCGATTAATCCCATCCATTTTTTAATTCTTCAACAGTCTGCATTTCTAGGCTTGAGCAAGGCCAGTCAGCCTGGGCAGACTCTCCAACCACAGCTAAAGGAAGCTGTGTTTGGAAAAACACAATTTTAACCAACTAAGTCACTTAATGTTGAAAAGGGTTATTTCTATTTAATTTGTATTATGTTACTTTTTAGGTTACAAACTACTTGTAACTGGGAGAGGGGAGAGGAAAACTGCTTTGCAACATAAGAACTGGCAACTTGTTTAGATCAGTGGTTGATTTAATCCTGCAAACTCTTCCAGCTGCTGTTCAAAACCAGATGCTTCCAAATACAGCGTGAGACACGTCTCCCTCTTAGCTGGCTGTGGGTTGATCTCCCCATCCCATAAAAATCTCATTTTAATCCCTAATTAGAGGTTAGCTTCACCTCAAAGCATAAGGTTTCAACTGCTTGCCAACATTTTCCTCCTACTGACTATTAGTATAACTGGATAAGATTTGCCAGTTATAAAGAACTGGTCTTTGGAATCTTTGTGAAATTTGGTCTCAACGACTCCTTGAAGCAATGAATTCTGTGGGTTAAATGCATAGTGCATGAAAAACCATTTCCATTCCATTTTTTTTATTCAGGCTCTTCAGTTCTGTCAAATGCCTCTCTTATTCTTGCCCCTCATGAGCTGAAAATCCCAGTCAGTCACCTCAGGATGGTTTATTTCATGATCTCTTTCCATATTTCCTCTCCTGTGAAGGATGCTGTCACTTTCTCTACAATGGATGAGGACACAGTGGACTCTCATTTTGTCACACATGGGATGTGCCTTCCTAAGTCAAGCCAAGTTTCCCAGGAGAGAGCAGAGACATTCCCAAAATCTGGAAGCTTCACACCTCTTACAAAGGGTCTCCCCTGCTCCCTTTGTGTGAAGTATCTGATAACTGAACCAGCTCATCCCATGGCCAGTTTGCTACTGGTGGGAGCAGTTTTTGATGGTGATCTCTCTACCTATCACCCAGCTGGTTCTCCTGCCTCACAAATTCTTCCCTCTGAGGGTGGTGAGGCCCTGGCACAGGCTGCCCAGAAAAGCTGTGGCTGCCCAACTCTGGGAGTGCTAAAGACCAGGCTGGATGGGGCTTGGAGCAACCTGGGATAGTGGAAAGTATCCGTGCCCATGGCAGGGGGTGCAACCAGATCATCAGGTGATCTTTAAGGTCCCTTCCAACCCAAACCATTCCATGATAACACTGCCAATTCTTAGCAAGAAGAAGGGAGACCAGATATCTGGGTTAATTGCAGTATTTAGACCAAAAAAAAAAAAAAAAAAAAGGAGAGAAGTTCTAATATAAAAAACAGATTAAGTACTCTCTTGATCATTGCTTGCCATTGCTCATATTCTGCTTATCCTGATTTCCTTTTTTATTCTCACATGGAGGGGTTTTCCTTGTTTCATTGATTTATTGAGCTTATAACAAAGTCTTATAACTTAGTTCTCATTCCTTAGGCTTCTAAAAAATAGTATTTGAATAGGGACTATTCATTAAGTATTTGATTTCCAAATTTCATTGCTTTACACAATTTTTAACACCATTTTTTACAGAATATGCTTAATCAAAGAAAGAGATAAATCTCACATTTTCTTGCTTATAACCACTGGGAACCACAGGTTTGCTCTCAAAAACACCAACTCTCCTATGTGTAAATTTCCTATGTGTAAATTGTCTCTTTCCCCAGACATACTTTTCTACCTATAAATATATTAGTGTTGAGCCTTTATAGAGAGTCTTTGCAAATTATATGGCATGGATTGTGAAGAAGTGGTAGAAATTACAGCTTGTTTCATGTAAAATGACACAAGATATCTGATTCCAGCAGCAGTTTTCAAGCTGGAATGAGACTGGACCTGATGATTTTAAGAATGTGTATTCTGAAAGAATATTTAATGTTTTCATTCTATTAACATTATTTGGCAATAAATGGACTGCTGGTCCATCTTCATCTTGTGATATAATTTACCATCCTGTTTCTTCCCATACTGAGAACAGAAATATTTATTAAATACTTTTGCTTTATAGCAGCAGTGTTAATAATTTTATCACCACAATCTATAAATGGAACTGTAAATCACTGTGATTTATTTCACTCCTAACATAAAAAAAGACATCTTCCCTAAGGTCTTTATTGACTTCCTATGCTCTATTCTCAGTGAAATACAGTAATTTCTGTTTCCACTTCTCTTCATACAATTTTTAATGAGTATTTTAATTGCTGCCATGCTGTACCACTGAATAGGAGAGCTGGAAGACAGTTGTCCTATCCTTTGATAACAAAATCACAATTCTGTCACAAACGAGATTTCCCAAGCTTCAGTCACATATTGCCTATTCAAAATTTTCAAGCTGTTGATTGAAGATTTTCTATATCTTTTGTGGATTTCTGAGTGTCTGAGAAGCTTGGATGCTGTTGACTGCTCTGGGTGCAAGTAGGAGCAATAGTCCCACCTCATCCCAGGAGCAGCAGGAATTCCAGCAGGAATTCCAGCAGGAGCTGTGCACGCCTGGCCTGCAAGTTTGACCCTTCCAGAGGGAAATCAGAGTCACTGAGGTTGGAAAAGGCCTTTAAGATCACAGAGTCCAACCATTAACTCAGCACTGCCAAGTCTACCACTAAACCATGGCTACAAGCATCAGGTCCATGAATTTTTTGAACACTTCCAGGGATGGTGAGTCAGCCACTGCCCTGAGAAGTTTATTACACTCTTGGTCCTCCCTTTTGGTAAAGAATTTCTTCCTAATATCCAATTTAAACCTCCTCTGGTGCAGCTTGAACACCAGAAGACCTCATTTTAGGAAGAAACTCTTCCCTGTGAGAGTGGTGAGGAATTAGAACAGGTTTCCCAGAGAAGCTGTGGCTGCCCCATCCCCGGAGATGTTCAAGGCCAGCTTGGATGGGGCTTTAAGCAACCTGGTCTAGCTTAAGCTGTCCTGTACACAGCAGGGGGGGTGGAACAAGATGGTTTTTAAGGTTCCTTCAAACCAAACCATCCTATGATTTTGGGATTTTCAGTATGGGACTTTTTTGCTTTCCCTTAGAAGCAGCAGTCAGACACAAAATTTAACCCTGAAAAGGGGCAGATCAGCTTCACTCATGGTCATTCCACAGTGCTGTTGTCCCCTGGATCTTTGCAAAGCTTCTGAAAACCTCCCAGGACAAATCCAAATGGTGCTCAGTCTTTGAGAGAAAATACAACGGAAAAGGAAAGTTCAACTGCTGAGGATAAAAGAAGAGCAGCACCAGAGAACAGAAAAGAAAGCATTAGGAGGGACTCATTTAACCATTTATCAAGTCGATGTGTAAAACAAACTCTGGTTAAACTTACAAATTCTTCTGCCCAAAAATTGCATATTGTCCCTCTACACCTCTGTGGTTTTTTTTGGGTCAGAATAAATATACAGCTGCTGCTTTACAAGGTTGTCTTCTCCTTTTTTTAAAAAAGAAAATAAAAGTTATGCTTCCTTCTTTTATTGCACTTGACCCCTTCCCTGAAAGCAGAAAGCAGGAATATTGCTCAACGGAGCCTTTGGCTGTGACCCTCAAATTGTTTGTTATGGCTGCACAGGAAAGCAAAGTCCTACACATGACCTTGAGGGTGATTTTATAAAAATCAATCAACCACTGTTATGATGGCCTCCCCACCAAGCAAAATAAATACAATTAAGCCCATAATCACTTCTGTACAGTAATGTGCAAATTCAATGGTTCTCTTTAGGTGGAGTGAGGGAGAGAGGGGAGAAATATGTTGAGGCTATTTGATACTTTGTGAGAACATCAGAAGCACCATTCTTCTCAATTAACCCAGCAATTAGCCTCCACCTCTGCACAAACAGAAAAGAAATCTTTCTTTATCTGTCTTTACCAAAGGGAGGAAAAAGAGGAGGAAAAGAAAGAATAAAAACAACAAGGCAACTCCATATGTCCCACAGGAGGGGAGAAGCAGCCAGACCAAATAATTAAAAAAAAAATTAAAGAAAACAAACCTAATAATAAGGTGGGAGGTTTAATCTGCTGAAAGAATAATTAATTACAGAACCACTGGTTTTGTGAAAAGAGATTTACCTCCTGAAGTCCCTGGGAAATGGTGGAGGACATGCTCAAAAATAAAGGATTTGGAAAGGGAACGTATTAACAATTCTCTCTGTCAGGTGTCCTGGACTCGCTCATGCAATGCCACAGCCTAGGTATCCAAAATATTAACTATGAAAAGAGCCTGCAACATGCACATGTGAAAAAAAAAAAGAAAAGAAAAAAAAAGGAAGGAAAAAACCCAACAAAAACAAAAACCAAAAAAAAGGAACTAGAAGATTGGGAAGACTGGTGCAGGGAGTTTCTCCTTGCCTCTGTGAAGAAGATTCACACTTGCAGACATAGCAGTTTATATCCCTCCTCAAAAACTCCATTTTAAATAAAAAAATAATTTGAAAACAGATATTCTCATAATAAATAAAAGCAATGTTACTAACTTTCATTTAGGTTGTGATATAGACTGTTTTAGAGATTTCCTGAAATTGGAGGGAAGCAAAGTCCCCATTCCAAAGGACACCTTTTGCATGGAGACATTTTTGAGGCCACACTTTGCATTCACTGTCAATATATTTTTCCTAATGAACAGCTCATTAGGGAGCTGGGATAAAAGTAACATATCTATATTTAGTTCAATTTCAGCTATTCAGTTCCACTTCAAATTTGATTTAATTCTACTTCTTTGTGTAAAGCTGAATAAGTGTTAAACCCAACAAATTATGAGAAGAATGCTGGCTAATCTCAAGACAATTTTTTTAATATAAAAGCAGTAGAAGAGTATCAACAAAATGGTCTTACATATCACCACTGTGTCATAACCTTCAACTTCAAACTTCCTCTACATGGAAGGGGATTTGAAGATTGAAATCTCATCCCTTCACCTGGACTACCTCTTCCCATCACAGTGCAAGGGAGATCTGCTCAATTATTCCATGACCAGGAATAATTCATCCCCACAGCCTTCAGTCTGCTCTTACCAGCTCCTCTCGCTTGCTGTTTCACATGACAAAGCCACAGAATTCCCCATGAGAATTCCCCTGGCTCAGGATCAGTTCTATTCCTGGCCAGCATCCCTGAGTGGCAAACAGCAGGATGCCACTGCCAGAGCTGGAATAGCTTTGCTTGATCCTGTATAACCACAAGGCTTTAGAGTGCTGGCAGCCCCCTTACTGCTCATTCTTCTGCTCCAAGGGTGTCCCTGGTAGGCCCTCCAAGCAGGAAAAAAAAACCAAAAAAACAAAAACAAATCAACTAAAATCTTGTTGCATACAGAAATAAAAATACAAAGTTCATGAGCTTTAGAAAAGACAATTAATTATTTCACGGATCTGTCACCTGCACCCTGTTGACATGATCACAGAACACTCTAATGAACCATGAAAGTTTTTTTGCAGCTTGGACCATGGCTGAACAAGATGCAAAGGGGAATTTTGTTATATTGGCCCCATCCAAAAGGCTGCTCAAATCAAGAGTCCAAAGTTCATCCTGCACCTCCCTCAAAATGTTCCTCCATGTTCATGGCACACAGGAACAGTTCCCAGATTAGCTCTGAATTCAAATGCCTGTGTATTTCCACCAGGACACCACTAACACACTCAAAAGTTAAGCTTGTATTCCAGCACTTTGTTGGATGGACGCCTTAATCCATCCCTGGGAGAGGAATCAGCAGCTGCTTCACTACTCTCAGACAGAATTCATTTCCCCAGCCTGGCAAGCCTTTGTTTTTTGGCTTGCTGTGCTCACAGCCATCTGTTCAGATGGCACGTGCTCCCTTGGAAACTGATCAGGCTCTTCCCTTGGAGCTCAGGAGACGAGTAAAAGGCAATTCCAACCAGCATCCCAGAAGATGTTCACATAGATGTATCTCCTTCAAAGAAATCTTTCTATTTCTTCAGCTCTTAAGGGGCCTCTGAGATACTTAACAACACCTGGATGGATTTGGAAGAGGAGAGATGACTTGGTCGGGAAGAGCTGCAGACACTCCAGGGTGTCCTCTAGCATGTCTGACATCATCTGGGATCTAATTGAGCAACTTCCAAGTGAGCCTTGTGAAGGCATCAGGTAACACCACCCACGGAGATGGGATGAAAACAGAGGTCCCTGGGCTGTCATTTCAAGTCCCCAAGTGACAGACATTCATTAGGTGTACATTTGGAAGTTCTTCCCTCTGAGGGTGGTGAGGCCCTGGCACAGGGTGCCTAGAGAAGCCGTGGCTGCCCCTGGATCCCTGGAAGTGTCCAAGGCCAGGCTGGATGGGGCTTGGAGCAGCCTGGGACAGTGAAAAATGTCTCTGCCCATGGCAGGAGGTAGAACGAGGTGAGATTTAGGGTCCATTCCAACCCAAACCATTCTGTGATTCCCTCTTTCCATGACAGTGATTATGGTGCTGCCCCGGTGCTGCCCAGGGTTTCTGCTCAGTCTCTGCCAAAGCTGTGTTCAGTTCCTTGGCCAGGATTATCTTCCACACATCTGCTCACTGTGAAACGTCCCACAGGAGTCTCAAGAGCTGCTGAAGTTGCAGCAAATCAATTTAATTTTCAAGTGGGAGTCCTGGGAGTCCAACATGCATCTGTAAGCCCATATGAAACAAGATGGCAAAAGAAACCTGCAGTCCACACCCAAGCATGAACCAGGGTTTGCAGCTGGGGGAGGATCTGAAAAGACCCACACCTTAAATTGCTACAGATTCAGGGCCTTAAAACCCTTCCTCCAGGAATGCCCACATCTGTGAGTTGCACTCTGCCAGATAACACTGAATCCCTGCAGAAAAAGATACTGAAAAATAAAGAACTGTTGCCTTCCACAGTTTTTCACAAAACAGAGAGGATTCTAAAGCTCTGAGACTAATTATTGAAGGCTCACCGTAACAATGTAGGAAAATATCACACAGTGGCAGAGAGAAATAGAGCTGACTTTTCTTCCTTTTAAATCTCAATTAAAAAATACATTGGATGAAATTTCCCATTAGCTGGTACTATTTGTACATCCCATGTTCTTTCTTTAATTAAAAAACATGCTTATTGCAATACTGCCAGAATCACTTTTATGGTATTTTAATTGTAATGTCTCTGCCTGATTAAAAAAAGAAAATATGAACTGGAAACTGCCTGGAAAAAAAAAAAAGAAAAAAGAAAGATCACAATGCTTATCCCAAATGGATTGATCAAAAGGGCACGGAAAACTCCATGACAGGAACAGGTTCCAACTGTGCCTACTGACAAGGGATTTAAAAATTAGTTTAAGGACTAGTTGATGCCATAGAGAAGAAAACAGAGGGAAACACTTTTTCCTTCCTTCAGTGAATTAAAACCCAATCTTTCTCAGCAGTGACTGAAGCACAGTTTATTTGACAACTACTGAAGTTGGTGTACCAGTGAATATTTGATGTTTGTTGCTGATAGCATCAAAGAGGAGGAAAAGACAAGCAAAATCAATATCTGTGTTTTCCTCACTCCCTGATTTACTCACAGGATCCATTCTGGCCAAAGTCTGATCAAAACGTGGATTACAAGAAATTCAAAAATATTCAGAGAAACAGAGAATCAGAGAAAAACTGCACATGGCACTCAGTGCTCTGGTCTAGTTGACATGTTGGTATTTGGTCAAAGGTTGGATTCCATGACCTTGGAGGTCTTTTCCAACGTAAATTATTCTTTAAGTGAAAATGAGTCATTTCCAGTACAAGGATCAAAGCAATTATCTCCCTTATGCCTGCAAGAGTGGCTACCTCAAAATTGCCTTTGCAAAGAGTAACTGCCCCGATGGGGATCTTCGATTCCACTGGGGTGTAACTGGGAGTGCCAAAATTCATCCCAAAATTCATCTCCAAGGGACTCCTGAATAACCAGACAGCTTCTTTTTTTTGTCTCCAGACCTCCCTACACCATTATAATTTCAGACAAAGGCAACAACACATGTCTGAGGTATCAACCCATCAAACACAATGTTCCTCCAGTGTAAGCCCCGTATAAAGGAAATTTCCATCTGTCCTGGGTTATCATAAATATTTCCATGCTTGTGATGCTGAGATTACAAAAATAACTGCAATCTGCTGAACATACAGAATTATCTACAGTCTGTCTATCTTGTATCTCTTCCCCAATCAGTCTTGTCTGAGCTGTTTCACAGCCTGACTATTAAACTTTCCACTCTCAATATCCACATGTTCATGCTCTGCTTGTTGAGGAGGAGGGAGAAACTGCTGAGCCCTTGTAGGAGTGAGCAGAACCCAGCAGCCTAATCCTATTTTTCTATTGTTTTGACCTCTAGATCTTCTGCCCAGACAGTCTGGTTATCCCCAGAACCTCTATATGTTTGGGGCTATATGTTAATATGGCCAAAGAAGGGTCAGTTTAAGGCTGCACATGAAGTTCTTGTTCTGACACTCTTTAAGTAATTCCTGCAATGTTGAAATCATCAAAAGGGGACAACACAGGGCCAGTAAGCAAAATCCTCATGGTGTCTTAAAAAAGGGGGAATTTCAAGAAATGGGCCTCTAAACATGTGTTGGGTTTACTGGGCACAGCACCAGAAAATGGGCAGTGTAGCAGCAGTGTATTCAGTAGTGTTACATCATTTTTCCATCCACAAAACCTTGTATTTTCAGCTCCAGAGTGCACAGCCAGCCTGATGCTGAGTCATGAAAGCCAAAGGGAGCAGAGTTACAATTTAATCCCATTCTCCAGCTCCAGCTAAGGAAAGCTCTCCAGGTAAAACAGGAATGGGATGTTTCAATCGAAGCACATATTGACACCTACCTTAGGGGTTAGGGGTGTACTGCCATGCCCATCTGGCACCTGGGGGAAGTGGTTGATTATTTGATGTGCTCACGGGGTTGGTAGCTGTGCTCTGAGGGATCACCTGTGGTTCAGTTTGAGATGGGTGTCTATAATTCCTAAGATGAACAGGTTTTTGTTGATGTGTGTTTCTATCAATACAGGAGCCTAAAAAACTCCCCTGAGCTGGACAGCTCAAAAAAAGGGAAGATAAGAAAAGATAAATCTCAGCCTCATTTCAGAGTACATCTCAGCATGTCTTGATTCCAAATCTAACCAAGGCTACACAGCCAGAGAACCTATGGTAGCGGCAGTGGATGATACAGGCAACTTCACAAAGCTCAGACAAAAAATTCCTGCAGGTTATAATTCTAAAATGTTGTATCCCTCTGTTTGGCATGTAACAATGGAGAAAATAATGGCACCTAGAATATTCTAATGCTGCTTTTCTAACCGAATTGACTTTATAAACCAGGCTTCTTGGAAAACACAATAAAGAAGAGGAATGATTTGAATGTCAGATGAGCCAAAGCCATAAAGATACTACTCCAGACTTCACTAAATTCAATCAGAGCTCCAGTAGCTTCATGAGAGCTGACTCATAGATCAAATGAGCCTTTGAATAGGTCCAAAGCTCAGAGGCTTTCTGCTCCAATATATTGCCCCAATTCTTCACAGTCAGTGACTGAGCCCCAAAATCTTAATCCAGATTTGCAGCCAAAAGAAATCTGGTGTTCTGACCTGTCTCCTCTGAAGTATGGCATAATCACAATGAGGTTAAGAATAATATTGAATCACAGATTTAGAATTTTCACTGGGGGAAAGGATTGTACCAAAGTGCTTCACTTTTTTTTTAATCTTAAAATCTCAGCTGATTTTTAATTTTGCTTTTAAATGGGAGTGATATCTGATGTAGCAATTTTTGAAAATCTCTGAGCCTGGGCTGAGCAAGTTCAATGAGTTTTGAAAATGTTGTCATGATAGGGATAAACTTGCAAACTTTTTTCAAATTATCACTCAAATTTAAAATATAATTGTCAAATGCATGACTTTCACCATCATCCCAATGAAAAACTAGTACCTTTGGTATCATTTTAGTATAAAAGCAATTTTACCAGCAAAGATCCCAGTCTTTAAACATGTAAAAACTCCTGCTTTCATTTTTTGAGCTCTATTTCAGCAGAGGCTTAACTTTGAGCCAGCAATTTCACCAGCAAAACTCATTCCCATAATACCAGCATGTGTACAGCAGCTTCCACAACCAGGATCTAACTTTCAGGGGGGGGAAGATTTCTGGCGTGGAATTACAAGTCCTTTAAATTCTTACTTTGACACCCACACAGAGATATGCCTGTCTCATTCTTATTCTGGGTCTATGTACAGGTACATTAACCCAGCAAATCCAGGGTTTCCCATCATAACTGCTCTCAGTTATTTACTTACTGTCCACCAGCTGAGCTCTAGGATTTGGGATTATTTACTGCATTTGATTGTTGCCACCTGCAATTCAATAATGTCAATAATTTTGTGAAGGTGTTTGTGACACACCTGCCTCAAAGATGCCCAACAGAACCGAGTAGATTTTTGTTATTTGCAGTGTCATTATCACTGAATACTGCTCAGGACAGCAACAATTTTGGTATACCGGGTAAAGAAAAAAGGGGGAAAAAGGGCCTTTTTGCTTATTTATATTGCCATTATGCCTCAAGCAGCATAAACAATTCCTTCTGCACACAGAACATTTTAATTATTGCCCTGTCCCCCATCACTGCCCCCATCTACGGAGAGCAGGCTCAGCTTCACTATCATCTCCTCTAATGCTGGAGCTGGGGAATGGAAGGAGAGACCAGAGCCATGAAAAACCCCATCCCTGGAGGAGGAAGAGCACCGAATCCCCCTCCTGCAGACCTTTGAGCTGCAGCAGGTTGAGGACACTGGTGGTGGTCCCCAGGAGCAGGGTCCGGCCGCCTTCTATCGTGACATTATCGCCATCTCGCGGCTGGTGGCCAGCAGGCCAGCTGGAGTCCTCGTCCCACCGGCCGCACCACTGCAGGGCAAGCTGCAAAGAGAAACATCCAGAGAAGTTTCAAAGCTCGCCCCTTTCCATCTTTCAAAAAGTCAGTTTGCTCAGAGAACAGCGGAGGAGATACCAGAGCCGCATCCTGAGTGTCACTGGCATCTTCTCTGCCGTGCTCTGGGCAAGATGACTTCCAAAGAAACCCTGTGTAAAGGAATAGATGGATGTTGGCACTGGAGAGGTGCTTGGCCTTCAGGAATACCTGTCACAATTTGGGGGTCGTCCCTTGCCTCATTATAGCCCGGGGAACGAGGGATTTGCACCAGGACCTACCACAGGTTTCCTGGTGTGTGTCTCTCTCTGCCTCCTGAGAAGCAGAACTGCACTGTTGTTTCCTGGCAATGCCATAAAATAGCCTGAAGAGCTTGGAATTAAAACATCCTGCTGGATGGGCAGTATTTTGCTTTACAGGTTGTTTTTTGGTTTGTTTTTTTTTTTTCTAAAGGCTCTCCTGCCACTCATCCTCATTTGGACAGACATTCCTCCTCTCAAATACCTTTTTAGCTTTCTCTGCTTATCTGGCGTTATTATTGCCTCTGCTTTGAGGGTGAGCAAAGCAGTTCCAAATAAAGCCCCGAATAACTTGAAAACTGCTAACAGACTGACTCATGATGTGCAATGGTAAAGTGATTCCTGAGTTTAAAGGTTCCTCCTCATCTCTATACTTCAAGCATGTACTTTGCAGTGAAGGTTTTGTAGAATCACAGAATTGTTTGGGTTGGAAAGACCTGGAAGGTCATTTCCTTCCAGTCCCCCTGCCATGGGCAGTGACACCTCCCACTTGACCAGGTTGTTTAGTGCTCTGTTGGTAAATTTCTTGAAGAAGGTGTGAATATTTTTGCCTGGACATGTGTGCAAAAGTGTAGACCTAGACATCCAAAACATATTGTTTGGTGTCATATGTGAAACATCAAGAACATCCTCTACTCATCTGAGGCGGTGGTGGGGGGAAACCAGACATGGAAATATTTGTGGGGTGTGCAACAAAACAGCAGTGGAAAGAATAACCAAAACAGCAGTGGAAAGAATAACCTCAAGACAAAAGCAAAGCAGAGTTACTCCATTTTCAAATGGAGCCCATCGAGTGCATTAAAGCTTTTGCTCGGGAGCTGCAGTGGAGGTGAATCAATAATGGGGGTGTTGTGATCATTATTCTCTTTTACTGTGCTGTTTTCAGGTTTAGTTTCGTGTGCCTGATGTTTTATAGAATATTTCCCATAGTGCTGTCCCTGAGCAACCTGGCCCAGTGGAAGGTGTCCCTGCCCATGGACCTCCAGATGAGCTTTAAGGTCTTTCTAACCCAAATCACTCCAATTATTTAAATGATTTCAAACTATTTTAATTATTTTCACCAGGGAATTAGTGATGGTTCTCAGGCTAAATGATACAATGGGTTGATATCCACCCTGGCTGGATGCTGGGATTTTCTACAATCCATTCTATGATTTCTCTACAAAGGGAATTGATTCAGTTCAGAGTGAAGCCTGGGACTGCATTAACACACAAGGCAGTAAAAAATTCTTGGCAGTTAAAACTCTGGTGTCAGAGGGAGTGAACCACTTCATCATTACCAAAGTAAAATTATTGCATAGTTGCTAAGAGTAGTAGGACAAGTTAAATTTTCACTAGTCTATATAGTTCAGAGATTTAGGACAAATTTCCAGCTGGAAGGATAGATGCCTTTAACCCATTATCTTTCCAGAGAGGCTGTGAATTACTCTTCATTGACAATGCTCTGAAACAGATTGCATAAAATATACAACAGATCCACTGAAAAACAGCTAAATAAGCTTGTTTTTATCTCAGAGGAGGGGACAGTTCATAGAAAGGTGTGTACACTGCTTATCAAGCCAGCTGTAGCATAAAATTACAAATTCCATAAATTCTTTTGTGGCACAAATGCTGCCGATGCTATCAGTGTGACACTGGAGGAGGCAGCTGGGAAATGGTGGAATCCACAGGAATGTTTGGTTGAGAAGGTTTTCTGAGTGTCTTTAAGTCACTTTGACATCACTCTGACCCTCTGAAATCACTCAGAACCTTCCAACTAATTCTCATGGGCAAGCAAGGCTGCAAGGAGTGTGCCAGACCTTCTTGCTAGCACCACTTCCTAGCACTTAGTCAGCTGTTGATAGAAGCCCTGCAAGAGTTAAGAATAAACACCTCTTCTGAATATTTGGACTTTTTTTTTCTTTTAAGATGGCAACTAGGTATTTCTCACTAGAAGACACTCTAGCTCTTCATTTAACCTTCTCTCTACCTAACATCAGTGTTTGAGCTTGATCAGTTCCTGCTGTCTCCTCTTAGAGGATGCAATATCTGTTCAGTTCTCCCAACACCATCTGGCACAAAAATCTCACTGTTCATACCTGGCAGTGGAATCACAGAATGGTTTGGGTTGGAAAGGACTTAAAAGATCACCTTGTTCCACACCCCCTGCCATGGACAGGGACACCTTTCACTGCCCCAGGTTGCTCCAAGCCCCATCTAACCTGGCCTTGGACACTTCCAGGAGTGAGACAACCACAGCTTCTCTTGGCAAGCTGTCCCAGGGCCTCTCCACCCTCATAGAGGGAGAAAATGAATTAATCAAGGTCATAAAATTCTCTATTTTTCCAGCCAGTCCATACCTAAAAGTTTCCAGTGAGAAAATGCCTGGCTTAGGCCACTGTCATGTGCACCTGTGTGTCTTTCAAGTGATTTCTCACTTGTAAAATCAATATTTTTAAAATACTGTAAAATCACTTTTTCTTCTTTATAAATAAAATTAAACAGATGAACATCAGCTAAATAACACAAGACTAGGAGCTGTTTATAATCACTTGTACTATCCGTGCATTACCACAGAGAGAATAAATCCAAAGAATCTGTTTTAGGAGGAGAAAAGTGGGTTTATTCAAGGAACACACTTTAAATTACCAGAGCACAGAGTGGGGTTAGAGGGAAGGCAGCTCTGTAGGGATTGAGGAAAGACATCAAACAGTTCTGTTTGGTGACTCTTCTCTTGCAGTCCTGCACCCTTCCCTAAGATGAAAGAGCACCTCCTTAAGATCTTTGAGAGAAGAGGGTGTGGTCTAATGCAAGTTTAGTGAAGCAGACACCTGCCCTGAACCACCAGTACATTTCCCTCAACTTTGTGAATCCCATGTGATTATCCTCCCTGATTTCTGGGAGAAAAGCACAGTGCAATCTCCATCTGCAACGGAATCCTTAAAATCCTTTACAGAAGGGTGCTGGTGGTGTTTATCTCCAGCTCCACTGAAGCAGCCCATGGTAAAATAACATCAACTAATACACAAATTAATTGCACATCTCTGATTAAGCAGGGCTGGTGTCAGAGTCACAACATCCCTCTCACTATTTCTTTTTTCAGACAAGCAAAACTCTTTCTTTTTCTATTTTTTCCCCTGCCTGGCACCCTGTATTTGACCTCTGGTGTTTAATTGAAATACTTCTCAGCCTGAAGAGCAGCAGCAGCTGCAGGTGCCAGGGCTGTGGCTGAGTGCCCACCCCATGTGGGCTTGGTGAATGAACCAGAAGGAACCTGCAGAGCCAGGGAAAGCTGTGTGTCAGCCACTGGTGCAGGGCATTTTCCTCCTGTGCTTTTTCCAGCTTCAGGAAAAATGGCAGGGAGCTGGAAAAATCAGGATGGGAGAAAGTGGAGCTGGCATAAAACAAACGCTGAGCTGTGAAGCTGGAGCTGGCTGGCAGCAGCTGCTGCAGTGGGGTGGCAGCTCCACACTCTGGCTTCAGTGTGCACCAGAGCTGGAAAGATGATTTGGAGGGAACAGAGCTTATGAGACCACAACATCTCTGCAGCCATCTGTGTCACTGTCAGAGCTCACATCTGAACGTGGCCAATTTCAACGGGGTTTAACAGGAGAAGCAAGACAACAAAGATGCTGCAATCCTGCAGGGTTTGTGACACTCAGTAGATAAACTGGGGCATGAGTCTCTTCTGGCTGTTTTATACAATGTAGTGAGTTAAATAAACAATTATAACCTGAACTGAACAGGTAAAATCATCCTCCAAACTGTTGCAGGATGTGCCCTCACATCACACATCCATAGGATAACCCACTCTGGCAACATTTCAATTTTGAATCCAGCACAGCAGATGGCATTAACCCAGCAGGGAGACAAACCTGCAAAATACGGACAGAAACCTCCTGTGGGTGGGAAATCACCAGCACTGGGAATCCCTGAGAAACCCCAGTTGTTCTTCCTGGGGCACCAAAGAGCAGAAGGAGCTGGGAAGGGATCTGACCTGAAAATTCAATGAATAAATTCCTGCAAGTGCTTTCCAGCTCTGACATGCATTTGAAATGTGTCGTGCACACAGGAAATTTTATTTTCTATGGAAAATTCTACCCAGAGGGTATTTGGGCACTGGAACAGGTTTCCTAGATCAGAGCCCCAAGCTGGATGGAGCTCAGAAGCACTTGGACAAAGCTCTCAGGCACATGATGGGATTTTTGGGGTATCCTATGAGGGCAAGGGGTTGTACTCAATGATCTCTGCAGGTCCTTTCCAACTCAGAATATTCTGGGATTTTATGCACAACTCATATCAAGCCCAAATCTTGTGTACCAGGCCCATAGTTTGTTATAACACAGGTTAATTTTCCCTTCCCAATCACATCTTCAAAATAACTAATGAATTATATAAAAGTAAAATTACATTTTTGTAGCATACAATAAAATACACACAATCGCTTTCCAATTCAGCACCTTAACCCCCTTTCCTGCCTATTGCACCTTCTTTTTTCATTTTCCAGGCAGATTTCTTTCCATTTTATGTTTTTTAGCTGCTGCTGTTGTCAGCCAGGCTGGGGTTGCCTTTCTGTCAGCCTTTGGGGACACATCTCAGGATCAGTTTGTCAGCTTGTGACTGCCAGGGCTCAGAAACAGCAGCAGTGACTGCAACAACTGAACAAATATCAGTGAAAAACTTAAATTCTCACCCAGGCTGGTAAAAAATTCACAAATAGGAAGGATATAAAAATGCAAGGTTTGGGCTTTTAAAGGGTTGAGAAAGTCCTGTTTAGATACAGAATAGATCATTTGATCACACTTTGGGATAACTTTACAATTTCTTTAGCTAAGTGGGGTTTGTTTAGAGTACACTCCCAAAAAAGGACTACAGTAACAATTACAGGCACAAAGATAAGAGCTTTCATCCTCTCATCAGAAAATAAATTTTAAACAAAACTAAGAAGCAGTGATTTAGTTAAACACAGACCCTGCTTCCTGCTGTGCTCACTATTCTCCCTTCTTCCCTAGATTTTAAGGAGAAATTCTTTACTGTGAAGCCCTGGCACAGGTTATCCAGAGGATTTGTGGCTGCCCCTGGATCCCTGGAAGTGTCCAAGGCCAGGCTGGAAGGGGCTTGGAGCAATCAGGGATAGTGGAAAGTGTCCCTGCCCATGGCAGGGGTTTTGAAGGAATATCTTCTTTGATGTCACTCCCAACCCAAACCATTCCATGATTCCAGGCTGTGGGTTCCACCTGTGGCATGCCAGAGGGAGAAACCTGGAAGCAGGAGGGTTTTCCTACCAACTCCAGCCCCAGCAGGCAGTTTTATCCTTTCTCCCAGCCCCAGCTGATGGGACATGGAGCACACTGTGATTCCTGCAGTCTTTAGCAGGAGGAAGTTTCCCCTGTCCCAGTGAGCGCATCCACGAATGAACAAAAGTTTGGAATGCTGCCCACACATCAGAGATTGACGCCCAGGAGAGCAGCCTGGTGCTGACAGATTGCCATTTAACCAGCAAGTACAGAGAGCAAGTGTTCCTGTCCTCAGTCAGCACGGAGAGACAAGGTTAACATTCCCAGTGATGGAGTGCAGCGCTCATTTCCCCACGCCACACACCCAGGACTCCACACCACATTTGAAAACACTTTAATTTCAGTGATGGATGCAGGGGAGCTCACTTTCCAGGCTGTGAACTCTTAACAGCTCCTCAGTTTAATACATCAGGAAAAGATTTACACCCCCTCACCCAACTCCCATCCACCTGAAGGAAAGAAAAACGTATATTTGGAGGAGACAAAAGAGAAAGGGGAGGTATTTTATTATACTAGATGTCTTTTACAAGGGAAGTATTTTCAGCCATCTGCTCTAATTATTCCTCCTGTATTGGCCACCATCCTCATGCAACAATAGAAATAATTATCTCCTCAAGGGCAGAAAAAAAATATTTACAGAAACAAACAAAAGTTGATTATCTTTAGCTCCTAGGGAAAAAAAGAAACAAGCTACTTCTTAATGAAGGAGCAATTAGGAAGGTGGGTAGAACATCTATAATTAAACCAGACAAATTGGTGCAGGCTCCTCCCTCCTACACATACTTGAAAGGGATGCAAATGCCAGTTATTTGCTACAGTCAGTAGAATTAACAAGCAAAATGCTGCCCAGTGCCCAAAGAAGCTGAACCTGTCTCTTGGCATCATTCCCTGCCTCTCCTGCCTGTCACACCTCTGACCCTTTGCCAAATTAATTGGAAAATACTCACCACAACTGTAAAGCTGTGGAATTTCAATTGGCATGGGGAGGTCTGCCTCTGTATAACAGCATCCCCAAGACAATTTTAGGATTCTCATTAATCCTGTTCTTTAAGAACAGCCTCCTGCCTGCACTTCACCACTCACTATAAAGTGCTTTTTCTATATAAACCAAAACCAGAGAATTTTTGCAATTGTCTTTTCATTCCCTATAGTGTATCAGAATTTTGCTCACTGAGAGAATGAAGGCATATACACAGTTTTGTGGGAAAGATGGAATGGGGCAATCCCAAAGAGAACAGAAAATATCTTATACTGTGCAAAAACAAACATAAAGCTAAAAAACATATTCTCTGTACTGAGAGCAAAGCCTCATTTTATGGACAAATATATGAATTTTGATTTCCAAAAAATTAGTAGAATTTAAGTGTTTGTGCTATGAAATCAATAAATGGCCAGACTGAAGATGGTCAAGGAACAGGCTGATCAGGGAAGTGATGGGATCATCGTCCCTAGAAGTGTTCAGAAAACACATAAATGTGGCACTTGGGGACACAGCTTTGTGGTGGCTCTGGCAGTGCAGGGGGAATGGTTGGACCTGATTATTTTGGAGATCATGTAAATTTTCCAATGTAAATTATTCTATTCCAATGTAAATCATTCTATGATTCTTAAGGCTGAATTTCCCAAGGCTTCTCCGAGAAGTCTCAGAACAGAAGGTACCACCTAATGCTCATTACAGGTGCAAACACCAACCAGGAAAGAGCTGCAAACCAGCGCACTGGGAACACTTCTTTAGGCAAAACCTGTCCCCCTCCACTCCAAAAAGGCCAATTTTCACCAAAAAAAAAAAGACACAAACCAAAGATTAAGGATTACCAGTATTTGTAATGTTTCTCTTGCACATCCATCCAGCAATTCCAGAGAAGCTGCTTTCAAATCTTTAAGTTGCCCGTACTGAGTTCTTAGGAAATCAGAGTGCCAAAGTAGTTTAGTGGATCCTACAATGTGCTCTGCAACACCATAAGGGACTTTTATCCATGTGCACATCACTACAGTGTTCCAAATTTGCCATTGATTGAGACATTTCCAGGCTGGATGTGAGGGAGAAGAAAGTAAGAGAGAAAGGAGAACCCCTGGAAAAGTTTGGAATGGAAAATCTGCTTCCATCCTCCCAGTGAAAGCATCACATTCATTTTTATCACTTTCATTTCATAGGATCATGGAATATCCAGAGTTGGAAGGGTCCCACAAGGATCATTGAGTCCAACTCCTGGTCCTGCTAAGGACACCCCAAAAATCCCATCCATGGGAACCTGTGCAGACACTGGTAACCAAACTGGGCAACAAAGGGAGAGAGATAATGGGACCGTCTTCTTCTGGTTTGTGAACTAAATGTTTCCAAAAATGGCAGAAATTGTTGCGCTCAAATCACAAATCACTAAGGAAGTGGCCTTAGACCCATTCAAAAAACAAACAAACAAATAAAAATAAACAAAAACCAAACCAAAAGAAAACAAAAAAAGAACACAAAAAACCAGAACTATACGCTGTGAAAATATTAATCATTTATGCCAAAGACAATATTATCCCCAAGAAGCCTGGAAGGAACTGTAGCTATGAATAAATCAAGCATGGAAATGAGCAGAATGCTTCTGAATATACCTGCATGGAGAGGCTACAACAGAGACAAGCTCAGTTTTCCCTTATGAATTAGCATTCTTGACATGACTGCCTGGGAGAGGCAAGCCTGGAACACAACCCAACAAACCATTTCCAAGGCCACAAGCTGATATTTTTATCACTGTCTGCATCATTTGCTGCTGTGTAACTTCACTTTACCCACTACTCCAGCTTTAAAATGCAGGTGGGATTATCCCACCAGGTTCCTCTTTAATTACTCCCAAAGCATTGACACAGCAAGGATCAGGGCTGGGTTCATGGCTGGATATGTGATGCACTATCCAATACCTTTATTTTTAACTGAGACTGCTTGTACTCTGAGTTAAAAAGAAAGGATTATTTTTCCCTTTTTCTTATTTCTTTTAATTTTAGCTGTCCTGCAGAAATCTTTCTGACTTCTGCTGAGTTGCACAGGCACAAGAAGGGAAGAATCTGGCTGGGCATGTTCTCTATGGGACTGATGAATGACTCTAGTCTCTCCCAAACTATTAGAGGATAAATCTGTTTACACACAATAAATTGACCTGGGCTGGTGAGGTGGGACTAGAACCAGGAAACTGGCACGTCCCAGAGGTAAAAATGCATTTGCAGCCAAGAGCATTAGTAACTCAAGACCATAAACAAGCCACAGCATCATTAATTACTCAGACAGGGGCAGCCGCAGAAGCAGTGAGAAGACCCAAAAGCCAACTGTAAATAGTTCATCGAGCTGATTAGCTCAGGAAAAAAATGAGTGGGCAGTTTTGGAGGTCAGAGGCCATGGCACAAGTCAGTCTCCAGCCAGTTTGCAAGTGGCCAATGGCATGAGAAACAGCTTAATTCCTGTTTAAAAAAAAAAAAAGAAATCCCAAACAAAACCAGCAATGCCACTTAAAAAAAAAAAAGGTTTATTCAGCAGGGGAGTAATCACTGCAATTTTGAGCACAGAAGGTAAGGCTCCTTGCTCCAGAAGTATTTAATTAAGGACACGGAGGATTAGTTAAATCTAATGGTGCTTTTATAGAGAGGATACTGAAAAGACATCACTGTTGTCAGGGGGCATATCCCAGGTATAGATAAGCCATCTTTGCACACACACACAGGGAATGAAACTCACCCAAATTCAATGTAAAATACCAAATAATGCAGAGATATGAACACTATTAACTCCGTAATTAAACTCCACCCCATAATTAAACAAATCATAAGAACTCTGGGAAGGTCCCTGTCTCTTTACCACACTCACATGAGAACAAAGTGCTGTTCTTAGGTCGCTCAGAGTCATGGTGGGAGGATGAGCCTAAAATCAGAAATCTCAATTTCAGATGTTAAAGAAAATGCCCTGGGAAGCAGAGGAACTGTTGTGGAGCACATGAAGACCCTTGTTTCACAGAATGTGTATTTTCTTGTAACTCCTTGTTAATTCACAAGAATCTTCACAATGTTCATTTACAGCATGGTTATTAGAGACTGATTATTTATTATAGTGGAAACTATCCTAGTACAGAGTTTTAAGCCCAACTTGCTGAAAATTCTGAGTGCAAACACATTGAAGAATTTAGTGCAACCTTCCAGTTTAGATACAACAGGACTGGGTTTTCCTTTCCAGAGCACTGTTAAAGGGCACACATAATTTACACATCTCTCTAAACCAGCCATTTCTCAAACTATGGAGGCTTCTGAGACAAATTAAAAACAGCAATTTAATGGTAATGAGAAAATTACAGCATCAAGTTGTTTACACAAGCAGGATAACCAAGCCTGGTGACTGTGTCAGCCTTTGCACTGTGCAAATATTGTCTCCCAATTGAATGAGCTTGAGTTACACTTACTAATCTCAGAGCAAATATTGCAAATGCAAAGATTAGCTCAACAATTTGCCTACCACCTGCAGGAAAAGTAACCAAATTATGTCCTTATGTGTCAGCAAGCAGGATTCCTGAATGAGTGCTACAGTAAATGGGGTGGGAGGAGTGAGACTCATCCACCCAACAGTGCCAGGGAGAGCTGATGATGTTTTTCTGGATCAAGCAGGAAGATAAACAGAATAACAGAGATGTTTGACATGGAAGGGACCTCTGGAGACCATCCAGTCCTACCCCCTGCCAAGGCAGGGTCGCCCAGAACAGGTGACACAGGAACTCATCCAGGTGAGTTTGGGATGTTTCCAGAGAGGGAGCTCCACACCCTCCCTGAGCCCTGTTCCTGTGCTCTGACACCCTCAGTGTAAAGAAATTCTTCCTCAGTTTGAGGTGGAAGTCCTTGTGTTTTAGAACCCCTTGCAAGAGTTCAGAGTGAGCTGTGAAGGTCAGAGCACCAGTGTGGGATCCAGCCTTTGAGTTTCTCACAGCTCCCATGGAAGCATTGGGAATACAGGTGAGTTTATACACAAACCATCTCCATTGGTTTGCTTACAGGGGGTTCAGAGTGATTTACCAGGCAAAGACTGAAAAGTGCTTGGAAGAGAGCAAACTGTGTTTAGGCTACAGTTTGGTCTGTCCTATGCATAAAATACAGCAACCAGACAAGAAAACCACACAATCCAAGGACAAATGATGGTTCTGCCTTAATTGCATCCACATCTCCTCAGCACAAGAGTCAGGGCCATTGGTTATTACTGGGCATGAACATCTACCCAGGGTAGGATCCCATGCAGAGCAGCAGCATTCATAATTATCATATATTATATATTATTATAATTCACTGCATCACAGGGATGACTGCAGGTGTAATAAGGTGCAAAGGGCTTGGCCAGCAGCAGAGACACAGTTACTTCTCAAAGGTTCATCATAAAATTGGAAAGGTTTGAGTTGGAAAGTTCCTTAAAGCTCATCCTGTTTCACTCCTTGCCACGGGCAGGGACACCTTCCATCATCCCAGGTTGCTCCAAGCCCTGTCCAACCTGGCCTTGGACACTGCCAGGGATTGAGCAGCAACAGATACTCTGGGAAACTGTGCCAGGGCCTCACCATTTTTTAGCAAAGAATTTTTTCACAATATTTAATCTAAAAAAACTTTCAGCTTAAAGCAATTACCCCTTGTCCTGTTATTCCATGCCCTTGTGAAAAGTTCATCTCCAGCCTTCCTCTAAGCTTCCTTTAAATCTTGAAAGAATAATTTCCTCTCACATTGTGCTACAGAGATGCAGGATTTGGGACTCCCATGAGCCACCAAGACTTTTCTGCTCCTGCAGAAGTTGTGGCAGTGACCAACTGTTGCCCTGACTTTTTTAGATTTTCTAAACCTTCTGATGTTTACATTCTTGTAGCGAACTTCCTCACGCACTTTCTGTAAATGACTTATTGCTTTGCATTCTTTAATAAGAGAAGAGAAATTTGATAAACTGTTAGTTTGTCCAGTACCATTGGAGAGGTGGCACTTTCAGCCTCCAATCCACTGTCACTTTTAAAAAACTATAAATGTTAGAGTCAGAAAACAAACTTCCCTTTTCTTCACCTTGAGAGCAGTGCTGTGTGCGCGCCGTGTTGTTTTGTGTCCTATAGCGACAACCAACAGTGCTGCTGTCTGACTTCTGCAATGGAAAGAACCCCACACCTGCCCCTCAGTAGAGAATCTCACCCTGCTCAGCTGCTATTTCAGCAATGTGAGCTTTTGGAGCAGCTCCTCCCCACGCTGCGAGCTTTCAGAGTCCTCTTTCAAACTCAGTGTCCTGTTTAGCTTTAGCACATCAACAACATGCTGCCCTCAGCCTATCTGTGTGCATTATCTGCTGCCCTAATGTATCGTGTACCGAGCCACAGCATCATTACAGGTAAGTGCTCAGGTTTAAATGCAAACATAATTGCATAATGTGGTACAGCCAGGAAGAATAATGCAGGAAATAGAGCCAGCTCCATCTGATAGTGCAATCTGACTGGAACGCCGGCCCTTCGGATCAAACGCACAGCCCAGATGGGGCAACCAAGAATAAAAGTGCTTCGTGGTATCTTTATTGTCATCATCAAAAACACTTAGCTGCCACAAAGGTAAAAAGGTGAAGATGGGACTGGTACAGAAAAGGTCACAGAAGCAGCAGGGTATCACCAGGTTATGGGGGTAAGGACAATGTCACACCCCAGCAAAGGCCACCTTTGCCCTGTCACTCCAAGCTCAATTTGCCAGTTCCTAATGGGAATCTGAGCGCTGAGTGGCATTTGGAACACTGGGAACCCCATGCCATTTTCCTGCAGCCAGGGGTGTCTCTTTAACTCTGATAAATTCAGATAGAGCCTCCCACCCTACTGCACAAGGGGCTGCACAAAGAGGGGAGAACATTCCCACCACAAGACGCCTTCGAAATGAGAACATGTCTGCAGCAGATATGTTCACTTTAATACATTTACTTTATGTAGCTAAAATTAGAACTGATTCTTGATGGAACAGCACTTCCTTCTACTTAATTTTAATTTTTTTCCAGTAGTTTGAGCTCACAGCGGCACATGAAAGACAATTTCAGAGGTGCGGACAGCCCCACAACAGAAACCAAAAGGCAGCTGAAGTAAATTTTGTGCACTTTGAACCACTTGCTCTGAATGAGAACTCCTCCACTGAAGAGAGCATCACACATGTCATGGGACAGTAACTGCTCTTGTCATTTCAGGAGACTTTAGCCCAAACTTCATTCAAATCAGACAAGATGAGAGCCTATCGTGAGAGAAAACCTCCCCACCAACACACTGCCCTCTGAACTGAGCAGCCTTTGAGTTGAAAGCACAAACTGCTGCTGTTTGAGCTGTAAAAACATCCCTCTGTGTGTAACAGGGCTGTAACAGCTCATCTTTGTTGGGAATACAGATCCCCTGCAATAATACACTCCTTGGCCTTCACTCTCTGCCTCCCACACACACACCCTTGTCTGCCTGTGAATCATTTGGCAGGATATGAAACCCAGGGTCCTTCCACCCAAGGGTCCCTGCTGGCACATCTTTACCCCACTATTTGAATTCATAAAAATGCTAAAGGATGCAGATGTGTGCTGAGTAATATTCCAAGGGTGAATTTTGTTTGGCACCATCCTAGTGCACACACACAAAAGAGGATGTAGGTAAAAGTGGAAATGCCAGCTATCACCACCTGGAGAAATTCACCCAGAATTGTTACCCATGGTACCTGTATTCAAATCCTTCATGTACCTACCAGAAACTCCCTCCTCCAGATCTGAAATTGAGCACTGGCTTGGGGCCAGCATCTACAGTCCTTTCAGCATGGAAAAAATTCAATTTCTGCAGCACTGTCTGGGCATCTCAGCTTTGAAGCCACATTTTTAGCTCAGTGGCTCCATGCCCTGACTCATCCCATTAGGGCTCCCAAAAAGTCACTGCAGAACAACACTGACTGCCCAACTTCTTCTGAACCAATTCATTTCAGAGAATCATGCAATCACAGACTGGTTTGGGCAAGAAAGGGCCTTAAAAATCATTTTGATCTAACTCTCTACCAGAGGAAAGGACACCTTTGACTAGACCAGGTTGCTCCAAGCCTCATTCAATCTGGTGTTGAACACTTCCAGGGATGGGGTAGCCAAAGCTTCTCTAAGAACCTGTGCCAGGGTCTCCTCATCCTCACAGGAAAGGATTTCTCCCAAATATCTTACACAAATATCTTACCACAGAATTATCTGTGCTGCCTTCCTGGGTTTACTGGTGAGTTCAGGGAAAAGCTCCCTTCAACACTGAAAGCAAAAATTGCATCTTCTATCACCAAACACAGGTGAAGGAAGGAGGAAAAACTGCAAATAAAGATGAATTTGAGAATGAAAGAGCAAGAGAGTGTGTGTGAAAGAGGGAGCACAGTGACCCCTGAGTGGGTGAAGCTGAGCCTGACCCTTGATCAGAATCCCAGATCCACAGAAGATGTGTGAAAGCAGGAAAATAAATCAATAAGCAAAACAGCAATCTCTTTTCTCAATTTTATTCGAGGAAGTTCAAATTTACCCAGCTCCTCACAAACTGTCTTTGGCTAAAATCACCACTAACGAGCTCTGACATTTGAAATTTAACTGAATATGAGCTAACAGCTCCCAGCCCTCCACCACCCAGGGAGCTGACTAGGAATATTTTGTTTAAGTCATAGAGAGGGGCTAAACTGAGCTTTACTGAAAAGACCCAGCATAAGTGTTTATAGCACCCACTTCACCTGATGCTTCCCTGCCCTGGCAGTCTGCTTTTCTTCACGGGGACCACAGAGCTCTCAGTCCCCTCCTCTCCTCCCCAGCGTAATTATTTGCTGATTTTTAGGAGGTGCCCTCGCAATCCCTTAATGAAATCCTTTGCTCTGCAGCAATTCACCAGGACAGATTGGACACGAGGGGCTTCCACTTAGGGAGCTGCCAATCAGGGGGTGGTACCCAGCATTTAGAGAGCAGTTGTCAAGCCAGTCTATCACCCGGCTATTACAGGCTCATCACGAAAACAGCTTGCTTTTACTGGTAACCACAGCAAATTAACCCTTTCCTTAGAGACAGGGGGAAGCCTCGAGTAGATTCATCACGGCAAAGAACTCTGGGTTTCCCTCCTGCTACAGCAATTTTTTAAAGTTATTAATAAATGCTCTCTGAACTGAAATCTCCCTACTTTATATTTGTTTTTTCCTCTAGATGTACACCTAGCTCACAGTTTTTTTAGTCTATGCTAAATGTAGTGATAGCACCAACAGTAACAAAATCAGGAAAAAAACTTTTAAAAACCCTGAACAACAAATACTATTTGTCCTTTCTCTATTCCTCACTCTAAACTCTGTGCACAGAAGAAATCATGATGCAAAATGATTGTGTCTCCGTCATTACCAGCTGTTTGCTACAAGACCAAATTTTCAGGCTTTTGTTATTCTCAGGATTGATTCTTTTTTTCAAAGTAAATCATAACTGTGTTCCCCTCCCACACACTTCTTCTCAATTCTTGTGGATAGGGTGGGACACCTGATCTGGCCCTCATGGGCAGAGGACAGGCCAGGCACCAGACTGAGAACTTTAGAGCTACATCCATGGCCCAACCACATCAAGACTCCCTTCAATAATCCCACTCGGGCCAAGATTATGCCACTGAAATCTCCCAGATTTCAGTAGAGGGTTCAGCACATGCTCAGTCCTTGCTGGATGCTGAGCCAGACCCCAGAAATATTTGGGAAGGCGTTGTAGGTCAGCCAATGGCTCTGGTACACAGAAAACACCGTGTGGAGCATCCAGGCCACAGTGCTGCTCTGAGTGGGACTGGGGAGAGGATACAGTCAGAGGGTGACAGAGTCCTCTGTTAGTGACACAAGGGGCTGAAAGGCCACATCTTTATCCCACATCACACCACACGAAGGACAAGACCGTGGAAGAGGTTTTACAGTGACTTCTGTGAGCCAGAGAGAAGTTTGATAAGAGGATCCATGTTTACCCCTGCAAATTTTCTGTCAAGGTTGTTGACATAGAAACCAAGAAAGAAAGAAGGATAAATAAGAGAAACCTGCAGCTGCCTGTTCCAATGAGCACTTTGTTTGTCTCTGGTGATCAATGAGTAAAGTGGAAACTTATGAGTTTTGTAAGAATGCATAAAAAGCATGCATGCTATAAAAAAATCAGTTTGAAGCCTTCTGAAAATGGAGTGTGCTGCTTTGTATTGTCTCCTCAACTACAACACAAGACCTTGAGGTCTGTTAAGCCATGCTCCAATGCAGAACAAGCCTGGGCTAGGCGTGTTTCTAGGTTGCTCAGCCCTTTTCCCATTAAATTCAGGATGAGCAGCTGGAGAAGGCACGAGGCTTCCTCCAATTTCACCCAGAGCCCAAGGCTGGATGCCCCAGCACAGTCCCAGGCATCCAAAATTCCCACTCCCTTCCCCCAAGGAGACAAAGCCAGCTTGAACAGGGCTTTGAGACACCCAGTCTGGTGGAAGGATCTACATCTTTAAGGACCTTTCCAACCCAAACCATTCTGTGAGACCAAATCCAAGACCAAGCCAAGGTTCCAAACACAGACAATCCTTTCCTCTCCAAAATGCTGAGTTGCTGAAGGAGTCAATTAGAGTTTTTTGTAATAATTAAATAGAAAAGTGGCAGCAACGCTCTGTGCAAGCACCTGGGAGCAAGAGCAGAGGACACAAGCCCAGAGTCACTCAGGAGATTCCCCACACCCTCCTGACCTGTATTGGAGCCTTCCTTTTGTACAGGAAGGGAAAGACTTGCTCTCTGTTCCCTGGAGCAGCACTTCCAAAATGGTGCTTTTCACTCCAAATCTGTTTCTATTAAAGCTTGGGAGCAGGGATAAGTGGAAGTGGGGAAAGGAAAACAGCTCTCATTAAACTATGAGGTGTTCAGTTCTGATTTCACACAGATTTGTTTAAATGCATATGGCAAAGCTTTGAGGTGCTTGGGATTACGGGGACTGGTGTCCAATCCTGGGCATTATGGAATTCCACCCTAGGATATCCTGGGGATAGGTTCCAATGCACCTCTCAGTGCAGCTCTATGAGTGGTGGGGAGAAGGGTGTTCCCTGGAAAGCCACTTACCATTCAGGAAGTAATCTCCTCAGAGACATAGAAAGATGGTGGGATTGAAAATAAAAAGAAGAGGCTTTTCACAATGTGGGGGACAAAAAAAAAGAAAGTTCATTTTTCATCTGACAGAAGGATAGGAAACGGTTAAACCTCAAATCAGGAAGCAAAAAGTTAAGGGAAAATAAAACCACACCACAAGCCCAACTCCTAAGTTTCCCATTGCAGCCCAAGGCTGAACCCATTAAAAGGAAGGGTAAAAAAAAAAAAGAAAGAAACGAAGAAAGAATTAAAAAAAAAAAATATATTAAAAAAAACAGAGAAGAGAAGCAATTTTGCTTATCCTTTCCTAGGAGCCCCTTTTTCCTATTATTTATTTATTTATTTACTTCCCTTCCAGAGCAAGGCCCTTATTTTCTCATTTAGTCCAACAGAGATTGTCCTCCTGGAATGACCTTTTTTTTTCTTCTTTCTCTTTCTCTCCTCCTTTCCTTCTTCCTCCCCCCTCCTCCCTGCTGCCTCCAGGCCATTGCCCTCGTGCCAGTAACTAGATAACACACTCTATCAGAGATTTTTTAAAAAATCATTGCAAAGTCACTGGGGCTGATAGTGGCATCAATCCTTGCCTGACACGGGCTCGGGTCAACCATTTATCTCTTCACATTGCCTGTGGTTACTGGGGAGCCCATCTTGGTTCCCTACAACTTAACAACCTTGCAGATGGTACCTCTCTGCTCCAGCAGCCTCCACACCCCAAGACTGGTTTTGTGGCTTGATTTTTGTTAGTTTTTTGGGTTTTTTATTGTTGCTTTTTTTTTTTTTAATGGACTGTTCCACTTCTTTTCTGTGAGGGTCTGGTGGATTTTATTGCACTCCTGACCTCCTTCTGAAAATAACAGTGACCAAGATATCAAGTTAAGAAAACAGGGAATTTGGAGATGCAAGGGTGGGCTTGCTGGGCTGTTAAAAGTGGATATTTATGAAAATATACACATCGTATATTGTATTACAAAATATTGTAAAAGAGTTTAAACTAGTCCTACTTCTGATATCCCATCCTGTGTGACATGGCTATTTTTGGCTGGTTGCACTGCCAAAGGACCCAGGAACTCTACTCACAGCCCAAGACAACATAAAGTCACATTCTATCAGGATACTTGCTAATAAATCCAATGAAACTATTCTCAAACCTCAGCAAGTTGTGATCCCCATGGCCAGATAAAGTGTTCTGGGTTTGTACTCTCTAAATGGATACACAGAAATTAAATATCTATTGCACCATAGTCATTCTTCAAGGGGAGAAGAGAATAAAACAGAACAGCTGTTTTATTAGCCCACTCCAAATAAATTCCATATCAAACTGGAATCTGCTCTGTTCCTTCCCCATTCCTGGCAGTGTTCAAGGCCAGGCTGGATAGGGCTTGGAGCAACCTGGTTTAGTGGAAGATGTCTCTGCCCATGGCAGGGGATTGGGACTAGATGATGTTTTTAAGATCCTTTCCAACCCAAACCCTTCTGTGACTCCAAGATCCCTGCCCTGCCTTACCACCCTCATCCTGCTGCGGTGGTTTTCCTCATGGACTGCCAAGTATGAGCCCTTCACCCCCAAAAATGCACCCATCAGACATCCACACAACATGAGGACAGCTCTAAAATGAGAGGAAAAGAGAAGAGTCACTTTCCATCTCTTGTGACCCTCACAGATGGAGAACATGCCCAAGAACTGTCCCTGTCCATGGCAGGGGGTTGGAATGAGATGATTTTTAATAGCCCTTCCAACCCAAACCAACCTGTGACCTTGCATCAGTCCCGGTGTGAGTAACAATCCTTTAGGCCCTGAGTGCCCTGGGCTGCAGAGATCCTTCCATGCCCCCTGAAATCTGCCTGGGTTTTGCCACCTTTGTAAATCATCAAATATCTCCACCAGTTGAAACCATTCCATTGCTTCCCTCACCTCCAAATACTTGGGCATCAAGAGAGATGGTAGGTAGGGGAAAAAAGGCTAAGGAAAGAAGGAAAGGAATGATTCTAAGATCTGCAGAGGAATCCAAGGGATTTGAAGGTCTAGTCCTGATTATATTAAGTGGAAGTTGAACAGAAGGATTTTTGAGGTGGCTGTGCATATCTCAGACACAGCCATTGTGGGTGTTTATATTTTTTTCTTTCATGAGAAGTGAACAAAGCAATTATCCCTGTATCACTCACCAGGTTAAGCATTCACAGATCCTGAATACTCTAAGCCACCCCTTAAATCTCAAGACCTGTTAAAAGAAACAAACCCAAGGCATCACAGCACACCCAGGCAGATCCATAATCCAGGATGGCATTTTTATCTGGCAAGTTATTTTTTATTAAACCCCTACCCTTCAACAGGGACCCCTTGAGGGCTGGGTTGCAGGGAATTCACTGGGATACCAGCTCAGCTTCCCTAGGGCTGACTAAATACGTGGAATTATCGGCCCTCTGCCAAATATTCCATCAGCCATGTGGGCCAGCAGAGGAGGGGGAGTGGGAGCAGGGAAGAGCTGCTCCAGCAGCATGTTTGCATCATGATTAGGTCTGGTCCAGCGATCTGGAATAATAATGGGAAGGTTCACTAAGCATAATGGGTTCAGAGCCAGCCCAGCCTGGTCAAACCCTCCCATGAGCATCCTCTCCTTGTGTTTTTTGGCGTGTTTTGCACATCTCATCAGTGTCACCGGAGCTGACGTCTCATTATGCAGCCAAGGTGGAAGTGGACAGGTACTGAGTGAGCATTAGAACTTTTCTTTTCCCTTTTATTATTTAATTCATGTCTTCCCATTATCCAGTGCATTCTTGAAGCTGTGAACTAATTAAGTCCTGTGGGATATACAATCAGTGCTGGGTATTTCTTTTTTGCCCTCCCTCTCTTTTCAGTAGGCTAAATTGCATTATATACTGAAATAAAAATAATTGTGCAACTCTTCTTAGATAATAACAGAGCAAGTTACAAACACTAATGATGCTGAATGCAACAGTGGGGCAGAGGCCTGCTGCTTATTTCTTGTGACCTAATTAAATCATACAGGGCAAAACACTTCAAACACAAAGTGAGGCAAGACCTTAAATCAGTTTCTAATGAATATCATAAAAATTATTCTCGGGGGGTGGTGGGACACAGACCAGACATCAGGAAAAATCCAAATTGAACTGAAATTTCATGAAGTCTGCAGCAAAAATCACAGATCTCCAGGTAGCACCTTGAAACCCCATGAAATTCTGGGTGTCCTCTAGATTGAGATCTGAGCCCATCCCTGACTGTAACCATGCACCTGATGTTTCTGGTGGGTTTTTTTCCTACATTTAGGATTCTATGATTCATGCAAGCAACAGCTCAGAGACCAGAGTTGAAAGGACAAAAATTGAGTGATGGATTTTGCAGCACCTACCAGAAAATGCAGTTGTTTAAATAATACAACTGATGAAAAAATTCCCTAAAAACTGTGTCATAGAATAATAGGTATATCATAGAATATCCTAAGTTTCAAGAAACCCACAAGGATCATCAAGGGCAGCTCCTGGCTCTGCAGAGAACAACCCTAGAACCCTAATCTGTGCCTAAGAATGTTGTCCAAATGTTGCTTGAACTCTGGCAGGTTTGGTGGTGTCACCATTTGTACCTCTCAGGCTCAAGTTCCCAGAACCAATATTTTACATTTTTATTTATTTATTTGTTTATTTATTTATCTATTTATTATTTTGTGCTCTCAACCAAGGCTGTTTTCTCTTGTTGCCAGTGCCCATTCATTCCATGCCATAAGCCTCTGTCAGCCTTTCTACATTTTTACTTCAAATGCCATCCTGGAGCTAATCCTGCTCCACCATCATCATCAAATCACCTCTGAACAACCTTCCCATAGCAGCCAGCTGGGCTGAGTTTTTGACCTGCCTGGGCATCCTTCAGCTGGCAGCAGAAAGCAAACCACTGAGCAGTGTAGCTGTGCTGAGAACAGGATCAGGCCCCTTTTTTATGGAATGCTTTGAGATCCTTGCATGAGCATGCAAGAGAAGTGCCAGATGTTATTATAAAGAGATGCAGCCCCATTACTTGTACACAGAGTTGTGCTGCCTGCTAATAGCACCATTATCCTAAGGCACGTGGTGCTATTAATGCATTTCACTGCTTAGTGCTGAACCTGGGGACCATTTTTTCCACTGGAAAGGTAAGGCCAGTTCACATGACATGATTTAAACCTCCACAGTGAAGCATGCATGCGCTGCACCAGCTCGTAAATCTTAACAGGATGCTGTCAGCCAGAAAGGGACCAAAATTGAAGCCATTTATCTGAACTCCCCACCCATCCACCTCTGCTCACCCAAGCCAGTTTTGGGAAGAGGGATAAAATGATTCTGAATGCCCGCTGGGTTCATTAAGCAGCAGCAAATCCCAGATCTCAAGTGCTGCTGTTTTCATCCTGCTCTAAATGAATTTGTTCATTCTGGACACTTAGGACTTCCTTGGTTTTCCCTACTCTGAGCAGAAAAGCCACAGCAGGAGCAAACCTCACAGCTTCTTCCTCATCTTGCTCCCACGTGAGTCACAGGACAAGCTGCAATCCTGCCATTAGTGAGGCCGTACGAGCTGTGACAGAGCCCAGATCACAGACAGCAGAGGGGAACATCCCTCTGTGCTGCAGCCCAGGCTCTGGGGCTCTAGGGATGCCTTTATCCCATTTGGGAAGGAAAATAGGAATGTAAGGAGGAGTTACCATTTGATCTCATGCTTGCCTGGGCACTTCACTCCTGCAGTCACCAACCAGCAATTTTTGAGGGCTGTATTTCTCCTTAGCCAACATAACTAACTATAACTAACAAGGCTGATGAGCAAATGAACCTTAATAAGCAACATTCTACATCTGACATTCCTTCACAAACCAAGGACAGGCTTAATAGAAGCAAGGAATTGTAATTTAGGATACTCCACTGCAATAGTAATATTCATGGTAAGGTAGATTTGCAAGTATTCAGAGACTCCTAAATATAGAATAGATCAGATATATAAAACTAAATACAGAATTCAACACTAGATATGCACCAAAATTACTCTGCCAGGACAATGCAGCTACTTTTTGGGATGGCAAAGTAATTTTAAAGTCCTTAAACACAGGAAATCTCTTTGCAGATAGAGCTTAAAATTACTGTGGTAGCTTTAACACTGATGCTGAGCAAATAAACTTCATTTTCCTAAACTGTGCTAAAAGACTGTTTGAAAAGTTTATTTAATTTTATTTTTTTACTAAGTCAGGTGTGTAACTATCCCCACTCACACGTTCCTGTATTCAGGAGATCTCCACCACATCTCAGGAGCTGCTCCTTTAGGAAAGGAGAATGAAGAAGAGATAATTGGTGTTCAACAAATATCCAACCCCTCTAAATTTCTTCTTACAGGTGGCTAAACACCCCCTCTGCAAAACTATGAGGACTCTAACAGGACATTTCAGGTTAGCAATGACATTTTTACCTATCAAGTCTTAAAATTTATGCTGGTCATAAATTTTGGTCATTTTTGCTGGTCATTTTTGCTGGTCATTTTTGGTCATGAACTTTTAGCATGTATCTTCTTTTCTTGCAATTACCACAGACAGCACTGGGAACACTGTCCCATTTTCCTTCAGCTACTGAAAAGCAGCAAAAATCAAATATAACCAAGGCTGCACTGAATGCTAAGTCCCTGCCAGAGAGCTGAAACTGTACCTCATGGCTAAGATTTCTGCTCAACAGAAAATAACACTTTTATAAGAAAATTGAATTTATATTAAAAAAAAAAAAGGAGAGAGTGTTAAAAAATACATAGATTGCTCAGAAAATAAGGTAAAGCTCATTTATGTCTCATAAAATACATGATTAGCCATAGTTAACCATTAATTCAGCTGTGCTGCATTAGAACTGCTATTCAAAGTTGGAAAGCATTTAATATTATATATTGCTGCTGCTCAGCCTAAATTGTTTTTTTTCTTGCCCCCCTTTAAATGTACACAATATTACAAATTAAATTTTAAGCTGTTTGAATCAGTCTGTAAAAAAGATTTGATTATACCTGAGTGTTCTGGCCCCAGTTTTTCCATATCTCAGTAATCTTGGCAGTAATTGGCTGATTAGCTCCCTCACACTCCATCTCTGCCTCAGTTTCCATGGTAATGTTACAGGAGCTATTATAGATGAGAACTTCATCTCTTTCCACTTTAGGGCTGAAACGAGAAGGGAGGTTAAATGGGGTGTCATCAATCTTAATGAAATGCAATTATTTTTACTCTTATTAATCATTGAAAGCCATTAGCTTGTGGCAACTCCTGGCCACCATTTGTCAAACTTTGCAAATTTCGGTAATTTTGTTTCCATTCTTTTATTGTTTATTTGTTTTCCCCCCCTTTATCTGCACACACTCAGGATGAAAACACATGCAGTAAATATCTCTCAGTGATGCTTTTCTCCTTCCCCAAACCATCACAAACAGGAACAAATGCCAGTCTAGGACCAAGGCAGGCAGATAAGTGCAGACAACAGGGAGGGAATCAGCAGTGTTGGGAGCAAAGATGGACTCCTACAAGGAGTAGGGTTGGTTTGTGTCTCCCCCCCTCCCCATCTTACTCACACTTAGCAATGGGGAATGAATAACTTGCAACTCCCCTAGGGCAAGGGGAGAAATTGGAAAAACCACACAACTGGCTAACTGGTCCCTAATTCCAACTGTGAAAAAATGAGCTCATTTAGGGGCTCCAATTCCTGCTACCCAGCTGATTGCAATGATGCTTTGTTGCTAACATTGGAACATTAACTTAGTAAATTAATTAAACTTACTTAACAGCCCAGACTAAGGAGATTCGATATATGTGCCAGTTATACCAGCAGACATTTGCTCTAAAGCCTCCCCTTGCACAGGGGGAAGAAGAAAGAGAAAACATGGGGGGAGAGAAACATTTTTTCCCTTGGTTTTGCTGCTGACAGTTGCTGATTTTGGTAGTGTTTCATTGTGGGGAGCTATAGGATTCAACATATGGTTTAATGGTGAGCAAAGTGTGAAACAGGGTTAATGGCTGGACTTGATGATCCCAGAGGTCTTTTCCAACCTAATTCTGTGACTCTTGGCCATTGCTACTTGTTCCTCTCCTCCCCAGCCCACCATCAGATTCACACAGGCAAGTTGTAGGAAGGTGAGGAGAAAGGAGAGGAGTTACAGCAACACAACAACTAGCAAAACAGAAATTACACAGCTTTTCTGAACAGCTAAGAAAGGGCAGAGTTCACAGCGTGATTTACTCAACAAAACAGAGGATCAGATAGGCAGGATCAGGACTTTAAGAGGCCTTCAGGTTCCTGAAAATCCCATATAACAAGATTTTAACAGGTAAAGTGTCTCTGGGATGAGAACCCCATAATGGTTTAAACTGGAAGGACTTTAAAGACCATCCAATTCCATCCCCCTACTATGGGCAGGGACACCTTCCACCTCCACCTCCCACCCAGCCTGGCCTTGGACACTTCCAGGGATCCAGGGGCAACCACAGCTTCTCTGGGCACCCTGTGCCAGGGCCTCCCCACCCTCACAGGGAACAATTCCTTCCTAATAACTCTCAAAAATCTGCCTTCTGTCAGTTTGAAGCCTTTCCCCTGTCACTCCAAGCCCTTGTCCAAAGTCCCTCTCCAAATCTCATGGAATCCCTTCAGGCATTGAAAGGTGTTCTAAGTTCTCCCTACAGTCTCTTCTTCTCCAGGCTGAGCAATCCAAATTTTCCCAGCCTTTCCTCACAGCAGAGCTGCTCCATCCCTCTGATCATCATCATCATCATCCTGCTTCCTCTGGACTCACCCCAACATCTCTAAAATCCTTCCTGTGCTGGGGACCCCAAAGATGGACACTGTTACCCAATTTGAAAGCCAGGACTCAGAGCTTTGTTGGGAGGGTGATGATCAGAGTGGTTTGATGAGCCTGAAGATTTAAAACTTCCCTGCTGGATGCAGCAGCTCACTCTGCAAACAAAGCCCTGCTCTGACCTGCATTTAGAAAAACCTGTTTGTTTTGGTGCCCTTATTCAGGGTTACAGTGATAAAGGAATCAACCACATTAGAAACCACAACAATACTAAAAAATAGGGGAAAAAAAGCCTTTGCAAGTTGCTGAACCCTTTTAACAGCAAATTTTTATTTTTTATATTTAAATAAACTTTTTCCTCTGCTGTATCAATAATCAAAAGCCAGCCTTGGGGATCTGTGCTTGCCTTTGATAGCAACACTTTGAGAATTGATCTTGTCCTGTACAATAATTCAGTGGACTTGGCTGTCTTTCAAGACTGTAAAGTACTTTTTAAAGCTGCAAGAAAAAAATGCATCTTTTAAATAACCAACAGTTTTAAGGGCAGAAGTGGGTGGTGGTCAGCTGCATGCAGGGCATGGACACAATTTCTCAAACATTTAAGTCAATACAAGGACCTTTGAGTGGTTTTCACAGGTTTGTTTTTTTTGCAAAAAGTAAATATACTTTCCTTGTAAAAACCAGTTCCTTTCTGTCCTCACGCAAGCACATTCTGAAACACTCTTAACCAATTACAATGTTTAAAGAAAATGCAAGAAAAGGAGTGAATTATTAAATGGAATTCAGGAATCTACCTTGATACAAGTGTTGTTAATGGCAAAGCTTACAACTCTTTTAAGGAATATCCTTTTGCCATTATGAGCTGATAAAGGATGGGCTGTGGTACAGACTACATAAAGAAAATATTATTTAAACCACTGAAAAACATTGTCCAGGTGGCTGCCCCAACCCTGGAAGTGTCCAAGGCCAGGCTGGATGGGACTTGGAGCAGCCTGGGATAGTGGAAGGTGTCCCTGCCCATGGCAGGGATGGAGTGAGATGAGATTTAAGGTCCTTTCAAACCCAAACTATTCAGTGATTCTATAAAATTAATAAGAAAAACAGAAGAGATTCAATGTGCACTTAAGCCAGGAATTACTTCAGTAATTTTGTCCCCATCCTGGGACAAATGTCTTAACCTTGAGCATTTGCACATAGCTAAAATTTATATATACTTTTATTATTAATAATTGTAATGATCAATATGTATTATTTCAGGAATCCTCAAAATAGTTCTTTTCTGGTGGAAACATTTAAATTTTCTGAGACTTTCTTGCAAATTTCATTAATACTTTAAAACTAAATATTTTTCTGAACTGAAATGTGGAAAAAAGTTTGCAGAAGTTCTGACATAAGTTAATTTGTATTATTCAAACCTCTCAATTTTTTCCTTCTATTTCTTCTAAGATTTCTCAAATAAGGAAACTTTTTTGAAAACAAAAAAACTTTGTCCCTACTTCCTTTTAGCAAGAAATAAACTTCCCTTTAATTTAGAAAATAAACTCACTAGAAAAAAATATCCAGCCAAGTTTTAATTTTCAACTAAAAGATAAGCACGAGCACAATAGGGTGAAAAGTTAAGACAATAAGAAAGACGTTGAAGAAGTGGGAAAATGGAAAAATAGTAAGTAAAAAAAGTTGATTGATTTGATTCAGAAATCTCACCCTGATGGGATTCCCAGAAGGAATAATAAACCCTGTCTCTGGAGCATTCACAGTGAAATTGGACTAAAAACCACAGTGAAAACAATAAGCAAACAGACAGTAAAAGGACTTTGTGACTTTCTCCACAGTAGCAGCCCAAACCAAGAAAAGGAGAAAGAAAATAAGAAGAAGAAGAAGAAGAAGAAGAAGAAGAAGAAGTAGTAGTAGTAGTAGTAGTAGTAGTAGTAGTAGTAGTAGTAGTATATCATTGAAGATGCATTTTTTAATCAGTGAAGAGCAGAGCACAATTTTGATATCCAGGAAAAAATAAGCAAAAAAGAAACACATGGAGTTGTCCTGTCCCTCTCAAGTTTGTTGGTTTTTTTGACTGGATTTACACTGATGTAAGGAAAAGCAAAGCAAAGTTCAACCAGACAAGGGAAGGCTCCTGGAGTTTCTTGATTTGAAATAAGTCATCCTGGGAGCAGTGGAACTGATTAAATTAGTTCAATTTCACTTTTTTCTCCCCCCCTTCTCATTCTCCTTACTTTTGTCTTATTCAAAAGATCTGTCCTCTCCATTTCCTGGGATGTTACAGGATATTACCAATGCACAGTGTGGCTTTGGACATTGGCCAGTTGTACAGATCAGGGCAGAATTCTGCCCTCTGTCTCCTCAGCAGGAAAATAATTTCTTTCTGCCTAACACTGATTTTCTCAAAAACTTGGAAGAATTTTCTTAAAAAGTCCAGGCTAGATCAAATTTAAAAAACTGGTGAGGAAGAAGTGACAGACCCACAGAGAGATGTCACAACTGTGTAAAATTTGTTTTTTTTTATACTTAATTTTGGTTGGAAACTTCTATTTTTATATTTTTAAACAAGTTTAAAAAATTGTGGAATTCATATCTTGCTGTCTTTGTACAGTGAGTGCCAGTTGTTTTGTTTTTCCCCCTCAATTCAGGTTATCCAGAGCTCCCTCTGGTCAATTAACACCAGGTATGACGCAAGGACCAGGTCAGGATGAGGGAGAAACCTCTGCAACTTCACTGAAATACCTGGACTGTGGCAAGATGCAGCAGCCAGAAGTTGGTTCACCCCGTACAGCAGATCATGGGCAGTGCATTACAATGCTGTTCTAATTCTCTATTTACTAAATAACTTCTGGAACGTTTTGTTCAGCTTGTTCCAGTACCTAAAGGGGAGTTACAAGAAGCCTGGAGAGGAACTTTTCACAAGGGCGTGGAGTGATACGACAAGGGGGAGTGGCTCCAAATTGAAGGAGGGGAGATTTAGATTAGAGATTAGGAAGAAATTCCACCCTGTGAGGGTGATGAGGCCCTGGCACAGGGTGCCCAGAGAAGCTGTGGCTGCCCCTGGATCCCTGGAAGTGTCCA